>OU963906.1:20357609-20600340 GCA_902850365.2 Chilo suppressalis | reverse complement strand
ACTTTCTAAATTTCATTAAGTAAATAAACTTTTTGCTTTATTTTTACAGTAATGAGTAACTAAAATGCAAGACACAATAAATGAAAGCGTAGAATTATATAATCATATATTATAAAAAGAGGAGCTCGATGGCGCAAGTGGTTAGCGCGTTCGGCTGCGATCGTTGAGGTTAAGTAACTTTCACAGTGGTCGGTCATTGGATGGGTGACCAAATATTTACTATCTCGAGCTCCTCCGTGCTTCGGAAGGCACGTTAAGCTGTTGGTCCCGGCTGCATCTGCAGTCGTTAGCACCCGCCAATCCGCACTGTACCCGCGTGGTGGGTGATGTCCCAATCTCCCTATTTCATCCATATTGAAGGCCTGTGCCCCAGCAGTGGGAACATTAATAGGCTGATGATGATGATATTATAAAAAACATTGAAATTCAATGAGACGTTTTCAGGAAATATAGGTAGGCATGAGGATAATTTGAAATACATTTCCTGTTAATTATTATTATTCGGACAACAATTGACTTCTCTTCATAAACACACCTACAGAAAGCCCCACTTGTACGAAAATAAAATCAGACAGGCAGGCTCGCTCGGTCCCAGATTAGTAGCTGTGTCGCTAGACTTCGAAAAAACAAAACGAGCACATCTCAACAGGCTGTCAAAGCCTTTCCCTTACGTGCCATTTGTCTACAGACAGAAAGAGAAATATTACGCGAAATACCGATTAAAAGAACTCAATAGCCGCCATCATAATGGATGTTCCTTTCAAATAATATCGTGATTACTGTCGACTCTGTATGACAATAAATAGAAGATAAATATGATTGTCTCGCCACAATGGCGTTGGAAAGTGTGGGAAGACCGTTGCCCCCGGTAATTAATTGTTTTAGCTGAGGTGACACAGTTATCGGAGTCAATAGTTAGTAAAGAACGTTTGCCCTAAAAATGTTTCCAAACGCATTTGTGATTTACTACTAACGGTCGCCTGTTGGCCGAAATCCGATCTTTTTTGTTCCTCCCCTTAACAGTATATCAAGTATACTTCTTTAAATGATTGTGTTTAAGGCATGGTTGTATGTGTATATGTAGGTAATTCAATATATTTGTACATCATCATATAAGAATAATTAGCTTTCTGCACTCGCTCACCCTTATTAAGTTTTATTATGCTAAACCTCCACTCTTTCATGAGTAAAATTAGTTTAAAATGGGATATACAAGTTTTCCCTTCACGTATTAATATGACGATTTCACTCGGATGTTTCATAGGATAATTTGGAAATGGCTTTGTGTCTTACTAGATATTTTGTGATTGTATTGATGCAGGTTGAAAGGTTTCTCAACGAGGAATAATTATAATAAAAAAAATGAAGCATGAATCGAAACGATACGCTTGATTCGTGTATTATTCTGATTTCTAATTAGATTAGCCATCTTATAGAAAATTTGTAAGTGCAGTTATATACAAAATTACTGTTATAATAAACAATAATCTTCGTTCATTTTGGAATGTTTATTCTAGTGTTTGGATGTGAAGTACAAATTTTAGTCACCGGAGATAGAGATTTAGGTTGCATTTGAAAAAAGCCGTCATTAGCATAAATATTAATGTTGATTGTATTGTACAAAGGTTCGCTGTTCTAGCAATTTGACATAAAATTTTCAACTGATTTGTTTACGGCGGTTGTCACTGATGTTTCCTGCTTACCATTTCCATTCTCCTTGTTTTTGAAGCTATTCCGAGGCACGTTTGTAAACGAAGAGAAGCCAGCGTTTCTTACGCCGAAAACAACATACGTGTTATATAAGATCTAACAGAAGTATAGGTCGTAGCAAACTTTCTGAGCAGAACCACAGACAAATATACTTGCGCACTAGACGTTTTTGTATGTAAAATTGCTACTGCGCAGGCTTCCTCGTCTATGGTCGTTGCTCAAGAAGTTTGCGGGGATGTATACGACGGTGAGTATACTTTGAGTGGCAATATTTGACCTGGATATTTGTAGACCCGTGTTTATAATAATATACATAAATTTCCATCCTTATTTTATGTAGCTGTGTATGTGTCCGTACACGAAATATTGTTGGCTAGAAGGTTTACAAGGATTTCTCTAGCAATGAGGGTTTTCGGGAATGACGGGCACCAGGTGGCAGCACTGAGCTGAAAGGTCTGCTCATCCGTCAAATCGCGTGTCTTTATAGTATGGATCAATTTAAAGGCTTGTTCTGTTAATTAAAAAACTTCTTACAAAAGACTAAGATAATTTTCTAACTGTGCCCTCATTTGCAAATTTCCCATTATACTAAGACCAACCAGGAGATCATCATAGCTTTGAATACATTGTTTTTACATACAGCAAATACAACATTGTACGTGTATTGTGTTTTTGCCAACTAAAATTTTCAAAAGTTAAGTTAATGAGAATAGGTATTCTTCATTCTATGTCAGTGTATGCGACTCGGCACATTTTTTGATAAACTCTATAGTCTCACGACAAATTCGACACGGTTAGATGCTTATCAATCATAATGATTTAAGCTAGCAATTTCTTTACTAACCTTAAAGAGTATAGAAAGTAAAATGACCTTATTCGAAGACAATAGTATTATTGGAATTCAAACCCGTCGTTACGTCTGCACATTTCGGGTGGAGTTTTGAAGGATCGCTGCAAATTCTGCTGTGTCATAAAATTAACTAACTCACGATTTATTTGATTTTACTTAATATTTTTTACTTTTGATCCGAAAATTACTTTTATCGGTACATTCGGTACAGTTGTCGGTCTGTCTTCACCACGTGTACAGGATGAGGTAGATAGGGAGAACAGTTGGCCTATTCGCTAACTTTTTTGGCATTTACAGCGTGTAACTAAAGAGAAAATTGCATATGTATCGATGATTATCATTGCAAGTATCTATCGTAGTGGCCCTTTATAAAGGAGTAGTGGATCAATAAATAGCTCCGTGATTATCACTTCCATCTGTCAAAACCTAATAGTAGCCCTACTGAGCGCTATTAGGCAGGGTTCGCTTCATTCACATTCATCATCTTTTCATACACGCCCGAGGATTCTGCGGCTTCTGACGTCACCTACCTTCAGAATGCTATTAATTTTATCTTGATGATAATTGAATCTTGGCCTTCTCCGACTACTACATCCTTCCCCTATCGCGTAGTATAGAGCAATTGTAAGAGTATTTATTTTATTCTCTAATTCACAAGAACACCTATTAAATTATTACAATTACATCAACTTGCGTGACTAGGTTCACGGTCCCAAACCTTTACCTATAAATTATGAAATAGAAAAAATGAAAGTAGAATAGATGATCACGATTAAAACACGTGTTACGGAAAATGTTGCGTGGTAGAAACATTTATTTGCACGCACATACACGCATCAGTTTGGTCGCTTTCGATTACGTAAGTAACCTTTTATAACCACGTTCGATATTGGACTCGCGGTCGTATCCGGTGAAATTCGCCTTTCGCGGTCTCGTAGCGGCGACACACCACAGTGGAGTCACTGAAATCAGTAACTCGTCAGGGCTGGATCTAAACATTGGGATGTTTTTCAACACTGATGCGAATCAGTTCCCTACAAGTAAAATTATTATGCTCCTTTTACGATACATCAGTGAAGATGACTAACTTTTTTTTCGTCTATCAGGTAGATGAACAAAAAATATAAGACACTTTTTTTATTGACATAATCAAATCATTACAGAGATATATTGATTTGAAATGTCGCATTAAAAAAATGACAGTGTACAATTTTTACTTAAAAATGACGTCACGAGCTCCTCTCCCAAACTTTGCCGCACTTTATCTTTGTTATTTTTTGATTGATTGACAAAAAAAAACAAGTGTTAATTTTTTTTTATAATATAACTGACGGACTAAATTTTATTTCGTTTACTTTAACCCCGTTTTCATTCCTATTAATTTGAATCTTAATAAATACAGTTGTTTACAGATCTGTTTTTATTTTATTTCCTGTTCCATAAGTATCCAGACTGTTAATTTAAATCGTCTTATTATGTACCGCTTTTTTAAATAAAACGAATAGGTATAATTATATTTTAATATTACTGTTTCCGTTTATATTGTGGCTTTGCCGTACTGATATCTCTCTGTCTATTGTTTGGAATCCGTAATGAGGAACGAGGGATGCTCTACTTTAACGGTTTCTTTTCTAATAGAACGTAACTAATGCAGGTTCGAATTGAAACTGAATCGTTGAACTGTGGATATTCAATTCACTGTGAAATTTCCATTGCCATCCTTATAAATGTCATGGGTCATTCATTTTATTCAACATACCCTTTTGTTGGTTTCGCCTAATAATAGCTTAATAAAACGAAAACTTTGCCATTCATTATTTGGATATTTGAATAGAAAATCACAGTGGCACTTACTGGTAATATTGATGTTTTTTTTAAATAAATGTTTTAATTTTTGCAAAAACTAATTTTTATACCATAAGATGCACAAATATGCAAACAAGCTGTTTCTTCAGTCTATATTTCATATTTAAAACACCATCTAAAAAAATTAAAAGATAACTTCAATTTTACTTCTTAAAATTTTGATATTTTGCATGCTGATCAATTTTCAGAAAATGTTCTAGATACACGTTTCTTTGTACCCACGCATTAGGGAATATGTTATGAAAGTTATGAATAATGAAACTCTTTTGTAGCAGTAACCTTATAGTTCTATAATTATGAAAAAAATAAATTCACGAGGTTACCTTCTAACAACCTTGCGGCTCACGTTCGCGTTTTCAATGACAATGTGTTGTTATTTTTAATGTCTTCTTTTCGGTACCGCAGTAGAGTGCATCATGTGGTTAGTTTTTGTGTGGTCGAGTGTAGTATTGCTGCCGCGTCGGTCTGTCGTCGCCGCGGCGCCAGCGCACTGGTCGAGCGGGTGAAAGTGTTTGCGAAAGTGAAGCCGGAACCAAATAGAGTGACGTCACGCCGATTTGCGCAATACCAACTATACAGACGGACACATTGCGAAATGTTATCTCGCTCTCTTGCTTGAGGATCATATAATTTGACCGCTATTTTTAGAGCATGGCTTATGTACACCAATTCAGTTTCAACATTGCATCGAGCCGTTTATATTCGCGTTAGTAAACTTTACGATGGTGAATGATGGACCATTAGGACGGAAAATGTTTCAGACGTTATCTGCCTTCTGATGCGCCATTCAAATCTGCCCAAAACTTTCCCAAATTGCCTCAAGTAAACATTTATGTTTAGGTACTTTTTGACGCAAATATAATGTTTCTCTTAGTTAGGATATCTGAAGTACATCTAAGACCATATTTAGTAGCTAATAGGTTTACGCATTGTTTATTTTTATGTAATGGAAAATGTATGTACAAGTTTGTACTTTTGCGCTGAATAAGTACAAAAATGGCTAAGTCACCCGTGTGATCGCCGTTCCCTCGCGGAGGATCCAAAGGGCGGACATTGGGTGCAAGGGCGCTTTGCCCTTGTCTCGACGGCGCGAAGTCTAGAGGTCGCGGATGTAGGCGTATACCCCCTCTGTGTCCCTTTTTATCTTCTGTCGTTAATACTGCGACTGAGATGTCTATGTGATGAGTTTGGCTTATCACGGCCGATGCGAACACGTAATTAAGGCCAACACGGCACGTCGAAAACTTGCCAAGACACCCAAGGGCGGACTCGGGTGTGCAAGGGCGGGATGCCCTTGTCGAACGACGCGTCTGAAGGTCACGCGTTTTCTGCCTAGTCATTTCCACTCTACGTTTTTCCAAATGCTTTTGCGGTAAGCGGACTTGTATGGTTGAACACTGTTACACACTGATTATTATGTTTTAGACTAACGAAATAGTTTACTGTTAACACATCATTTAATAATATATCAGTAAGTAATTCATATTCAATATGAAACAATAAAGTAATAAAAGAGTGATTGCTATTTACTTTTTACCATCAGTGAAAAATCGTATATTCTGAAAAAAAAATAGGTAATCATTTTGTTTACCAGTAGAAGTGAATACAGGAAATTTAGTTGTAATTTAAATTCAAAGTAATTAATTATTAAAATTTCTTCTTTAATTGGACTGACTTCTTTAATTGGAATTATGTATTAGTTGCAATTAAAGAAGTCAGTATACAGTTATTATGAATAATAAATATTTTGAAACTGATTGCTGTTTTTAAAATAACACTTGTCTATTTGTTTGTTTGACGCGGTCGATTCCATTGTGACCGTTCTGACATTGATTTGACATCTAAAGTCTAAATTTAATATTCATGAGGTAGTCCGTCCGAGCAACGCAGATCCTATAAACCGATTTGCTTACTCAAATCTCGAATCTGTTTTTAATGACACCGCTGAAGGTAGTACGTATACAACAGTCTAGTGAATTATTACTGGACAGAATACCAATGAGCGTGAGACAGGTGGAATAGCTCTTAATGTTGACTAGTTCTATCGACTTGACACACTGTGGTTTATTACCTCATAAAGTAAGCTCGTGCCGTGAAAACACATAACTTAGTATTAAGTTACAATTTCTTTCTCGATCGGTGATAGTATTTATGAGACCGTGTTCGATTACAATGTTGCAGAAAATCTTATAACCACCTGACAAGTGTCTCGATTTTGCTATATTGCCTATTTTATTTAGCACTTTAAATAAAATGCTACAATCACTCACTCATAGCATTACCCAAAACACGAATTGATTTGTTTTTGCTCACAGTTGAACAGTTCCTGAATAAGATAACTTAATTACTTTAGAATGTACTCGAATAACTAATCCAGTAGTCACCAATTAGTAGGTAGCGACAAACAACTAGTTTCTTTTAAGTTGATTTCCAGACTTGTATATTTTGCAAGTAGCAACACGATTTTGACTTTTTTCATTGTTAGTGGAGAAATCGATAAGCGAACGAGTCATGGTTTCTAATAAATCGAACGGGTAAATAAGATATCTGCTAAACGTCAGCGGTGCGGCGTGACAAACATCGTGCAGTGAACGTTGTAAACCAAAGAGACCATAACACGGAATACGCCAGTGAAAGTGTAGGCCTGAGCGATCAAAACCGCATTAGCCCACGACTCGGAGCGCTCGTGCATCTAAACAGTGAATGTTTTTGCACAGTGTTTGGCATCGAAGCTTTGCATAAGCATGTTTGTAGAAATAAAAGCGTAGTTCTCTTACATCATCCTCGTCATCACCCCATTCTACTGCCGCGCGGCTCTCACGCTGTAATTTTCTTCGAGCTATGATTGTGATTTTATTTCGTCGTTTCCTAATTCTTGTTTTCGACTGTAGTGTCTGTAAACTGTTTACTGTAATGTTTTATCGAATAGGCTTATTTATTCGGCTCTTGCTTGACTTGAGTGCGATTTCATGGGTATCAATTATCATTCAAGACAGATCAGATCTTGTAAATATAATCTGTAATTAGGTCAACAATACTTATAATAGCTTAGATTTTTTGTCTAGGGTTCTTAACGGAGTCCAACAAACTTATTGGGATTATTAATATTTTGAAGTAATATTGGATGTTAAAGGTTTCTATTATGATAATATATCATCGTTTAATATCGATGCAATATCCGAAAGTGATTCAGCTGTGGAAAACTACATATTTATTTCTTGTTTCGACTCGAAATAGTTAGCATAGATGGTCTGTGCTAACCTGAGTTTCACAACTCATTAAACACGATTTATATAAGTAGTCATAACTTTCGGATGCAATTCTCAGTAGAAATAAAGGTTAAAGTAATAGCCTTTCATGACTTACAATTCGTAAATTGAAATTTATTCAAATCTTACTTAAAGAAAAAAATAATCGTTTTGTTATATTAAAAGGCTAGTGGCCCGCCCTCGCTTCGCTTCAGTGTAGAACCGTAATGTATCTTAATATAATTATAAACCTTCCATGAAAATGCATTTAACTGATAGTGAAAATTTGTGTTGCGTAGTTTAGGACCTGTTTAGTTGTACCGAGTGTACCATTTTTTTGGTAGAACGCGCAAATCTCAGGAACTGATGGTCCTATTTCAAAAACCTTTTTGTGTTAGATGGTGCATTTATTGAGGGATGCTTAAGGCTATATCATATTACGCTGCAACCAGAAGGAGCAGAGTATTGATGTAATATGTTGCAAAAATGGGTAAAAATATTCCATTTGGGAGATTCCGTTGCGTGCGCTGCGAAAATGATTAAAGTTACACAAAAATCATGTATGACGACATTTTTCCCCTTTAAAGGTTCTATAAAAAAGTCCACGACAGCATAAATGCCCATCTTTTAAGTTTGACTCACTATAACCTTTTTTCCTCAAATTAACGCGGGTAAAACCGTAGGGGACTATTCTATACAAACAAATAATCAAGTTCCTCTTTATAATATTAGTGTAGATATTTTTTGTAATATCTCTGTATTCAAATGCCTATTAGTTTTAGTTCTTATAATCTCGACAAGATATATCAATAGTTCCTGGAAACATAAACTTGTTAAATGTCTAAGAACAGTAGCGAGTGATATTGTCCTCGATATCAGCTGTAAGTTTGACGTAAATGTATCATTAAATGTGAGTGTTTTGTTCATTATAATTGTAATACCCTCAGTTCCTTGAATATTCATAATACGTGATGCCTTTGGCGGCGTAACAAATGCATTTGTTCTAGCGCTGACTTGTTTATTTGCCTGGCGTTGTGACACTTACGCGGGCGCCGCAGCCTGCATCGGAAACGCATTTGTGTGCACCGTTCACCGGAAACTCGCTCGCGGCACACTGTTAATGCAAATAAGGCCACTTTTATTTAAATTTTCGCATTCAGACCTACCGGCTCTGGTCCGCAAAGTGTATGACCATTGTTCGCATCAAGTTTTTCTTGTCGACCTACTGACCGAACATCTTCGACCTTCCTTCGTCCTATGTGTGTCGCACTATGGCTGTTTACACTCAATACATTAGTGCCTCTTAACAGTTATTTTGGTCAAACACCACGTGTGTATTCCGAATCTTTTGTTTGAGTTGGAAGATGATGGTTTTCCATAATAGTATTTGTCTTGCCCGCTGTTAGACATGTTTTTTACTTTCCGTCTAAAATATCGAGTTTAGCTGTTAATTAATATATTTCGTCTAGTAAGCGAAATCTAATTTCCATAAACCTTCATCATTGACACATAGAAGTGTAACGTACGTAGTAGAAAATAATACGGGTTGTGAATTCGTACGAATGCACTTATCCTTCTTGGTATGACTGCAAACATACAAATGCATCTATAACAAACATTTGCCCTTACAGTGAGTCTAAATTAGGACCTCGTGAGAGTGAAACTCAATATGAGAAACCAAGATGGAAAGTTAAATTTCGTTTTTTTACGAAATGTGATAAACCATTGGCAAATAAATCGATTATCAACTTTCAACTCCTCAGAAGTCGATAATGTTTTGTCAGTCGTGACAAATGGCAGAGAGTGTTAACCAAACGTAAACATATTTAAGATTATAATGTTTTTTAAGCCCTGTCTTAAATTCCAGGTAAGTTCTTTGTCAGTTATTCCTTCTCAGTCGTCACTACTATATCATTAATTAGCATTACTTACACGTTATACCATTATTGGAGCTATGCTATAATTATTACATCACTTTTTTCTTTGACTCACGTTACAGTCACTGGTGTGATTGTGAACGAATGATATCTACCTCTCATTAGTAAACTTTCCATATTTCGAAACTGATGAGGTGCGCTGTCGTAATAGCTGCCATAACTTGTAACATCTAGAGACGGGTAACGCATCCACTCGAGAGCGAGAGTGGATAGAAAATTGATTTAGTCTTAGCACGCGACTGAACCACCGAGGTCAACGAATTGGCCGATCACTTTCTCTGAGACCAGCAGCGTACAAGTGTACAACTTGTGGTCGTGGCGTGGTTTACCGTCTATCAAACGTTTATCTGTAATCTCGTAATTTACCGATGGGACCAAAGAGCTTTTTATATTCACCAAAGCTTATCTATGAAAATATTCAACTGTACATCTAAGTTAAATTGATTGAAGATTATGCCTTTGCAAGTTGTTTGTGTTAAATCCTGTTTTCATCACTTCTCCATTCGCATTTAATGACATGTTATTTCCAGTTCTCTGATTTCAGTTTTGTAATTGCTTTATTTTACTGTTGCTGTAGTGATGCAAATATTGTCGTCCAAATGTTATTATTTACTTGTTTAGTTTACTCAAGAAAATACAGAACGAAATAAGTTCTCTTTGACATTTGAATACCAATATTAGCTCTATAAATTTATGAAAGTTCGACGTAACATGTAAATATTCTGAGGCGTTGTTTACGTGTTCATATGCGTAGTCGTTGATATGGGTATGTTTCATATTATTTATAGTTTAATTTTAACCTTTTCATGATAGATGTAAAGGTGTTGATATATTATTGTGCTAAGAGCCATTTTGTTTTACAGTTTCATTGAAAATTTTCAACTAATTGAGCAAGATATTTTCATAAAGTGCAATATGGTCTGTTCACATCATCCCTAAAAATTATAGCTAAACATTATATTTCCGATACTGGTTGAATTTCATCTTTAAATATTTGTAAATTATTGGCTCTTTTGTTATAAACAACATATATTTTCAACAGTATATGGTTACAGTACTTCTATGTGTCTGATTTTCTTATGCGTCAGTTCATTTGCTAAGTACTTATTTTTGGTTTAAAGCAATGTACGTAATGTCATCTAATCTTATTAACACGCAAGAATGGCTTCATACCAATTTTATCTCTGATAGTTTTAACAGAGCACAAAAGGTGATTTATCATCAGTATGATAGATAAGTACTCTACCTAAGCAAGTACTGTAAAAAAAATCAACAAAAAAAAAATACTAGACTTAAATCAGACTGACAACTTGGCGAATTTGTATATTTCTAGAAAAAAAATTAAGAATAAAAAAACAGGCAATTTAATATACACTAAAATACTTAAATCTTCATCCAAGTTTTGTTGAAATCATTTCATGGTGTTAGCTTAGCCCAATATTAAGTGTGAGTTGCACCACAGAGCTAGTTCAAGTTAAATTTTGCTATGACTAGCTGGCCTAGCTTGGACAGTTAATTGTCACTGTCAAATTATGACATTTTGACTATCGTCAAATGGTGCAAATGCAAGTTTATCCTGAAGTGTACTTCGTATTAGGCTCAACTAGTACAGCTAAGTTAACTTGTTTTTCCTATCGGCCACAGGTGAATCAGTTTAGCCTAGTCTGTACCGGTTTATCCTATCGCCTAATGGATGAACTGGTTTGGCCTAGGAAGACCTAGTTTATCCTAAAATCAATTTGGCTGGTAAAATATGCATATAACTTAGATACTAATACAATCCCGGATTATAACTTTCCAAATCTTTTTTATGCAGACCTCATTCGTTATTTACAACTTTTCTTGGCGACAAGAATTATTTGGCAAAAAGTGCAATTTGATACGAAACGATGCATACACAATGTCGCGTTGATTGTGCCTTAATACGCAAGCTGAGCCCACAAAGCGTTCGATTACCGAGAGAGTGCCCGTGAATCAGCGGCTTCACTTTCACCCAACGACGCCGCGAGCTCGATTCGAAAACGTAACCACTAACCGGTCGAATTGTACGTGCCCCCTTGTTATTGGTTTGCGTTTACGTTAATATCGGACTATCGAGTGAGGTGTGCTCTCTATACTGATTAACTTTATGATTAGTCAGTTGTCAGTAAACGGTATGACATGAGGTATTGTAATTGTATTAGGGTACAAAAATTTTTTTTGTCTCTAAAAATGTTACGGTCACTATCTTGAAGAGAAATCTGTGACATGATGTAATAGGGATGGTGACTAAATTTTTTTCCTCGTCTATTAGGTAGATTATCAAAAAGTGTTGGACACGTATATTTTTTTTTCACACTATCAAAACATTACATAGATATATTGATTTAATATATCGCTTGACGTCACGCGTCGATACAATTTTTACTTAGAAGTGACGTTCCAAACTTTGACGCGCTTTATATTCGTCATTTTTTGTTGATTGAAAAAAAAATTGTGTCCATTATTTTTTGAAATTCTAACTGCCGGTCTAATTAGAAATTTGTTTACTTTACCCTGTCGTGGTGTCTCCATTGGATCTTTCAAAATGTTACGGTTTTTAGCAGAGTTTGCCTAGAAGTTATGTCACAGAAACTTCATTCTCTAAATATGAAATCATTAAAACAATAAAATTGTCATAACTTTTTTTTTTTTAATTTTCTTTCACAATGACTAAGAACATTTTACGTTCTTATTCCTTACTCTTTGATTTATTGTTATATTTAACAAACGCATTTCTTTTATGATATATTTCAAATAACTATTTAATATATTTGATCTTACTTTGATATTAATATTTTAGAAAAAACAGATTGAAATAAAAAATGTTGTTGAGTAAAAAAACATAAATTAATGCTAGAATGGGATTGCCAAAAAACTCTCATCGCGACTGACGTTACATAATTGCGACTCAACTGCTTCATTAGTTGAATAACATAAAAGCATACAGGACTTCTGTATGCTTTTACTATACCTACATGTTTTGAAAGCAATTTATGCCTCTATAAACCATTATTAATTTACGTAAGCATTTGGACTGAGACTTTAAAGGCATTTTATGATGCTTGCACATTAAATTTCATTTTAAATCACGATAATTGACATTAAGAAACTTGTTTTTCTTTTTTCAGGTAAGTTCAAACTACTGGTAAATTCTTCCAGATACTGGTAAGTACATAAAATACGTCTGATAGACTTTAAATGATTTTTATGCCGCTTTTAATGCGTAATGAAATTTTATTTTTCTATTGGCTCCTGATATTAAATATGAAAAGATATCGTAGAAAAAATATTGTTGGTGGAACAGCGTAAACATTTGCATATCTATAAAACCGCTTGGAAAGTAAATAACGACCGGTTTAATTGTAAAGCAATTAGGGTTGAAAAGGTTTCCGGTGCATCGAAGCCGCGCACCGTGCCGGCGATAGGCTCGTGGCGGCGAGGCGGTGGCACTCCCACTCGCCGGCACTCGCGGCTGCGGCAAACCCGCTCATTCACGCCAGTCCTCAGCCGACTACTTCGGCGAACACACGCGCGTCTCGCGACGAATCCGATGTTAGTGTACGATTACGACATCGCGGCGCAACTCAGACTTTTACCGTGACAGTGAACTCAATTATTCCGAATATGGGTTAAACGCCCTTTTGATCGTGATGAGTCCGGGCGAGCGTGCCGCCTTCGGGCGCCGCGAACCCGCTCGTCCCCATTATGCCACCACTGCACCAGGATTCCCAACGTCTTACTATCAACCATACGGAGTGCCTCACCCCAACGCTTGGCTCGGTGCACCACTCATTTCTATGGCAGGACGTGCACCTCAACCTGCTAGAAACACGCCGGTGTCGAAGTTGGCAATGCAAGCACAAGGCGTGCCACTGATAATACAAAATCGTCATGACCGGCGAAAGTATAACACAACAGCGGAGCCCCGTAATCAACGACCCCATACTAATGGTCACAATGAACACACCACAAGAGAAAAGTGCGAACAGACTACCGAGGGGAATAGGCCTCGCAATCAACAACAACAGCCGCGTTCCACGCGAGGCGGACGTAACAACAACACGGATGCGGTTAGTGTAGCAAGTGATGAGAGTTCCGGCTCTACTAATTCTGAAACCATGTTGCCCAGGATCATAAAACCGCGAAAGCGACGCAAAAAGGATAGGAAACCTAACAATATAGCTCATGACTTAACAGCTGCTGGCTTGGATCTCGGTGAAGTCGACCATTGTGTGGTTTCTAGCGCAACTCATAACGTTTATGATGAATCTTACAGTCGAGAAATCACTTTACCGTATCGTTTGGATGTAAAAGTTTTGGATTACCCCGACCCCGCGCCAGAAACGTATCGTGTGTCTGCGTTAGGGGAAGCTTTAGAGGCTACACGTTTTGGAATTGCGGAAGCCGTTTCTCCTGCCGAATCTGCTGTTAGTTCTTGTCAGTGCCGTTACTGTGACCCTGTAGGTCAAATATGGGATGCAGATTCGATTGCAGATCTTTTGGACGAAAATTCTTGTGGGGATTTCGCACCTACTAAATTGGAAGATTCTATGAAAGTGGTTGGACCATTGGGAAGACGAGGCGGTGACACAACTTTACGCCGCAGTTGGAGTGACCCATCATCTCGAGTACCCGAACGACGAGATATTAATAACACGGACGCATATTCTGCCCCTAATTTATATTCATTGTTTCCACCTTCAAGGAGAACAAGCTCTCCGGGGCCACGATCCCCTCTGGCCTTGGAAATATCTTCAGAAATCGTCACGTCAATGAACGGTCATCGTGACCTGGAAATCAAATTATTTTCGACCTCGCCTTCGGCTACGAACTCCGACCGCCGCTCCTTCTTCGCAGATAAAAGTGAAAGTGCCCGGAACAAATGTATTAACGCAACTGATGATAATAAAGTGTATAGTGCAGTGAATAGTGGCAAAGCTGAAACAGCTGTAATAAACGAAAAACAAAGTGTCGAAGTGTCCGAATCCGGATGTTCATCTGCGTTCGTAGCCAGCAAGCCTTCACGCAACATTTGTGATTTAGCCTTAGTTACTGCCTGAGATCTTTCCGATCGAGTCGTTTGAATTATAAGAGAAAGCATTGGGTTAATCTACTTCGTGAAAAGGGTATCCGCGCTCGCCATTTGAGCTGGACTCAAATTGTCTCAGCGAGGCATTCACAGAGCGTTGTCCGATGGCCCATTAAAATCATTTATAAAAGATCTCTTAATCGGTTTCCTGTAGATTTTATAAAATTTAATTTATTGATAACAATAGCTTAGGAAACTGATGGGGAGCTTTATCTGGAGAAATGCGACTCGCTGTTTAACAATATTCTCAAAACGAGTACTTGGATTTTGTATTGTAGGTATGAACCATATGTACGTAAGCTTAATTTGAAAAAATCTTCTTTCTTTTTTGTAACAATACATATAGCAAAACTGGCACAGTCATACTGCATCTTGAGTGGATGCTCCGTAGAAGCCCGCGTGGGCAATTAGCGTTTCACACTACTGACACGGTTCTCGCGGCTGCGGTGTGGAGCGCACTATTGCGGTTTCCCGCGGTTTTCACCGCGCTCCGTTCCGGGTGGCGCCTCCAACGCTCGCGCAACTTTTCACATCGCTAATAGCTTTGACAGATATGCTATCTGTAAACTTCATCTCCATTTCATTTCTTTCCAAGAACGAAACCCTTTTGATTGTTGCCGAAAGTATTATTATAAGGTTAGAATCATCCATTTTCATTTCATTTATTTTTTTATTGCTAACCATCAGCAATTTTGTGGAAAAGACAATAAATTAAATTTTATTTTCATTAGTATTCCATTCTTATATTACGGTGTTTCAAAGATAATATCAGTTTAACCATCATCCATATTTATCATTCATCTGTAACATCCATCATGTCATTATGTGACCTATCATATTAAGTATGAAATCCATTCTGACGTGACATGACTGATATCATGAAATATTCCAAAGGATCTATGTATCCAAAATACTAAAAAAAGGTTGTAAGATAGGAGACATTCTTTATATTATTATCAATAGATAATCTTCACTGTGTATATGATAATTTGTCAATTGCCGGTTATATAATTTGTTGTGGTTTTAACGTTTACTCTGAATCCAAGTGACCGTTTTTATAGTACATAAAATCATAATTGTACAAGATAACGGGGTTAAACTGGTCGTTTTATGAAAACAGTTTTACCTTTATTGATAAACAGCGAAATCTATTTAAGTATCTTTCTCAGTCTTACTTTATGCTTTGTCTATATAAGGGTCCAACAGCGTAAGTGATACCAGATAAAGTTCCACGATGTAGATAATGTGAATATAACTAAGTTATTCATAGACTGTGCCCACTGTGGTGCAGTCTCTATCGTTGGGTTTTACACTCTACGGGCTGTTTCGTTATTTCCTTTTTTATTTTTGTGTTGTTTGCTTATATTGCTCGGCGCGTGCGTGGGATGACATGATAAATTGTTTCTTGCTTGACTTTTTTCTCACTGCGACAGGCTCAGCGTAGACAGGGAATGATTACTGGGTCCAATCTACTTTAAATTCAGATTTTAACGCTTAATGATAGGACCCTATTACTATACTTTGTAACCGAATGTTTCTCTTAACATTTGTTGATATAAACCGAAGTTGAACTTTCTTCATTTAATATATACTTTTAGCGAAAAGGAAGAAGGTAATAGCTTCATACTGTGGTTTACTTCCTAGTTTTTTAGCGATTCTTTCGTTTCTTATACTGTACCTATTAAATTAATATTCCAGACGGCGCTTAGCCTGTTGTCGTGTTGGGATTTTGTTAAAGGGCGTGGTGCCAGACGTTGTTGTAAAACTCAACGATACACCTCACTTTAATGTAAACAAAATAGGCTATGTCTAACATACTGAATGAATGCATTTTATACATAAAAATGTAGGTTTAATATTTGTTTGTGTATGTCGTGAGGCATGAGTTACACGCTCGCACACTATTTTTGTACAATAAATACCATGTCCTGATGAAAATTTTTGTTGTTTTATTTGTTAATTTGAGCTTCATGCCAATCGTAGTCAGATTATAGGAAGCAAAATTTCTAAGACCCAATCTCGTCGTGTAAACGAAACTAATTTTGATGACGTAATAACTGAAAATTCAGAAGCAGTATTTTGTAAACACCGGGTGGTTTACGTAACTGGCAAATGGAACTCTCTATTGTAGCCGAACAGCTGTTGGTTAGTTACGCATGTACCATTGTGCTCTTGTTTACAACGGCATTGTGTGGCAAGTTACGGATGGAGAGCGGTCGAAAAAGTAAAAATCAATCCACGTTTGCGAAACCGAGCAACGCTGCGATGGAGTTATATAATTGAAATTTGAGTTATGTAGTTTTATACCGCAATTTGGTGCCGAGTACTGCCGAGTCACCGCGTCAAACATTTGGTGATTGCTTGCAGTCATAACTTTTTTCGTAACTGAGTCAGAAACAGAACATATTTTTTTCATGTACGTACTTTAAAACGACCAACTCTTTTCTTTGTTTGAATACAGAGATGAAGAAATATGATAACATGTTATATCCTATAAAGTTAATTGAGTAACTTGCACACATTATATCTTTTATTTATGTTTCTAGCTATCTAATGCCCTTCATTTGGCTATTCGTGTTGGCTTTATGTTAACTTGACGACAGTCTGTTCTTATCATGCTCTACAAGGAATGAAAAGGACAGACTGATGTCATGTTTACAAAAGACAAACACGAATAGCCAAGTGAAATGCCAACATAAATGTTGAAGTTGGAGACAGACATATCGTTTATTTTCATATTGATCGTTCGGGTCAATAATACTTTTTATGATTCATGTGAACATCAAACTCGTCTTCGTTCACCCGCAAATTAGACCATTGTTGTGTAACGCAGCTATGTTTACACTGCTCTTTATGTGCCTGGTTGCGGGTTAGTGCTTCAGAACCGACAAGGACACCGCCTTGGTTAATGTCACGCCGATGTTTGCCTACCCATTTTTATGGAGTCGGCTGTGCGAAACTACGTTGTATTTCAGTACGGCCCGCGCTTTTTATGAGCTCGTGTTTACATAATAAAGCGCTTTGTTTTTTTTCCAAAATTAAAAGCCTAATTGTTTGCTATCGCTGCCAATTATTTTAATTTAAACAGTAAAGTTCATTAACCTGGTCTCATATTTTGATAAACAACTAATATTTTAAGTGTTTTAACTGTTAACCTTTTCCCTACATTTTTTTTCATTAGGTAGAATTCTGATATGAATTTTGTTTCCATTATCTCGTTTTCATGCTCCGTTGTCAATAATGATTATTTACAACTTCTATCAGAGTAAACAACAGCGTTTATCGTTACTTGATAAAGAAAAAAAATCAATGTTAACAAAATGGTATGGTAGTAGACAAAAAGAAAATCAATGAGTCGCATATCAGTCTTAATTTAAAATAATGATGTGTCGTGTCGACCCATTATGTTTGTCCTGACGTGTTAAATAGTTTACAAATGTTTTGTTAGCCTGCGTGCGGTAGCACGTGGCAGGGTGACCTTGTGGACGCCCGACCATAGAAATCGCGTTCTGTACTGACTTGCCAGTGTAAACATAAGTTAACACTGTAGTGTAGTGTAGACTGTCGTATCTAACCACGTCGGTCGCAGCCAGCGTGAAATGCAAACAGGCAGTAAAATGGTTTTATGATATTTCCGACTTTAAGTTTATTAAGGATAATGGAAAATTTTAGTGTCCATTTCTCAGTATAGCACTACCATGAAACGATAAAATCACAGACACTATTCTGTTATCTCATTTTGAATTTATTATCTCAATCCATAAAACCAATATTTACGAAACAATAGTGAATAAAAAGAGCACCTTTATGGAATATGAATGAAGAAATCGTATTAGAAGTTAATATCTTCGCATAAAATAGTGTAATAGTCCTGCCAGTTGTTCCAGTAAGGAGTTTACGATGGACCAACCAATCTCCTATCCTTTGTTCCGAGAGACTATAAACTGGCCTGGTTGTTTGGAATTGTATTATGTACCAAGTAACGTGGTAAAGCATTGGCCTTTGATAAGCATGTATAGCTGAAGACTGAAAGCCTTTTACATGCGAAAACGATATATATAACAAGCCCATAAAAACCTTTTACTAGAGGATTCTAATAATGTCAAGACGGCATTATCTCGCTTAGTTATAGATTCCTACTAATCCAATTGTTATTTCGTTCAACATAATATAATTGTTCAAAATCATTTATGTTTTACATAAATATTATTTACTTTTATTAAAACCAATAACCAAGATACACCTTTCACTTGACAACAGCTCGACTTAGTGAGAGCCAAACTTGTTTCTTTCATACAAACCTTATGTATGAAAGAAAAATTTTGGTAATCTTTGCAAGATTACCATAAAATTCATAAATCGGGGTGGCGTTTATGTACAGTAATATCAAAATTAATTTATCCGACCAAAGTCGCGGCGGATCGCTAGCTAGATTATTCATAAATCACTATCAGTATATTTCAAAGCAGACAATAGGGATTGATGACTAACTTTTTGTCTTCTTCTATGAGGTACATTACCAAAAAGTATTGGACACGTATTTTTTTCACATAATCAAACAGTTACAGAAATAATATCTTTGAAATTATCGCTGAATGATTATATCATTGTAATTTTTTGGTCTTTTAAGAAAAGCAAAGAAGTGATTTACATCACCCCTATTACATCGTCATCAATGATATTCGCTTGCTAGGTATTATTTTCTGAAACTGTCACAACATTTAATTTTGAATTAAATTTAAGATTCTCCTAAAAGATCCTGCAACTGTCATACTCCTTGATGTTGATAAACTTCTTAATTATACACTGGTATACTTGGTGCATTATATCATTTTCTTTCGATATACTGCTGGAATGTAATTAATCTGAAATTATTGAAAATATTCAAATGAAAATTGCCTCCTTAGGCTCGGCTGCTTTAGTTGTTTCTGTAGGAGCTAGTTTAAGAATGGCAGCGTTTCATACCGGGCGTTTATTTATCGCCTCTCGTAGAGTCAAGTAGTATTTCTAAAAGCAGCCAGGGTAAGTTTTCTTTGGCGTCGCCGGGAGGCGGGGTAGAAAGCCGGCTGGTTTCCGTTCAGAAGTTTCACCAGGCTTTCACTAGAGATTGCTCTTACCAGAGATGGCATGACGTCGTTGATTAATGTTGTACAATAACCACCTTAACTGCAATATAAATGTTTGAAACTTACAACAATGCAACAATAATTTAGGATAAACCCACGCAATTAAAGTCTCATACTAACATTGAAAATTTTAAGATAAATGTTAACACATTTATTATTGTTTCATAATTAACAACAACGCAAAAAAATAAAGTCTCTCTCATTTGAAAACAAAAAATATGAACGCGTTTGTCACGCTGAAATGTATATTTTCGTTTCACACGAGACAAATAGCGGTCATTTAAATATTCTAATTTAAAACAGTTTATCCTTTGAATGCAGCAGTTGGGTCGTTGCACGGGAGATGAGCATGCATAACATTCTATAGGTTGCACGATGGAAAAAAAATCTCGGGCTCGTTGTTTCCACTGCGGCCAGTGTTGTATCGCATGTCGTAAAGTGATTAACGCTTGACGTCGCGATGATGTATGTTCAAACCGAATACATATTTGCAACAAACCACCGGACTCATCAAAATAAGGTCGAATTATGAAAGTGTTAACTACCTTGTATTTTTAATATTATGCAGCCACCTACACGCTCTTGAAATTAGGATGATTTTGTACTTAGCCGCCGTGTGGAATAAATGGAAACTGCTCGTGTTTATGATAGCCTCGGTGATGCGCAAATGCATTGTACCGGATTATTGCACTTCCCAAGCGATTATTAACGAACTGTTAAGTCATCTAATGAAGTATTCAACGCTGGACGTCTCGTAAGAACCTGCACGCCTTCTGGTCCGGTTTTAATAACAAATCATTGCAGCTATTATGCACAGCTTTAAAATGAATTTAATTCTTCATAGTGTTATCTTTATTGTATTTATTATCCTTGTTATTGCCAATTACGTTGTACTTTACTTATTTTATTCTTGTATTGATGATTATAAAGATGTTGTAGTATGTAAATCTTTTTTACTGCCATTAATATCCCGTAGCTTTGTGTGCGTTAACATCGATAATTTTTCGTCGTTCGTCTTAAGTATATCCCTGAACCCTTTATTTGCGATACCCTTTTAATATCATCCATCGATTGTACTCGACTCTGACAGCCATGTTTATTTAAAGCTTTGTTTTGGTAATGTTATGTTCGGATTATATAAAGTTTCACCAATTATATTTAGAAATCATTTTTCATTAAACATATTAAGCCCGAAGAAGTAATTAAAAAGAATCAGTACACATTCATGCATAATAGTTTGTGCTTACACCAATCATTATAAAAGATGAAGACAAAACAAATAAATGATAAATATGTTCATTAGCGGCTAGGAGTTTGAAGCCAAATGCTTACAATGCTACCTACTAATCAGTATTCGAACCCAGAACCTTTGGCGCAATAGGCAGGGTCGCTACCATTGCATCAACTAGTCGTCGATTATTTTACAGAAGAAAAAAATAGGTTCATGGTTCGATACCGGCAGGTAGTTGAGTAAGGCAGTCGCAGATTTCATAATTTTCACCTTGCGATTTTCTATAGACGCGAGCCGATAAAGCGAGTCGCGAGAGAAAGCCGATAGTGTTGCGTTTTCCTAAGTTTTAAGCCTAGCTGCTAAACGCACAAGTGAAGAGTGAAAGAGTTTGCTGTTTCAGCGAAAGAATGAGTAACGCATTTGTGTTAGTAATATAAATACAGCTTATTATACCTTTTGTATTCAACTGCTACATTATTATATGAGATCTCGCAGAGTCTTGATCTGATTTTACAATTCGGGGAATGTAAAAATATATTACTCAATACTCATGCAATATTGGAAAAGAAACAATTTTCATTTTTAACATTTGATGATTTTTTGTTAATTTTGTTTTGCAAGTCAAAGTTAATATTTTGAAGTGTTTCTCCATATTATGGTCTTTAAACTCAACTTCTACTCAAAACCTTATAATCTTCCTAAAACATAAAGAGATGACACTTAATTTAATTGTATTATTTATGTATTAAAAGTGCTTCTTATGTGCCTTAAACATTAGTTAAAATAAAAAAAAAATGGGTGCGTGTACTTATGTAGGCGCGTGAGAAGTTATCCTTCTTTGGCATCGTTTAAAATTAGTTTTTAATTGCATGCAAATAATTAATTACAATAAATTAATAAAAAGTCTGGAAAAGGACGAAGTCAATAAAGTTCAGTTTTAATTTGAAAAAATAAATAAATAATCAAAATATTCAATTAATATCGCTACTGAATATAATTTATTAGAACATATGTGATTTGCACTTGTATGAAACTCAAACACGTATTCCGAATATACAAACTAGAAACATGTGGATAAATATTATAAATATGAATACCTATAACTGTTACTTTATTACAAAAAATAAAGATGTGGTTTTTGGTTCTACTACACCAATGGTCAAAAGATGGCGCTGTAGTCTCCTGAATCGCGCTTTGGTTCCGTTGTTCCAGATTAATAAATACTTTTGATAGGCCTTCACAATGCAGTCGTTAGCACCCACTAAATAGAGATTCTATTTCTATTTTGTTGGTAGATTTTCTTAATGTGCGGTAAACACAAAAGTAACGCATGAAGTTGGTCGCTAAAGCGACCAACTTCATTATGTTAAAATTTTGTGTTACAGTGATGCGCGCGCATCTTAAAATTTCACTCTCATCATTTTTTCAGAACGCGCCTAAAGAAGTATAACTTCAAAAATAATGTCTTCGTTTTTGTACGAACTTTCAATGTGAACGAGTCCTGACAGTCACACCTCATACATACTACGCTCTGCCTAGGGTGGGGGAACATATTGTACATATGTTTATTTTAGATATTTATTACTTTACAATTGATCTTTCGATATTTGATGAGAATGTACAGACACTTCAACCAATTCCTATTGTGAAGTTTATATATTCAAGAATACATAAGATTAGAAAATTTAGTTTTTCAGTAA
This sequence comes from Chilo suppressalis, assembly GCA_902850365.2. Classification (NCBI taxonomy): domain Eukaryota; kingdom Metazoa; phylum Arthropoda; class Insecta; order Lepidoptera; family Crambidae; genus Chilo; species Chilo suppressalis. The sequence goes on along the minus strand of OU963906.1, from coordinate 20,577,562 downwards.
CGTCATGAGCTGAAACTAATCTCATAAGTACAGAATTAGCAGCAGTGTTAAGAACTTAATTAGCGTTGACAACGTTAATGCGCGTAATTAGATAACGTTGTTGAAAACAGGAAACTGCATTTGTGTATTAATCACCACAGCAACATGTAACTCCTAGCTAATAAATTGGCATGTTCCTGTTTCTCGTAGCTAAAACTAATTATGTATTTTTTTTTCACAGTAAATTAAACTTACTACTTATTACATTCGGTCATTGCAAAAGTATTATACTGGTTTTGTTGATTTTCTTTGAGCTTTGGAACATATATTGCTTTTGATCTTGAAATACATATCCAAAGGCCTCGTCACGTTTTTAAGAAATACTAAGTGTTTATTCTATTTAAAGAAGATTGAAATCGATATAATTCTCATTCTTTAAAACTACTGAGTTATTCATAACAGGGTATTTGTTTTCATCACCTGATTAACAAAAACTAAATACATAAATAATGGGGGTACCTACTTTCTCTTCAAGACTATGAAAAATATCGCAAGATTTTGATTTTATTTTCTTTATTTTCAGTTTCTCAATAATTCGCAATTTGTGAATGTGTGATATGTTCCGCTGTCTCACCATACGTATACACACAGGTCATCGATACAGAGCGGTGAGAAAGTTGCTTAACTGCTCTCTCGTCGCGTCACATTGATTCTGTTTAGCGACATTAGACATATTATACAGAACACTAGCTGACTAAGATTTCGAATATCAAATTGCTTTATTTAAAACCCTAATAGCCTGCGCAGACGAAGGACTTTTGTCCGCGGTATTTTTTATCCGTCGAAATAGATCGCTTACAACTGCATCAAATAACGCACACGATGAAGTAAAACTACCGCGTACAAAAAGTTCCCTGAACAACTGAGGAAACCGACAGATCGGACAGGACAAAAGTACGCGGGTGCCACCGAAATAAATAGAACTTATGTAACAAGCCGACGCAAAGCATACAACGAAGATTAGTCCACGTTGCGCGCTCGATCTGATTAAAAGGAATGGTCGTTCACTCACTAAAGCATTTGATAACCGTAGGTACCTTGATTGTCATCCAGTTTACAAGAACATGAACAGAAGCTCCAAATAAAGTTGAGAGGAACGAAATCTCGCCTCTTACTTATAACAACTTCCATAGCCATACCTCCTGAATTTTAGGCGATCTTTTATTTAAAAGACGTAGGTTGATAAAGCTATGGCTTTTCACCGTAGTGCTGCTATGGCGTTGACTTAGGCAATCGACCCGCTGGTATACTCTTTTGAAATGTCTTATATTTTGCTTAAACTTCATGTTAATTATGACACATCGTAATTTGAGCATATTTACTTCCATAGCATCTGATTTTCAAATTATTCGGGGAACAAATGTTCGTACGTTGTTTGGGAGTAGTCCTCGGCAGATATTTCCCTTCACGATTTAGGGAAAGCCCATCGACTGCGCAGCCCATTAAAGAAAGCAAAATATGGTGATTAAGTAGTGATGCTAACAAAGTCTAGGGTAAGTAAAAGACGTGTTCCGTGTATGTAACAAAACTGATGTAGTAACGCTTTAAACAACTTAGCTAGTTAGTAGTTTTCTGTTACTGTTTAATTTCTAACTGTCTGATAAAGAGAGCAGAGGTTATCGACACTTAGGGTGGTTTACCTAAGTAATTTTGGTTTCTTTTTTCATTTGTTATTTCCGCGTTAATGTTTTTGTGAGTCTCGGTAATAAGCCTCACATCAATAGTTGTTTGCAAGTCTGTAGCACCGTTAAAGGTCGAAAGGTTATCCTCCAACACCAAAACTTTGAAACAACCGAAGTAGGTAAGGTACGTAACTAGTTTCAACCGAAACAGTATGAAAATAAACTTTTTCAGTGAACTTGTATTATTTGTGCTTCCTAATAATATTGTTTGTGGAGAATTATTTTTAAAAATAGTACTGGCATAGAGGAAAATGAAAATACTACAGAGCAGAAACACAACTTTATAATTTCGCTACCATATAAAAAATCCCATACACAATAAGAATAACTAGTAACAGTCGATTTGCTGAAAAATCATACTGACAGTTTCTTGTGATTTTACTTATCAGTGCCTTTGGATTTAGAAAAAATGCATTACAATCTCTCGCAATGATCCTATACTCTACGGAAAATGGTTGGAAATGGGGTGAACGTGAAAGAAAACTAAAGGAGCGTGTCAGACAAACGTACCGATTGTATTCACGTTACTGAATCACTTCGCGGATTTTGTCCAATCTACTAGGCCGATCGCAATGGCCAAATTGGAGGGAACAGGGATCAATTCAGAAATAAACGCGGCGGGAGCGCGTGACCGCGCGCTTATTGGACGCGTGAGGGATCTCAGACGCACGTGGACAATTCTTTTTTCGTAGCAATTTACCGCCGCGGTTTTGTAGACTTCACGACGAATGAATGCTACAATGAACGTGTTTTTTTTTTGTCTACATAGCTTGAGATTCGGATTTGTTATTTTAGCCGACCCAAGATAATGGGCGTGGTATTACGCATAGTAAAGTGTACATATGGCACTCCTTATTTATAGAAAACCTAGATGAGATGCGTGGGGCCAACATAAATTTAGCGGTAATGAACCCAATGGAGAGCATTTTTTATAAAAATCACGCTACAGTAACACTATACGCGGGCAAAAGCAAACATGTTAGCTGTGGACATACAAGTTTAGTTGCGGGAAATGCCGACGGAGCGTGTAGAAGGTCGGATCATTTACCCCGTAACATGATATCGAATGTGTGATGTAACAGTTCAGTACTGGCCAAAGGCAATTTAGACCCTATACCGAAAGAAATTCAATTGGATATGGGGCACCATCAAACGACATGCACGATGGATCACAAACTATGATTACATGCGTAATGAAAGATTTACGTAGTACCGATAGTGTGTACACAACTTTATCGCTATCTATTGATAGCTACAGAATATTAAATAGAGAATGGATTATTGGATCTAGAACTCCTCCGTGCTTCGGAAGGCACGTTAAGCTGTTGGCCCCGGCTGCATCTGCAGTCGTCAGCACCTACCAACCCGCACTGGGCCCGCGTAGTGGGTCATGGCCCAATCTTCCTATTCCATCCATAGTCCCCTTGCTTCAGCAGTGGGATCTTTAATAAGCTGATGATGATGGTTTATTGGCCTCAAACGCTAAAAGTTATTGTTCGTTCCTAACAATAACTTTAATTGCCGTTTTCTGCGAATAAGTTTTGTACCGATGACTACTATTTGGACCTAAACATTAATAAGAAGATTGAGATTAATCAATACTACATTGTATTTGTTTTATGATTTAAGGTGGCTTTTATACTTCAGGAATTTGATTTATATGATTTATTATTACCCTTATAATTAAATTTAAACCTTTAAAAATTCAATTTGACAGCAGATTAACCTTAATTTTGCAACAAACACGCACATGTCCATTTTTATTTTGGGAATGTTGGGGTAGAGTCGTAAACGTCGCTGGTGCGGAATTATGTGGTGATAAAGTCGGCGAAGGCCAATATGAGCTGAACGCAGTCCGGTAGCGATTTGGATACGACTGGCCACGTGCTAAAACTAGATTTATAGCTCGCGATGCCTGAGTAAGACAAATTGTTACGTGCTCTCTTCCATACATAGTAACATGGTTAAACACAAGTGTGACCTTAAATGATAATTTATTTGAGTATTTACTAAAGCAAACTCTGAATGGAAGTGTTGCAGTGAAGGTTGACGACACGGCATTATGAGTACCTTCATTAAGACGTATGGTTAGCAAATTAGGACTGAAATTACTATTTGTCAAAATATCTTTTCCGCGCGAATTATCAGTGCTTCTTCTTTCGGAATTAAAGAAATGAATAAGTACAATGAATTCTAAATAAATGGTTTTTTCACAGGAATACACTGTAAAAAAAAGCGTTTTTCTTAAAGCTTTCGTAATTTTATTATCACGAAAGGAAGATACAGATTTAAGACTTTTTATTTGATAACAGTAATTTTAAATTACATTTTTATAACGAACCATCACTTTCTTGATCAGAATAATTTGTTTTTTAAAAGTAAGCCATCCTACAAAGAATAGACTTTATTTAAATATTACTTACTAGTGGTCCGCCCTCGCTTCGCTTCGGTGTAGAGCTGTAGTATAGACTATAGTTTTTGTTCTCAAGCTTGTATTAGATACAATGAATTTCTTAATATAATTATAAACCTTCCATGAATATATATTTAACTGAAAGTGAAAATTTTGTTGCGTAGTTTAGGACCCGTTGTACCGAATGCACCATTTTTTTGGTTGAACGCGCAAATCTCAGGAACTAATTAATGGTCCTTAGTGGATTAGAAAAAGTGTTTTTGTGTTAGATACTGCATTTATTGAGGAAGGCTTAAGGTTATATAATATAACGCTGCGAAGTAGAAGCGGAGTATCGATATAAAATGTTCCAAAAATGGGTAAAAATATTTCATTTGGGAGATTCCGTTGCGTGCGCTGCGTAAATTATTGAAGTTACACAAAAATTATATAGTTCGGAATTGTTGCCCATTATATTTTCTATAGAAAAATTCGCGGCAAAATAGCCTAACTTTTAAGTTTTACTCATAACTTTTTTCTCATACTAACGCGGGAGAAATAGCAGGGACCTTTAGATGTGACATAACTGTAATAGTTAGACATAAAGATATCGCGGATATTTTGGAGATATTGATGTCCTCTATAAAATTTTAATACATCACTTTACACTATTGTCAATGACTTCCGCAGCGTAAGCGATATAAGGTTGTTTTTTGGTATATTTTTCACACTCTGGGTTACATTATCGAATTTTTCATACGGAACCCTAACTTTTTTGTCAATACTCCATACCCTACGTTCATCAGGGATAATTTAGGATTCTAAATGTGTAAGAATACTACAAATTGGTCCAGTATTTTCGGAGCCTAATAAATACAAACAAACAATCAAATATTTCCTCTTTATAATATTAGTATAGATTAATTTACTTTATGTTTCACTTAGGAATTTGTTATTGTTTCTACAAGAACATCGTCTATCTTGATCTCAGGCGATTTGTAGGAAAATTTTACAAGACGCAAATAGAATAACTTTATTTTTAATTATAATTGACTAGAAAGTTTTAGCAATGAGATTATAGTTGTTGTCAAGTAAATTATCTTATCTAAAACTAGTTTTAATATTGAATGAAGAAATTTATATGTCTACCCTTTATAGTATTTATTTTAGATTATAGCAACTTATTATAATTTTTATTCTAGTTTTAATATTGAATGAAGAAATTGATATAAATGTGGGTGGTTCTACTCGCAAGGGAATTTTCCGCGGCTCACCTTATTTTGTATAGTTTTTGTAGGAAAATTATATTGATTAACGATCGAAACCGTAGAACTAAATGGTTTCTAGTATGACACTAAAAATTAGCTCATCCCTTAATATAATATCTTCCAAAAATCGTACTTTAAAGTGCCAAATTCTCAGTCTCCAGGCATGTCTCTCGGACGAAATGAAAGCTTAAAGGCTGCATCATAACTTTATTTTGAGTATGTACGGTATATCTGCACTAAAATAGAAATCTATAATATATGTAATTTCAATCTGTTTGTCGAATTTCACCGTAAATGCGAAACTTATTAAAAAAAAAGTGCATTATATTTTGTCTCTCGGTTTTTACCTCAGTCTCCTGCTACATCAAAACACGTTAAAATCTGTTTGAATTACCGCGTCTAGCGCGTTGCTGTCCGGTCTGAATGAAAGATCGAAGTGAAGTTAGCTAACAACCACTCGCGTCCGTCTTGGCTCGCAGTTGGCTTAGTCGCTACGGCAAGTTGTGTGAGTGAGGTTGTGCTACGGCCAGTCAACTTAACAGTAACCTGGTACGTATTTATTTAAAATCCATTGTTTTCTGCATACTTTTTTTGCATTCATAGGTCGTAAATTCGTTACATTAGAGTACAGAATTGCATAATTTCAATATTAATGTTGCATTAACGTAGTTATTGGCTAAAAACATAAAATAATCTCAGTATCCTGTCCTCAGTCTCCTGGAAACATAATAGCCAGGAGACTGAGGATGAATCAGGAGACTGAGAGTCATTAAGGATCCGCACGAATAGTAATCCAGTTCATCATGATTGATATATTAATTATTAGTACATTTACGTATTATTTGATTAGTTACATATTATTGATCATAGTTATCATAAATTAATAAGCTGGGAATTACCTGAAGCAAAAACTCCGATTTATATATATAATAAAACTTCATTATTTATTGATTAAAAACAATATTTTTTTCTACATTTTCATCTGAAATTAAATAAGTACATTTTTAGATAGAAAATGTAAAATATGTGTAGGCAATGTAAAAAACCGTATATACATTTCATTATATTCTTTTACAGAAAAATGGCAAAATGGCAAAACCAAAAAATATTACTAAGGAAGAAAGATTAGAGAAAAAAAGGATAGCTGAAAGGCTTAGATATCAAAAAATTAAAAATGATCCTACTAAATTAGCGGCTCAAAAAGAAAAAAGTCGGCAAAAATATTTAACTAGAAAAGAAAAGGGCCAAAGAAAATTAGTATCAAATATGTCGGATCGTGAAAAACGTCAAGCCCGCAAAAAATGGAGAAACTATTCCAAAACTCATTATGATAAAAAAACTGCTCTGGAAAAGGCGGCAAGAAAGTTTGTAAGAGAAAACACGCCATCTAGTTGCGATGAAAATGTAAACTCAAATCAGCAGCAGCAAGTCGTAAATGCACAAAATGTGACACCTAGATTAGCACAGGCACGAAAAAGAGCGTTGAGGCAGCGTAAGAAGCGTAACCAAGAACTTCAAAAAAAGAATGATTTTATACGTTCACTAAAAACCAAGTTACAGAAGTATAGAAAAAGATACCACAGGCTGAAGAGAGAACGAAAAGAACAGCTCCCACAGGAACTAACGCCTTGTACCAAGATGAAAAAATTAGCTGAAAACCCAGACACACGAGTCGAAGTTGTTAAAAAAGCTTTGTTTGGTGACACTTTAGAAAAGCAATTATCAGAAAACATTACCAACTTGAGCACAAAGAGTGAGAAACGAGTTGCAAACAAATTGCTTATGGGACGTGTAGTTAAAAAAAGTAAAATTTGGAAATTAAAAAACAAACTCATCACGTACAAAAAGGTGTGGCACTCACAAAAACAAAACAAATTAAACGAAAAAACAAGAAAAACCTTCAAGAATGAGGTACAAAAATTTCTAGAAGATGATCAATACAGCAGATTGTGTGCCGGCAAAAAAGAATTCATCACTAAAAATAAAGTGAGAAAACAGAAACGCTATCAACTCGATACTCTCAGAAACTTGCATAAAGAGTTTTTAAAGTCTGGCAACGTTCTCATCAGTTACTCAATGTTTGCTAGGTTGAGGCCTTTCTGGATAGTGGCTCCAAAAGTAATTGACCGAGATACTTGCATGTGTACTCTACACAGCAACATACAATTAGTTGTCAGTGCTCTAAACACTGCAAAACTTCTGAAAGACACAAGCTACCAAAGTTTATTAACTTCTTTATGCTGCGACAGATATAATGAAAGGTGTTTAGAGAGAATTTGTGAATTATGCTCTGATAAAGCCATTTCATTTAGCGAAGACTTTGACGACACAAAACTGGTTACCTACCAACAGTGGGTTTCTTCAAAAGAAATGATTGTGGACCCTAAGACAAAAAGAGAACGACCTGTAACCAAACAAAAGAAAGAAAATATTGAAACATCAGCTCGAGACCTTAAAGTTAAACTGGAGAACGATTTGGTTAAACTTTTCAAACATGAATTGAATATTGTTCACCAGTATCAATCACTAAAAATGATAAAGCAATCTCTAACTGAAAAGGACGTTGTAGTCCACATGGACTTTTCGGAAAATTACTGCACAAAATATAATGAAGAAATTCAGTCTTTCCATTTTGGGGGCTCCCGGACACAACTCTCGCTTCATACAGTTGTTGTATATTTAAAAGAGTCGACTAGATCATACTGCACAGTGTCTACAAACTTGTCTCATAACGTGAACGCCATCTGGGCCCACCTTAAGCCGGTTTTAGAAGAGTTGCCAGAAAAAGTTGAAAATATACACTTTTTAAGTGATGGGCCTGTCACCCAATACAGAAATAAATATATGTTTTACGTTTTGGCCTGCAAAATTCCAGATTTGTGCCCTGGAATCATAAACTGGACCTGGAATTACACCGAAGCAGGTCATGGAAAAGGAGCACCTGACGGTGTTGGAGCGGTTTGTAAAAGAACAGCAGACAATATAGTGGCCTATGGAGGTAATATAACTAACCTCAACGAGTTTTGTGGAGCTATTCAAACCAGATGCCCCAATATAACACTGTTTGTTGTTAATGATAGTGATATAGATGACATGTCGCGATTGATTTCAGAAGATCAACGAAGTTTGATTCCTTTTACTGGCACATTAAAAGTCCACCAAGTGCAAGGAAATGCTTATTTACCTAAAAGGCTCATAATGAAGTCTCTTAGTTGTTTCTGCGATAATAACGGATGTGAACATTACCGACTGGGTTTACTAAAATACAGCTCAGAATCAAGGAATAGGGTCGATGCTGTCTATGGAAATTTAGACTCGGAACGAACTGAAGCTGATAGTCCCACTACCAGCATTATGGGACGTAGACCTTTTACCGAATCAGGTCGGGTGCAGTCTGGCATATCAGAATTAGATAACCTAAGCACTATGAGTAATCTCTCTCTCAATTTGGAGAATCCGGAAATATTAGCCGATATGCCAGACTTAGAAATTGACCCTACTGATCTCTTCCCAAATGAGACCATTGCTAGTCCAACAAAAGCCGAAAATTCTAAAAAGTTCGTTGATTCCCTAGATGAATCAAAAAAGGGCACACAAAAAAGCAAAATAAATACAGACAAAGACTCTTCACAAGCTGATAAAACAAATAAGATAAAGAAAATTACAACTAAGAAAAAACTCAAAAACAAACCAAACAAAACAGCCGAAAAAGACAAGAAAAAAAAATCGAAAGCTGGAAAAGCGAAGAGGGCAAATGACAAAGAATCGGATGATTGTTGTTGCCTTATCTGTGGTACTTTATATAGTGAAGATACCACGGGAAACGATTGGGTCCAGTGTATTTTATGTCGTCAGTGGGCACAAATTGGTTGCATCAAAAGTGACTCTATCTCATTTACATGTCCAGATTGCTCGTCGGACTCTGACTACAAAGAATACTGTCTTTAGACTGAAGATTGAGATGTTTTTCTTTTTAAAAGGATTGATTTTTGTTTACTTAAATACTAAAAATTTGATTTGAATGTTGCCATTTTGTAGTAGTTTAGAAAACTTGTTATTTTTCATAATTTTATGCAAAGTTCCTAATCTTATAATGATGAGACTGATTAAGTAGTACTTTTAAGTTTTAGATTTTTGAGTTTTTAACTCTGTAGTTGATGTTAATGAATAGTGAGATTACTGTTAAGTTACAAATAATGAAACTATTGAAGACTGATGTAACCTTAAAGGTTTTGTAATAAATGTAAGTTGATTTAATTTTCAATAATTATTTTACAAACTTTGACAATGTTTGTTGTGTAAAAAATACAAAAAAAAACTATTTGATTCATTTTTAAAATTCTCTAATTTTGTAATAAGGATACTAATTTGTGTCATTTTGTGATTACTTGTGAGTCAAGGTCTTACAATAAAAGTGTTCCATGGAAGACACTATTGTTATGCCAGTATTATAATAAACTATTTTTATTAATAAAACATAATTTTATTTCAATATTTACAACGGTTTTGAGTTTTTTTTGTATCAATACTCAGTATCCTGTTCATAGCCTCAGTCTCCTGGGCCCATATTTTTTTTAAATGGTCATAAATTTGGTATATTTAATTTTTTTGACTGGCCCGTTTGAGATCAGTAAAATAACGACCTAAGCTAGACGTCAAGCTACTTTTCTGACCTTAGATGCTAAAAAAATGTTGTGCCATAAATCACTTCATTTTCGTCCCTCCTGAGTAGAACCACCCATGTCTACCCTTTTAGTATTTATTTTAGATTATGTAGGTCTCATCAAATGTTAATTTAAAAATGTATGCAAAATTAAAGGGTTATAGATTATTTCGTCAACGCTATAGACATTCGTTAAAACAATCATTGGTGATGGCGTGACTCGATTCAGTTCCGTGCGTAGGGCACCCCGGAGATATCGCCGCCGTCTCGCCACGCTCCCCGTCATATAAGGAAACCAGTATACGATCAATCAGGAACTCCTCGCTCGAACGAGACACCCTAACTTTCCAAGAACCACCCCATAAAACTACGCCAAAGTTAGGCTAAATAAAACAAAGAGTTGCCCCCCCCCCCCCCCCCCGTTTCAAGTCCTCGAACGTTTTTAAATTCATGGATTCGTGATTCTAAACACTCAATGAGATTAATGGCTTCAACATGAGATTACTGGTTTATTACACGGCTTTATCTTGATTTGGGTTTAAAGATTTCTCTGTTTTGAGCAGGTGTTTTAACACTATTAATAGCTGTTAATTGAATGCGTCGGAAAATAATGGAAGAATAATAAAAGGTCGATTAAAAAAAAATTTTTTTTTTTTCTATTTTGGGATTAGGGTATCACTACCTGATAAGCCAGACAGGTAATGAGTGTATCGACAGACTTTTAATAAATAAAATTATGGGTGCTTTTCCGGACAGTGGCTTGTGAACGAAATCGAGTCAGACATTTTCGTACTATAAATCTGTCCGCTAAACCTTTCGACGGCCAACGCAAAAAAAGATATATTTCTTGTTTCGTCATATCGACTCCGTAATAAGACCATCACAATTCGACATGTAATTCTTTGAATTCATTGTTACGGCCTCAGAGAAATATATATTTTTCACTCCTCACTGATATTCAAGCCATGGCATCGATTAAAATTCCACGTCGCGATCGTCCATTTTCGACGACCGAACATTAACACTACTTCTTATGCGTATGAAGTATTCCTATATATTTTTATATTTTTACAGTAATACAATTTGCATAAACTTGGTTAAATCCATTCTCGTGTCGCAACTTCCCGTAAACCTCCATATGCAACGCGTGACCAGACCACCGGATGTGTGTAATGAACACTTTGGGTTAATAACTGTCTGTGATATTTCTAATACAATAAAGCAAATAATAAGGTACGATGTCACCATGCTTCCTTTGCTATCCTATCTATAATTGTGTTGAGTAGTTAGTTCGATATTGAGATTATTAAAGCCAGGAATGACTAAGATGATGGGGAGACCAATTGATCTCCATTAAAAACGAATTGCTGTTCGTCAGATCTGCATTGATGGCTGCAAATGGCACAAACATACATATCTTCACGCTTGCAATCCTTTGCGAGGTTGGTAAAACTTTAAAAGTCATCGTTATAAAATATTACCTATGTCATTCATATAGCCTCATCAAAGACACCATATTAAATTTGGCATTGATCAAATCTAAGGCGGTTTCCGGAGTCAATAGTGACAAGTTCCCAGCCCAGATCCTAACACAGTTTCTGAAGGTGACCGGCCCGTTGATAAATTGGTAATGTCTGCACAGGAAAAAAATATCCCATGCGAAGATTCTATTTCGCACTTGAACATAACATTTTATTATTTTCTAAGTTAGAGGCGGCGAACTTAAGAGGACATGACGACGTGGTTAGCTTACCTGCAGAACATGGACTTGCCTTGCCCGGCAGCGTCGATTGTGGTCGATCACCGGTATTTTCCGCAATCAATCCTGCTTCTTTCGTACGCGGTTCGTGTTTCGAACGCGTGCCCTCAAAGACTGCTATTAACGTGTCGTTTCCATTATTCCGGAAATAACCTGTATTGAAGAGTATGTCACAATGGGTTCAGATCATATTTGACCTCTTCGCAATCCTCATAATCATAACATTTAATATCCCGTCCATAAAGTGAACAAAGTGATAGTTCTCCAGTACCGCCAGCAGGATTTCTCAAGTTGACCGCGAGGGCCAATTTTAGTGGCAGCGTTTCCAAGCCACCCACTGAGGTTCTTGATTGATTGCTAATGACTATTGTTAGGCTGTTACACAATCCCCCGGGCCGGCCGTCCAGCTGACACCGAACATGACGGCTAACATTACTTCCATATTTTAGCGTATCATAGATAAACCGAACCGTCTATTTGCGTACAATAAACGGATGTATTCAGCCGCCGGGATACAATGTATCAATGATACCGGTCACACACGCCGCTATGGATTGTAACGAAACCAGCAATAATCATTTATATGCAGGCCAAGTAATTTTCAATTGACATCGGCCATCCATTGCTCCATATTTTCAGAAATTGCTGTATCATCTACGATAGGCGCTCATTGTTGCATAGTATGAGTAGGTATCCAACTTATTATCGTATGTGTATAAAAATTAAGGGGCCTTTAACTGATAACTAATATTCTGTCGCTGCGTCTTCGCGGGCGGAGCATAATTATTGTTTTTTTTTAATGTTTATTGCTTCCCTACTTCACCCCGACTTTTGTTTTTACATCAAAGGTTAGCCATATTTCATTCTTCGAGATCCAATCTATCTCTTTATCTATATTCTTTGAAATCGGTGCAGTTGTCAAAAGATGACAGTGCAACAGACTGGTGCAGCAGTCTTTCGAATTTATAATATTAAATGGACATTCTAAACTATCACAAAGCTGCATCTGTATCGCTTTCTTTAGTTACAATGTAATATAATAGCGAAAGCCCAGAGAAAAGCAATATCTAAAGTTATTGTTAATTAAAACTCCCACCGGTTACTGCTATTGCAGACCCGCGAGCGTTTAATTTTATATTACTTATTGACTAATACAGATAGGTAACGTGTCTTATGTGCGAAATGTTACACTTGTTTTACTATCGGCATCTCAAATATTGCGCATTAGTGGAAGATTGAAATATGATTGAATTACCAATAGTGGGCGACATTGCGTGCGGCATATCTTGGCCTGATTCGCCTGCAGTTCGTGACGTGCGATAATCGATCCATGAGCATCGCAACTCGCCTGGCGAGTAGCGACCCGGCAGACCTCGATCTGAATCAGCACGCGGCCGATTCGACGAACACTGCAATCTGACCAAGTTAAAAACGCACAACATCGCTAGTGCAGCCGACCGTCCGACCGGCGGCCGTCGATTACGATCACAACGCTGCATCGCCGCGTTCCCATTATGGCCTTTTACGTGGCGATTGTATCGATTGTGACGTCGATTATCGAAACCACGCCGAGGTCAGTTCTAACAAAAAAGTCTTAGAATTCATTCATGTGTTAAAAGGGAATTTTTGTTTTTTTTGTCCATTGTGAACGTCGATAGAGGCGGTTAACGTACAACGAGATACCATTTAAATGCTACATTCGTACAGTTTAATATCTGAAGGTGATTACTAAAATATCGCGGTGGGTAAACAAAGGCGGTAGGGTCAGGACGTAGGCCGGGGGCGTCGTACCGACTGATTTATGAGCTTGATACGATATTGTAGCTCTTCCGCGGTAGACGCTGACGGTTACCGCGTGGATCTTTGAGTCCCTTTTAAACTGCCGCATGACTAAAATCTTTTGGTATCTATAGGAATTACGTATTTTAGTCTTCTAAAGTAATTTTGAACTTTAGAAATATGTGGCCCGGTTTATCAAACAGTGATAAACCTATTAGTTCAAATGAAAAATAACTGTCTAGAAATCATGATCGCTGGAATTACATCGAAGCTGAATGAACGATACGAATGCGATGGTGATGTACTTTAACCACTACAGGGCGTTGCGGTTTCCTCTAGATCGGTAACATAAGTAGCCCAGGACTGAATTAATTACCGTCGGGCCTGAGTGGAAGTATTCAACGGTTTCTCGTGTAAAACGAGACGAGGCGCAGGATGAGAAAAAGGTTAACTGCACATAAAACAACGCAGATGTGTGTTTGCATCACAGTGAAATTTCTCGTTTCGAAAGTGGAGGGCGACAGAAAAATTCCGTTCGAATACGGAATACATGCTTTGCATAAATTATCATCAACAAATTATTGAATTTGTTAATGCGACCTTCATTTCTGTGCTATACATGAATAATCAGCTATATCGCTCGAGTCCAAAGGTGCAGTTTATTCGAATATTGCTTATTCAACTTTACACTCTCGCGAGTCCAAAGGCTTATAAACAATGCTACTTTTATTTTTTTGCAAACATTGCTGCATTTTTTCAGTCATTCGTTTGCATTTTTCACTTTATCTATTACGGAAACTTAATAAAATTGGAACATTGTAATAATCGTCATTTGGATATAACTTTTTGGTGAACAATTTGTATCGTAATTCAGTGTGATGCATTTACGGAGTAGTCTAGCGCTGGGTATCTAGTAATTGGATACACTTATATCGTGGCAGCCGCAGGCGGAGCTGTCCCCGTCTGTTCAGGGATTTATCGCCACAGCAAATCATTGCACTTTTCTTACTATTATTTGATTTCTCTCAGGGGGATCATAAATAATCTTATACACTTTAATTTCTGATTACCAGTAGCACAGCTTCCATGACAAATTCATCTGTTTTCCCTTGCTGTTCCAATTTTCCTCCTAGCAACGGCAGCAATAGAACGAAGTGTGATTACTCAAGCTCATATGGTTATTTTTTCTAAACGAACCGTGATGTAACCACATTACGACTTCACCAAACCTGCTCAACACCAGGCTGTTTATAGTAGGTCTCTATTAGTTATTATCGCGATAAATATACCTATAGCAATAAGTAGGAGCAGCCGAGAGATAATTTACGCTCCGAAAAGGTTCCATTTTAAGGAACTCATACGCTTTGAAAATTCTTTTTTTTCTATTAGGTAATTAATTAGATACGAGCGCACAACAAAAACAGTTTCTCGGTAAATGCATTCAAAGCACAGACACCACGTTGAGTGTCATTTATCTCGAATCGAATTCGTCAATGTCATCCCGATAAACGTTTGTACCAAATCCAATATGTTGTATCCTTTGTGTTACTTTGCCGCTAGAACGACTCGTGATAAATGAGAACTCTCCTAACGTGAGATAATAAATCAAGAGTCTTCAGTGGGACATGTTTTTAAGGTAATATGTTTCTGGATCACGGGGTCCATAAGAAATGGTCATTCATGTAAATGTTACTCCCCATTTCGCCGGTATATCTGCATGATACACCTTCTATATAATGTACATACTTGATTATAATTTAACCATTTGTAGGCAAAATTCTTGGTCATTATTATTTGTAGTGTATATACATATATTGGATACTAAATTTCTTAAAACAAAATGGCATTAATTTTATATATATATATATATATCTTATTTATTTTATTATTTATTAACCTAAAAATTATAGACATCAGCATATAAAAGCCCATACTGCAGGCGTTCCTAATGGATTGAATAGTTAAAATGGGCCTCGTGGGTTCAGCAGGGTTTGCTGTTAGCTGACAATACAAATAGCACCGGTTAAAAGTACTTTCCTTCATTTTTGATCACCCAGCATATGACCGGTTGTTCCGAAAGTTGCCTAACTTCAACGATTGTTCATTGAACGCGCTAACTACTGCGCTATCAAGCTGCTCATCAAAAATGTATGAAAGTATTAAATGAGAAATAATAACAAGTCGCTGACAAATTTTGTCTGGCTGAAAGCAGACAACCCTGTATACCAAGATAGTCAAAGAAAACCACTGAAATATACCAATCATTCTAGGTGACTTCGGTTTTTCCAGTGCTTTTCTTTGTAGTATTGAATCGAGAATAGATTGTTATGTACGAAAATTTTATTAGGTATTGACATGATGTGTGGTAGTAAAAATCCTTTGACATTCAATTTGTTAATGCTATAAACAATTGTAGTGGACTTTACATTATGCATATTAGATAGTAGTTGCGCCGGCCACACTGATTCCTAGAATGCAGCTTTTATTAGGTCAAGCATTTGAATCATTTGAGAATATTGCGTAATCGTACTTTGAAAGGTACATTGCTCGGATTCGTAAACATAGTATTTATGGAAATCTTTACTCACCCGTACTACACCCGTTACAAATAAGATACAAATAAATAATTATACGAACTTAGAGTATTTACTCACTATAAAAAGAATCTCGGATCGTTTTTAAATTTTTATATCAATTAGGGGGAAGTATATATCAAATTAATTATGTCTTGGATAATTAAGGACAGGTTGCCGTGACCTACACTGATTTTGAAAAAGATTTCGATAGTGTGGATCATGTCATGCTTTTAATGAAGCTACTAAAATTGAGAAATTCATGGCGTTTTGCTCAGATGGATCCAATCTTACATACTTGTTCCCAGGCGTTGGTTGTCAGTGGTTTTAGGTCTGTCTTCATAAACATACCTATCAGTGTTCCTCAAGGTTGTCACTATGGTCCACTTCTCTATAACGCCTATCTGTTATACTTCGGTAGTTGCTTCAAGCATACAAAATTCCTTATGTATGCCGATGATAAGAAAATGTATACATTAATTAAATCTGAACGGACTGTATCAATCTGCAAATGGTTCTTGATTGCCTATACAACTACTACATAAATAATATAGTTTGGTATTTACCCTACTTATCCGGTTTTTCACGTTAAAGTAGGGTGTTTAGTTATTCATTTATGTATTATGTTGTTTTTTATTGTGCCATATTACGTACAAGCGTAGTTTGTAAATAATGAAATAAATATGTTTTTACCGACTTCCTCACTAAATTAAATGCATTTTTTTGAAAACTTTCTTAAGAAAAAAGTAGGCTAACAATGGAATGCATGTGAATCTAATGCACACTGGACTACCATAATAAAGGAATAAAAAAACCTCACACTTTTCCATCATCTACTTAACCAAATAGCACATAAGTTAACATGAATTGTTTAACGTAATCTGAGCAAGTTCTGCAGCGCTATTTAATCACGAGGATAATATAGTTAATTTCTTATAACGATGTCGGTCTCACGAACGGTTCTTGAATATTTGTATCCAATAACTACATACATACATATTTACCTAAGTCACGCGGCGCCGTGACGTGATGGCGTATTGGAGCACTACATTCGTTACATAATTTCAAACAACTACTATATTTCATGCATAAAATACAATTTTATTAAATCCTACTTATATTTTAATATATACTTTGAATGTGGGTAATAGAGTCTAACCACAGACGGATTCAACTTTTGGAATAGGGTATCATAATCGGATATAACTGGTTTTGTTTTGATATTATAATGATAGGATACACTACAATAATGTATTTCCGTCTCAATCACAAGAAGCATATGCGGAATAAAATGAACGCAATTCATAAACTAGCTTCTAGCAAGCATTTTCAAGATTACACTATTACACTTTCGCTACCATCTTATTAATTTGAAAAATATTTCATTGAGAGTCTTCGTTATACCTTTTGGAGCACATCTCTCTAGGTTCGATTTAAAGGCCCTAATTACGCTTTATAAGAATATAATAAGTCACAAAAATTGGAATCTGAAATTAGTCCAGGCGTAGTTAGTGACAGAATTACCTAGCCAGACAGAATAGCAGACAATATTAATAGTATACTAATTCCAATGTGCAATATGTCTAATATCTGTTATGTCTATTTTCAGGAGACGTGAATTCCGAACAGTGCTACGTGAATTTACGTGATATAAATATATCACTGAATTGTGGTAAAACCCCTTTCCATACAGCTACTCGCTATGCTAGTGCGTCACCCTCCCCAACAGTCACGTGTTTGCCCGCCCCTGGGGAACGCAAAGTTCCTAAAGTCAAGTGCACGTTAAAAGAAATGCTTTCATGGATTTCTTTAGTATTTATTCAGCCAACATTTTTAGGGTCGCTGGCGTATTTCTATGTATTCCCATAAAATATTTTTTTGAGACCATCAATAGATTCTAACGTTGTTGAGATGAGATGTAATTACTCATCTTCTAAAGTAGTATTGGGAAGATTTATAAGAACATTATGGTTACAAAGGTTTCTACATAATCAGTACCTATTTCTAGTTCAAGCTCCGTCGTGGTTTTCTTTTGTTGTGAAATGTTTTGATGTAACTATTTCTCTTTCCGAAAACGAATGTATTGAAGTTTTATGAAACGTCAATAGAAGAGATACTTTAGGATTATTGTTCTGTATTCGTTAATCCACTGCGAAGACCAGGGACTCTTGTCCGCCGTAATGATCTATTACGCTTACAACTGCATCGAGTAACGCACACGATGGATTAAAAATACCGCGGACAAAGAGTCCCCCGAACAGGACAGGAAAAGAGTACGCGAGAGTCCGCGAATAAAAATAGATAATATATGACAGGACTTTAGTCCACGTTGCGCGATCGGTGACTGGTGATGTACGTGGTAAAGAAGTGGAAAAAAGAACTCCTTTACATGATACATCAAAAAAGAGTTTCACGACCGAAAGGACAATGGCGAAATATTTGTTGAAGGAATTCTTTTGTGTCTATAGACTTCATCATTAAAAATGCAAATAAAATAGTCCTAACTGATTTATCAAATAATTGAGGAGGGTCTAAGTCTGGAATCTAAATTAAGTAGGTAATCAAATGTTTTTATTGCGGCTTAGTGTCACGTCTTTTGAGCCTACTTTTTTAGTGATTTCGAAAAACACAAAGGGATTTACTCGTGTTCTCTTTTATAACGTCTTCTCTTTTTCTTAAACTTCATGGTAATTCCAATACAACGTTATCTCAGAATATTGCTTCCATAGCGTTCGCCTCACAAAATTTTCGAGTGACAATTTTTACGAGTGACAAGTCCTCGGCGGACAAGTTTTTCATAATACGCGGACAAAGTCCGTCGTCTGGGCAGGCTGTTAAGCTAGCTACAGCACCTTTTATTTTTAAGCAGTGCTCATGACTAGTTGTGAGCCTTTCTACAAAATAAAGTGCTCGACGTGAATCCTTATTTAGGCACATCACATGCATGCAACTACCTATATTATCCAGACTGTTATTGGTTACGACTAAATCTCAGATTTTAAAGTGGAACTTTTATATTACTATTTAATATTGTTATCTGAAGATTAATATTATCATCATTTGTTAATCTATATCCAGGCTTTCCCTATGGATGAAATGGGAGATTGGGCCCAGGGCATTTTATTGGTCAACATTTCACTAATAAACAATACAATTTGACAAGATGACTTTTTCACAAACAATAGAAATATCACTCTCACTTCAAATTAAAACTGTTATTAACTGCTTATTAGGTTTTTTATTTATGTCCCTAATCAACACGATTCAGATATGTAGCGGGTTTGCAACGCACCTCGGACGATGTTTTATAGCATTTAGAAAAGCCTTCCTTCGTTTTTACGTCACAACACGCTGAATTACCATTTACTGGATAACTTTTATGTTCGTCGTCGTCAACCAATATATTAGAGTGGATATCGGTCGAGGCATCTATCAATTTTGTTTTTTTTTTGTCCTTATAGCTGCCAGTCTCATGTTAATAAATAATCAAACTAAGTCGTCAGTTGATAGGCTATCGAAATACTGATAATGCTGCCATATTTTTTGGAATACGAGGTCGCGAAGGTTTTTAGATTTAATTCTTCGATCAACTATTATATAGATGACGGGTTGTATACAAAAGCAAAGCTAGTAACTGTCCGCGTATATTTAAACTTATGCAGCTACATTCGATTACCAATCAACAAAGACTAATGTTTTAAAACAGTTTCAGTTGCATCTAATAACAATTATCACACAAATGAATAACGTTACAAATAACAAAATGTCATTTCGCACACTCGTCTTTTTACCTTACAAAACGAACTCTTGTTCCTTTTATAAATTATATCTGATACTTGGAAAAGAACGACAAAGGTGAAAAAACGAAAATGTTAAATCAAACTGACCTGACCCACAAAATAAAATATTTTTACCAGTCAATTGGCCAGCGAGTGAATTAATTTTTTTTAACCGAACTAATTTAAAATAAGACCTCATTCATCAAGTGAGGCTATATTTACCGAGACGAATTTTACGCGCTAACCCGTTATCTATAGAATTGTTAATCGAAGGTTTTATTATCAGCTTTTACAATAACTCTATTTCGTAGGTAATTGTATTTTTATTCAATATCTGATTATGGAATACTCGTATGAGACATTATATTTTTCATCCAGCCACAGCATGAGTCGTGAGTTAACTAAGATTGAAAGACATTTTTTACCAAATTTTTAATTTGTCCGAACATAACTTAACATTCATCAAGTTTGAGCAAAGCCAGTTATAATGTGATTTAGCTATTGTGAGAGCTAAAAATCTAATGTTAATAAATTAACTGTAAATATTCGCAATTACAAAACCAAATTGGATAAGAACTTGTGATATGTGTGGCCCGAGGCATAGCGGCCAAGTTGTGAAATTGAAAATATAATTAACAGGCACCGCGAACCACTTCATTATAAAGTTGAACTGTCTTTTAAACGCCTACTGCATACATTTCATATTTAATAGTAGCCGTGTAGTAAGCAGCTCCAATGATCCGATGCGTCGCTCTATGGACTTGATACCTTCATTTATAACTTCTCCTTGACGTCTCCAATTATCGGCAAATTGTTTTGTAATGAATACAGCATTAATTACTGACATGGTTTTCTCTTTGTGGCTGTATCTATAATCTGAAATATTAAACAAAGTTGAATACAATGTATGTATAGTACAATTTATCAAATAACATTCGAAGTGAAGGGCAAATCTTTATGTAGAAACTGGCTGCATTGTTGCATTTGGCATGGTATTGTCATTATCACCCTCGTGCCCACTAGGGGTTTTCTCTCTCTGCCACTATATTTAAGCTGTCATTGTCTGTGGTCAAACTTTATTACAATAAGTTATCGCGATGTGTTATGTAAAAATCAATTCTGAATATGTATATACTATTCAACCAGAAACTCCACTCACATTAAATAAGTGTTGCAAATCATATTATTCGTTACGTTTGTATTCAATATCGAGGTCGTTTCTAATGACCATTCGGATGGCGGTCATAAATTTTTAAACTAAAATGCAAATGCCACCGTGTGGGCACGCAATGCGATCGTTAGCTATTTAATATCATTTGCTCACCGGCTCGGTCGCTTTATTTCGAGTTTACAGGATCTGCACAAACAAACCGCTATTCTCTATATACTTCGATATTTATTTTAATGTAGTCGTATACTATTCAAAGACAGTGGGCCTGATTCTGTCATGATTTTCTAAATTTAAAACTGAATTTGATAGCGTGCTCTCCTTTCCATACTTGATGATAACATGATAAGGACATACTACTGTCAGATATACTTTGTTACTTGACATTGTTTGCTCATATTTGTATGCAC
The DNA here is from genome assembly GCA_902850365.2 of Chilo suppressalis. NCBI lineage: Eukaryota > Metazoa > Arthropoda > Insecta > Lepidoptera > Crambidae > Chilo > Chilo suppressalis. The sequence goes on along the minus strand of OU963906.1, from coordinate 20,556,050 downwards.
ATATTGAACCTCAAGTTCGTATAACCTTCTAAATTGATAGTACAATTCCTGTGTGATACATGTAGCAAGAACCAGTTACGCAGTGAAATAATTTACACACATACCAGATTCATATTTTGATCTTTCATGTACGCTAGCAATTATTCAAGCTTTATAAATGCCATCTAATCTATAAGAGTTATTAATGTATTTAATAATTATTTTATGATGGTGACTAGCTTCTTATTATTGATACGATGTAATCACAATATGGCCGTTTTATAAATGCACTAAACATTTGTCTAACGACTTCTTTAGTATTCACATTCCGCATTCGTAAAAGGCGATACACATTTTGATCCTGGTTGTATTTACTAAAGCAATTTGTGACATCGTTCATTATTCGTGATGAACGTAGCACGCGAACTGCATTTTAATTATGCTGTAAAGTATTATCACCATTGTGCAAATGTCCGCCACAACCACTAGGATCAATAAGCTAGCCATAGAAATGTTTATGTAGGTCAGACATAATTGGTCATGGAGTTCCATTGGCAGATTTGTTACTAGTCTCGTCCAAGATTGAACTAGTTTTTTTATCAGTTGTGACGGACGAGAGCGAGGTGGTCTTTTCTGTATCCAAGTTATGAGCGTCAGCGTGTTATTCAACATGATCTTGCTTTAACATAATTTCCCCACCAGAAATACCGTAAAGCTTTTTATCGTTCTTTGAAAGATTAACTTTTGATACAGTTGTCCATAACAAGATTACGACCTTGTTCTTTTTCCAGCAAAGAACAAATTAGAAGGTCACGTTGAGCGAATGCAAATCACTTCTTTTATTGAGGTAATGAACTTTATAGATGTGGCTTTGAACTAATAGAATTTGATTGACGTGCGACCGTTGTCGCTGGTATCGTTCGTCAAGGTCGTTGTATTCCCACTTGTTCTAATCTGGTGCCGTGATAGGGTGTCCTCAATTCGCTGAACGAATCGATTCTCGCGTCCGTATAAAGCGACGCGAATCGATTTTTTGATGTTTGCGTGCGAGGCATATACCAGGGCCATATTTTCCCTTCGGTAGCATTGACTCAAAATTGTCTCCGCTGTAACTTCATTGAGGTTAAGAGGTTTACGATTACCCACAAACCGACCAAATACTCGTTCCTGATTGTTGGTTCTTGTTGATTTGAATATCGTATCGATTTTATACGGCGGCAATAAAACTTGGCCAAGAATATAAAGTTTAGAAATTTAAAGCAGATGCATTGCCAATATCAAAGTGTCGTACAATTTACGGCGTGTAAATATTTATAATCGTGAATATAGCATTTAATTTCTTATAGAGTTATTTCAAATGCTTTGAATTTAAAATTGTCCATTTGTGGAGGGTTGTTTTTTGGCTTGTTTATTACAATGACGATAGCTTATAATTATAACATCACAATAGTAGTGAATGATCTGAGCTCGTCTCCTGCACGCCTATTGTGCAAGTGGGGTCAATTTAAGTGTACATAAACTTGCGTTAACTGAATAGCGATTGTCGCTCACTGATATTTAATAGCCCCATCGGCATTGGTGTCAGACTCCGCAGAGAATGGAAGGTTGTCTACCGGCACACCTTACTGTCGAGCGACGTTCTGACACACAATTTTCACTCTTCGACATCAAGTCAGCCCTTAGCTATTACACTGTACACCTTAACTAGTTAAGAGCCCTTCTATCTATAGCACGTTGTAGTACCTTACAAAGACTAATTTATATTCAAGGAAATTTCATTTATGTATGATATGGGAATTTTCTTGGCTTTAATATGAAAATCTAAATGTCGCAGTATTGTTTAAGGTCTATCACCTTATTGTAGTGTTTTACATTGAGCGCTAGCAGTAAAATAGGAAAATGAATACTATTGATTCGGAATCCCGAGTGGGCGGGCGTCTGCCATGAAAGTGTGAAAGTACTGGGTTCTCTGGATGGACATGTAATCATTTACTTACATCGAAAGATTTGAAATACACTTTGGTGCCTTTCCCATAGCTATTTAGATATAATGTGAATGTCTTAAAGGGCAAAGGCGTGGCACAGAACATTTTGAAATCGTAAATACATCTGTACGCACAGCGGGTGACCTCTTAGGTGTTTAATGCGTGAGCCGAGACGCTTAGGTATTTATTACTTCGAGCCTTTTGCGCCAAGCTTCTCATAATTTCCAATATTAACCATTACTCATTGCTTTATGTAATAACTTCTCTTGATTCTTCGTTATGATCGTTATTCCTACAACATACGAATGAGACTTAAGGAGGTTTGTTCCTAGTATTTATGTTCATCATTTTCTTAGTGAATAAAATCAGTGTACCATTATGTAACCAATTATCAACATTTATCATTATAGATACGTATGTAATCTAAAGAGCAAACATGTCATGTATGATGTAGGGTATATGTTACAGGTGCAATTTAGCCTGGTGCATAAAACAAAGGATTTGTCTGTTCTTGGCCAACATTTGCCTAGTGTAATTACCTTTGAACGCCACCACCTGTTTATACGAAATCCGCGTGGGAATCGACTGGCGCACGAGGCTTGCGCAACCACCCGGCGGCGCAGGCGCAGAGCGCAGTGACGCCTGCCGTTGCCGTCTACTGGAATTTCGAAAACGTTGCACATCGTCCGTCTTGCTTGGCTGACGAACGCCCCGTTACTATAACGCGAAAACCGCTAAAGAGTTTTGCGAATATTCATTTAGCTAATTGGACCGTCGCATAATTTAGATTGTTGCATGGATAAGTACCCACCTATCATTTTTTTGGTGCTTCTATTACAATCGGTAGCACTCACTATACTGCACTACACACACTAATATTTCGATTGTTAGATGTTTTTATTTTAGACAACAACAATGGTGCTGCGTTGAGGTCAACATTTTATTTCTTGAATCTTTCGATAACCTTAGCAATGTACTTTTAAAAACTGCTTTCTAATAATAATTATTCTTCTGAAATAAAAACATTATTCTGAAATCAGTTGCAAAATAAATATATATAGGTACTAATTCCTCTAGTACTCATCGTATTGCAGACAAGTAAAGAAATTGAGTAGCTGACGGTATAACTTGTTAGGTTTTTGTTTTTATTATCGAAATAAAAACAAATAACTAACAACGCAACGTCCAAATAGGTGTATTTGAACCCGATTGATAGAGACAAACAGATCGTCATAGTGTGCAGTGCAGGTGAATGGCCGGCACATATTCTATTATCAGCCGCCAGCCGGTAGTGACGTCTGTCACCTGCTAGGTTTCTACAGCTTATCAATTTATGTTACGTTCCATGTGAAAGCTAAGTTATTGAACTCTTCCTGATTCGTTTGAGTAATTTGTAATTTATATAAACATAATTTTGTTTTTCTTAACCTGTACGCAGATTTTGGTCGTGGTGGACAGAAAAAATATTATACACTAGTGGCCCGCGCTCGCTTCGTTTCGTTGTAGAGCTATAGTGTAGACTATTGTTCAAAGGCTTGTATTATACACACTGACTTTCTTCATAATAATTATAAACCTTCCATTCCAAGTAAAATAATTGTTGCGTAGTTTAGGACCCGTTGTGCTGAATGCAACGCTGCTCTGCTGTTCCGATTTGAAAAAAATATTTTTGTTTTAGATAGTATATTTATCGAGGCTTGCTATAGGCTATATAAAATCAAGCTACGACCAGTCGCAGCGGAGCATTGATGAAAAATGTTGCAAAAATGGGTAAAAATATTCCATTTCTGGGATTCCGTTGCGTGAGCTGCGCTGGGTAAACGGTTAGAGTTACACAAAAATCATGTATAACATAATTGTTCCCCACAGCATATTATGTTCGTATTTTAGGTTTGACTCACTATAACCTTTTTCTTCAAATTAACATGGGTGAAACCGCAGGGAACCTCTAGTTGTGACATAACTGTAATAGACATAGACATCGAATTGCGGAAATTTTTGTTGATGTCCTCTGTAAAACTTTTAGACATCACTTTGCTCTATAGTCAATGACTTCCGCAGCGTATGCGACTTTAGGTACATACAGGTTACATTATCGAAGTTTTCATACGGAACCCTAACTTTTTTGAAAATACTCTATAGTCTATGTTCATCACGGATATTGAAGGATTCTAAATGTCAAAGAATTTTTCGGAACCGTCCAGTATTTTCGGAGCCTATTCAATACAAACAAACAATCAAATCTTTCCTCTTTATAATATAAGTATAGACTACTGCACCTTAAATCTTTTAGAAGTTTTGTCATCTCGATGCGATTAAACGTAATTGAATCAATCGTTCTGGTGATTGGTTCGGTATAACCACTCACGGAATCGAACACGATTCTATTCTGTGTGCTGCAACACCGACGAGCTTCGATTCAGTTATGATTTCGCAACTTCTATTAAGATTTAGCATCTATCCCATGATTACTTAATACGTTGCTAACGTCTGATAGTTCAGAGTCTGTTGCTGTTGCTAGCCCTTTGCCTAATTTTACCATGGCTTTAAGAGCAACGTCGTACGCATACTAATTTATATTATGTTTCTATAAATATTCATGTTTACATTTGGAAATAAGTTGTAACTTAGCAGAATTTCTTTTGCTTTAATTCCATCATAGGCAATATTAAAAAATAGTTGAGAATGGCACTTCTCTAAAAGCGTTTAATTTACAATAAATATTTACTTAGTATTAATAAGTTATTTTTTCTTTTCAGGTATGTTCCGCTTTTGTTTACAACGTGTTCATTGATGTTGGTAAGGAATAATTTACAAATAATTAGTATACTGTAATCGGTGGCTTACCCAGAATACATCGTGAATTGCTAAATCTCGATTCAACAAAAACTAGATTTAACCCATGGACAAATGACAACACGTCAATTTGACATCATTGTATGAGCTAATGTTTAGTTAAATTGAAATTAAGCAAAACAGCTGCAAATAGACCTAAAATTCACAAAACGACAGCATCAATTGTAACAATGTGACGTAGGTACATGACTGAGTAATCATCAGTCAAATTCGTCGCGTCCATCAAACCAATTGCGTTTTCGAATCGGACTTGACAAATTTATACATTGAGATTGACTCGATTGGTTATTATGTTACTGTTGACCTTGAGCGCCAATATTTATACAGGCGACCGTCTTTTGTGAGTTATTTTTGTCAAAAGTATCCCACCTTGAAAATGAACTGCGCCTAGAGGTTAAACCTCACAAAGGCACATTGCTTATTGCCGTTTAGAAAATTCAGACACAATGACTATTAGAGCTTGTACGGGTCATTGAATCAACAATCGATTGTACCCATGATGACATTGAAATTCAGTTGTGCATCCAGATATCTGAGCTTCTTGTCAATTATTGATAATAAAAAGTTAGAAAAGGTTACATTGCATGCGGCCAGTCCATATAACGAATCGCAACGAGACAGACAAAACCGGGATAACTAGATACCAGCGGGATAGCAGAGGGCTGAAACGTCGTAACTCATATTGCATTGGCAATAGCCAAGGGCATTCGAACTGTTTGTTGACATTACTCATTGTTAGTGGCTTCACTTGTCTTGTTAGCCGTTGCCCAAGACATGTCCACTGACAAAAACCCGCTGACGCCTGGGAAACACAGCTGGGGTAATTGTTAATTGTTTCGCTATTGTGACTCCCTTTTAGTATTCCTTCGCGTGGTGGAAACCTCGCTTCAAAATATTCAGCAAATCGTTTTTCTATCATCTATCTGTAAACTGTTATGTATTGAAATGATTTTATACTACACTTTATTGTTATATAAAATTTAGCAAAATAATTAAGATTACAGTTGCATGGCGTTTAGAAATATTTGGTATTATTATATTTCCTATAAATTATTTTAAGAATTGTTTTCAGTAAGTGTGTTTCGTTTTTCAACCTACGAGAAAAACAGAGGAGGTTATCAAGTCGACGTGTTTATTTTTTTTATGTATGATCACCAGTTTTTTCGTCACCACTTGGCCGGTTTTTATTATGTAGGGTAGTATACCTAGTTGTTGTATGGGTATGGGTATACCAGTGTACAAAGTTGGTCATAGATAAATTTTGATATAAAAACCTTACCTTAAGGGTGGGGAAATACGGGTTTTGTTCACTCACAGATTTTGATGCCGAATTGTATATAACAAAAATTAAAGCCACACAAAATAATAAAATAAAAACTTTTTAGCCAAAAAATTTACCGCCAAAATAACTGAAAAGCAGAAAATAATAAATATTTTTTATCTTTAGTCAAATAAATATTTGGAGTTGGTGCCATGCCAACCCAAATAGGAACTGAGATCTATCAAACATGCATAGACCGACCGACTCCAAATATTAATTTGACTAAAGATAAAAATGTTAATTATTTTCTGTTTTTCCGGTTTTTTTGGCGGTTTTATTATTTTGCTATAAAGTTTTTAGAACCTCCCACTAGAGTTGCAAACCCATACTTTGTAACATTTAAGTAGATTATAGTTAAAAGTGACAGTTGTCGAGATTGCTATTTACTAGAAAGCAGCTCACATAGATCGCAAACTAGAACTTGATATATTTTCTAGCTAGGGCTACTTAGACAGACTTGTTTGAGCAATCGAAATAGAGAAAGATTATGATCTTAATAAATGCGAAAGTATGAGTGTTTGCTATTTAATCGGATTTATTCAACAGGAGACTGGGCAAATTTGTATGGGAGTTTGTCCAAGAACCAATACCGTCACCTTTGTGGTATTTATGTAGGGGTACCTCAAGTACACTTAAATACAAAGGGGCATCAAAACCTGACCCGGCAGTTTCGAGAAAAATGACACTTTATATTACATTTTTGTTTGCATGTAATGTATTCATTGTATTTTAACAGATTGTGGCTTATTTGAATCTTAAAGCTTTCGGCCTTTTAAAAGTTGAGTAACTGAATAAATAACCATAAAATACGACTTAAATTTTATACAGTTACAAAATGTTTGCTAAAATAAACAAAGTATTCTTAATATTTTTAAATATTTCAATGTCACACGTCCCATTCTTAGGCCTTCAATCAGTCATGTTAGGACTGTTGTCATTGCTCCACGTTTACGTTTTTCTAAAGCCGAAACGAACTTTATTACACTTACAATCATACATAATATAACTACTACTTACGTACTTTTATGCTATAGACGCTTTTATGCGTTTAAGGAAAACTTTGCTTGAACTGTTATGTAGTATGATGTTTCCACGTATGGTACCCATAACGTTCAATCAAGATTGTGGTTACCTAACGTACGTTATTCAAACGACCTCCTCACGTCCTGTTCTGCGAAATTTAAAAATTTACGTGGAGCCCCGTGTGCTTTTTGATGTTTTATTGTTCAACTGAATGGCTGACTATAGTTACTACGTGAAGATTCGTATGACGCACTGCTGTTTATTTTATGTCAACATCTTTGCTTATAAGACGTTGCTTTTACTCCAAGGAGACTAAACATATTGCCTACCCAAAAATCTCGAGACATGAGTTCTTATATTTCCGACTAGAGGTCTCCTGCGGTATCACATGTTTTAATTTGAGGAAAATTGTTATAGTTAGTCAAAATTAAAAGATGGACTTAAGCAGCCGCGGTCTTTTATTTAGAATTTTTAAAAGGTATTAATTCTGTTATACATCATTTTTGTGTAACTTACCCGTTTACGTAGCGCACGCAACGAAAGCTCTTAAATGATTTTTTATTTATTTTTTGCAACAATTTTCATCAATATTGGTCGTAGCTATATAGCATTATAGCCTCCTAAAGCCTGCCTCGATAAATGGACTGACTAAAAATAACAAATTTTGGTATCGTACCAGTACTTCCTGATATTAAAGCGTTCAACCAATATAACAAACAAACTCTTCATTTTATAATAGTTGTACAAACACTTTTGTCTACCCTTGTTAAGCCTGTGTCTAAAAGTTATTATTACAAAGAATTTCATCAAAATGCCTCAAGTGATATTACGTTTTAATTGATTTATCCTTTGTGCTTCGCGTTTGGTACAATTTGGTATTTTAATATCGCATGCCGGCGCGGGAACGAGGATATCATTGCAAAGGTCACTTGGCTGAGGAGAGACCGGTCAACCTTGGGCTGCGGTTCACTTTCGCACTCTGCTGGGCCCTTCGTGCCCCTATTTCCCAACTGTTTGCTTTGTTGTAAGCACAACCTGTGATATTTCGTGTATTTTTTTTTTATAATTATATCGTAAAGTAAATTTAAAAGTGCTCTGCTCCTCCACCAAAGTCGCAGCGTTTTCAGTTTTTTTTTTATATCAGTTGTGTGCCCCCAAAGGAACAGAGTTTCCGAATTCAATATTGTACTTGCTTTGTCACTGTCTCTCACTTAGAAATTCACAAAAACAAAGCTATAAATCGAAGCCGATTTGCCGATAGGGGTTTTCGTTTCTCGATTCAAAAAAGGCACAATAACACACATGTTAAATTGAAAGAAGTACAGATGTGGCCAAGTTTAATGATACAGTTTTTGAAACATTTAAAGAACTTTTATTATCGAGCCTTAAAGTGCATAAGCATTACACAGTTTTGTATATTACTCTATAAATTGTAGAGGATACACATTTGTTTATAAGCGGCCAATATCGTAAACCCAACTTCGAAAATTATTATTAAAATAGGCTATTTGACAGTATGAAAAGTAATGTACCAATGTTGGCATATGTATTTAATATAATACATATATAACAAATAATTAATAACGTTTTTATAAAATCATTAAATAGAAATGATTTTTTTGCTCCGTGGTCACGTGACCCAGAAACCTGGGATTGGCCAAGACTAAAATGACGTCACACGCTAGTATACTTCCGGCCAAAGTGACATTACATTGTATCGTTTGACGTTTTAATGACAGTCGTGTGACGAGTGAGACGCCAAAATGTCCAGAGAAAAGTTTTCGCGGCAACTTGAAAATAGAATTTTTAATTTAGTTTTTTTACTGAATTTCATTACAGAATTAAAAGTTTCTACTTTTATGGACTCCATAAACATTAAAAAATAACATTGTTTTCTAAAACTTGTCAAATACCCTATTGTCCATGCATTACGTATTATGAGTAAAATTTATCCATCGCTCCGACCTTATATTGGAATAGGTAATGCTGTTCCACGATACGAGTTCAACGAATACGCTTTTAGTGCCACACGTGGCTCTCGCAATATACAGGACTCGTTTAACTCAAACTTTTCCTGGTCTGAACTTAATGGAAAAGCATTGAATTTTGAAATAGCTTAAGTTTTATAACTCACGTTTCCATCACACTGCCTACGACGACGCTTTGCGGTATCCCATGCGAATTGCGATACTTGTTTCGAGTATCGTATAAATTTTAATATTACCCGGAGAGTAAATCGATTCGGTATCAAGGCCAGCCGATCTAGTTTTCGTATTTAAGAACATAGCTTCGTAAGAATTGAAACTAATATGTACATTAATATAAAAAATGATGTGTTTTTATTTATAACATTTATTAATTGACAGTTTATATTTTAAAAATACAAAATTAGGCAAATCAAATGTTATTTAAAGAAATTTATTTTTTATTTATATTCAGGTAAATTAGATTTTAATTAAAAATATACATATTAAGAAATACCTGCTTAATGTACTTATATTTCCCACAAACATTGAAATAATCGTTTGGTGTAGTAAGGGTAAAGTTATGAGTTTCAAGTGATATTTTAGTTAAGTATCAGTATTTAGCTCTCGTAGTAAGTTATTCAACTTTATTGCTCTAGAAGTCCTATGTTCATAGAGAGGTGCTGATTATTTTCTTCTACGTCATATGGCTTAACTTTACATTTACTATTAGTAACTTTACATTTACATAGTGCAGCTATGATTTGTTTAGGACTGAACAAAAAGGTATCATCTGGAATAAATTTATTTGTAAGTGAATTTGAAAACTTGTTACACAATCGATCGATACGCATTCCACAAACTCGCTCAAGATCGTTAGATATGTAATATGCTAATCTTCGTGTAGGGCACACCACGCCGGGTCGGCGGGCGGCGGCGCGGCCAAGGATGCCAGGAGAAGGGACGGTATTGAGCAATGCTATAATGCCGTTATTATTTTCGTGGGCTTCAAATACTCCATCGGACAGAGCGTTGATTGTCTAGCTATCTATCATTATCAGTTTCTTGCTGTACTGAATCATTGTTTGTATCGGCTTTGTTTTGTGGATATATAGGCATATTTGGTTTTGCGCTTTGGTTCGTATCTCTTGGACTCTCGGGATTTCAAACCAGATAATATAATACTTGATCTTTTTTATAAACAAATCATGTATTACTTTCAACTCAAGATTAATAGCTACCAATATATAGCATATATAGTTGTAGAAGATAAACAAATACAGCAAACATAAATAACAGGCATCGATACTGGAAAGTATTTATAACCAGCGTTTGCCTCCCTCAACTACAAGTCTTTGAATGTCGAATAGGCATTGATTTCATATTCCCAAACGAGCGACAGTTGAAAACATGTAAATCTAATTAGGAAAGATGTTCAAACGTCTATGAATAAGGCTTTCCAATATGATGTGCGTCAGTGCGTAAACTTGGAGAATTACTGTATTAGAAACAATACATAGAATAAGTAATTCAAGTACATACTAACGTACTACGTTCTCTTCTATTTAGTTTCATTAATAGCTAGTCTAAAAACATGAAATACTAAAAATAAAGAAATAATATAAAAAAAAAAACAAAAATAAATGCAGTTTACAGGTGGGAGTGACTTTTTCTGATGTGGTAATATTTTTTTATTTTTTATTTAACCTTAACAAGCAATAGTTTGCAAGAAATACATGAAATTCATATTGCAGAATTCAAAAACAGCTCTGTTAGACCTTACTATTGAATTACCTTCCCTGCTCGAAAAAAATACTGACAGCTTTCCTTTTCATTCTATGATGCACATTAGCACTAATATTTTGTCCATGAAAATAATACTTGAAATTGGCCACATATTCATGCAGTGTGGCAATGTGTCACGGTACCGTCACGTTCTAAATAACCCACTTGTATTATATTTCATAGTCTTTGTGACGCGATTCGTGACAACGCTTCTGTGCCTGTCTGTATCATCGTGCACATTGTGCAACAGATGTGCTGAGCAGGCCGTGTGCTTGTTCACAAGGGATTACCCAACCAGTTTCAGCAGCGCTCGATTTCCTAAGCCTCCGATGCGCCATGGGGTTTTTGCTTATGCGTACGGGTTGCTCGATTTATGAAGCTGAATAGTGAAAGTGCGGTTTGTCGCTTACGATTTTGCGAAACGTCTCATTTGTAGAAGTATGCATAAGTCTGACAAGATGCTACGAATGCAGGAGCGTAATCAAATGAACGATTCCAGTACGGGACCAGTCATACAATTCCTGTGAACGCATTCGTTTAATACACCGCGAAATTGTCCGTTTGTATGCACTTTCAAAGGGGACATTTATGTACCGAACCCACCGGACCACGATTCCTGTGACATGACCCTACACTATACTCGACTGATGTCTACGCGCATTCAGGCTATTTGTACTCCCCTTACATTCCACATGGTATTAAGTTCAAAGCGGATGTTCTATTTGGAACATACTTCGATAGTTGGATTTTTGTAACTATAATTTGCGATCTTTAAAGTACATAGTATATCTACTAACATAGCAGTTACATTTAGACCAAATATATGTCTACGGCTATTTCTATCGAAATGCAGATTGATTAATTTCCGTCCAGAGTATGACTGGCATAAATTGAAAATATCCGAATTGAAACTGTCATTTAAATGAAAATCTTTCAATATTTTCTTAGAACGTGATCTGAAATCCAATCATTTTTGTCTGTATGAAATAAGATGTGAAGAAATATTCTAGTTTTATTGTAACTAAAGTAAATATTACTTACTGACTTTCATTTAGAAAAATGTCTTACTTAATAATGCAGCTGCTTCCTGAAACCTAAGCATTGTGAGAACGACGATGTCAGTTTTGTTTAATATTTTCTGAGAAATCTCGGGTATATATAATACTTAATTGTCAACATTTTTGCCACTGAGAAGCTTCGTTTTAAGTATTGCAAGCAAATGCAAGATTTACCTTAACATTTATTAAAGCGATGGCGGCTCAAAGTCAATATTTGGACTGATTTAGATTTTATAAAACTACATCATATTAAAAACATATATATATATGCGCTTCAATCATTGTGATTTGATGATCATGACTTGCTCTTGATGAAAAACCGCTGTCGAGTTTATTGTCTTTTTAACCAGTCTTTTCGCAGAAAGATCAAACCGCGTAGCAGATACAAATAACCTTGTTTGTGTTATCGTATTCAGTTAGGAGAGCATAATGATCTTTGAGGAAAAAAGATAAAAGTGTCAGTATAAAACTGGGCGAAACGCCAAAAGATAATGGGTATCAAAACTAATTACGGCTATTTGTTTGAACTCTTCCATTTGCGTTGGAAGAGAACGATATCGAGAATTTGCACGCGATTCTTATACAAATTCGTCCTTAGCATTATTTCTTTTGTTTTTAATGTGAAAACTTCTTTAGCACCGTTGTGATTTGAAACTCGATGAAACGAAAATTTAACAATATTTGACACAAGGTATCCGTAATTTTGTAACTCTGCAAGAGACAGTTAGCCGAAGGTCATGGGGTCGACACCAAATGATCGGCGGTTTAATCCTGAGCTCGGTTATTGTTTTTTTTTCTTTTATTAAGCTATTATTTATTTTATGATACAAATTAAGTATAGAATATTTAATTTTGCCTAGTATTTTACAATACCTGAATAGTTAAGTATTAAACGTTTGGTAGGTGCCTAAGTTGTTTATTAATACAGGTTTGGTTTTTATCAACAATCTTTACCTTTCCAATGCTTGCGATTTTTTACAGTATTTTTTCGTAAAAAAATATTTCGAAAAAACCTAAGACTAGCTAGAACTAGAATAACAAAGAAATAAAATAAAAATAGCTGGTAACAAATAAAGCCGCGGATTTACGTGTTTTCATTATTGTAGGTTTCAGTTCTATCGCATGTGAACAGCACATGTCCGTTTGTTTATTTATGCAGTGATTTTTGGGTTATTAACATAATAATTTAAATGTAGTACTTCCACAAATATGAAACTATCCATCCATATTATGTTACTTTAAAGTTAGTACCAATTTTCAGCTGTTTGAACATCTCGTTAGGTTGGTGGGAATGGGCGTAAGACCGTGTGCAATTTAAGGTGCAGACCTCTTTGTTTTGAATATGTTGGCGAGTTACGGTGTTAACTATTGACGGCGCGGTGCGGGCGTTGTCTGTCTGGCGGGTGGGTGCGCACGAAATATCTCGTATAATTACGATCTCGACGAGCTCCAATTCGTGAGTCACGGCCGAGTGAAATGGTACGCGGTCCACGAACGCGCCCGTTCATTCAATTACCCCGCGTGATGTGAATGTAAATCGTCATGTACCCCACGAAATTTGTCATCAACAACAAAACTGCCAGCTTTCACCTTCCATTGGTAAACCATATGTTTCGATATTTCAACTTTCGTTTCGAATTCACGATCACGATTTTTATAATTCCTTATACGGCCTTCATTACTTCGATGGATGCGAAGAGAAGATAACTATTGTTGTCCGTACATATATAGGTAGGTAGTACTATTGTCATTATTTTGCCGCAGCACCGATGGGTGTGGGCTGCTGGTAACGGTGCGTCGGAATTGGGACGCTTCGACATCGTACGTAATCCTATTATGAACTCGTTAACGTAATCTCATAGAGACCTCAATTTTTCATATACTTAATTTTTGAAATCTCCAACATGATTGATGATTCGAGTGGTACGCTTCTATTCCACTCGATAGCAAATTTTGTAAGTTTGAATGTTTGTAATTCAATCGGCTGAAAGGATTTCAAAAAATATGTCAGAGACTTGATTCCTTGTATTGATTACTTGCCTATCTGTCTGTGGATACTTTTTAACTTAGGAGGTTCTCAATTCTTCAACATACTTGTAGGACAATATTTTTGTCTTTTTATAAAATGCTACTCAAGGAAATTTGATTCTCATTTAAGTTACCCAAGAGTCAGAAATTTATTAGGTCTAGTCTCAAATAAAGACTGATTTGAATTGTTAACTGAAGAGCAAATACTCGCATCCTCATTATTGTACTCACAGTGACATCAGTCGCAATTACTCAACTTTGCTCCAATTAGTTTCGCTCGATGTACTCTGAACTGAATGCGTCATCGTCATCATTACTAATCGAAGGTTTTTTATTGCCACCATAAAAATCAAAGTATTACAAATACACGATGCATTGTTTTGATGATTCAGATTATGAATAACGAATAGAAGCGCTGCCTTTGACTCCTTTGTTGTTATTTTATCGAATAGTGAGCAACATCAACAAAACATTTTATAGTCCTGTCTTCATAACAAACATAAAAACTATCACGTAAACTACGATCCCAATCTGTCCCATTTCATAAATCATGAAATCTATTAAAAGCATTTTTAAATAATACTAGTTGTCCCAGCGAACTTCGTTCCGCCATAAAAAATAGGGGTTGGTGGTAGAAGGGTGAAAATTTAGGGTTATATGTGTTTTTGTAAGATATATCATAAAAAATTGTGAATCTAAACCATTCTCAGATCCCCTTGAACACACACAAAAAATCGGTCCAGTCGTTTAAGAGAAGTTCAGTGACATACACACTCACAGAAGAATTATATATATAAAGATTTATCACGGTATTCTTCTTCCAAAATCTGTTGTTTTTTTATGGATAAGTTAACCGATTGGACTTTTCTTTAAAACATATTTTTCTCTAATTGATTAATATAAAGACATCATTATTATTTCTGCTGTGGATTAATTCCATGATATGAGATAGGGGGACATGATATGGTACGAATAGCTTCTAAGTAGGAACGTGCTTTTGTTACACTAATTTCATGCGTTCATTGTTGACAAAGCGATACGGCACTATCATGAGTGGGCGTTGTCACGATACACCTCAGTTTGTGCAACGATAACAATCATTCCACGTTGTATACCTTACATTGCTCGTTAGTTATTTAAGTAGCGCTAGCAATGATACTTATGAACGTGTAATGGAGATCGTGCGATTACACATGTTATTCCACATCGGGCGTGTCCAACAGATTTGTTGATCGTAGTCATGATTTAGCTGGTAATATGTTTTTTTTTATGTTTTTGTTGCTACGCAGAAAGATTACGTTTTACTTGGAACACTTATTTTTAACTCAAGAACGGCTTGAACTATTTTTATTACATTACATTTTTTGGATTCGTCTCCACCCCGAATAGCAGAATAACTATTAAAATATCAATAAATTCACCACGATGACGTTACACATGCCCGAAGCTTATTTGTACTTAGTAACTACAATAGAGATAATGAAAAAAAGAAATCAAAAGGTAAACATGTCGGAAAAAACCCTACTAATATGATAAGATCACTCTAGAGAGTGATATCGTAATTTAAAAAAAAAACTAATCATAAGACATGTTCCAATACTTGCCGATATTTTGGTGAAGAAGTTATATCCATCGTCTCCATCGTATCAATGTCATAGTTTTCATTTCTACATGGCAAAAGTTTTACTCCAATTTGATTTTAGTTTCTAAAAATATAGAACCGTTCCTAACTTCCCAAGAAGTCTTTCGGTACTGAGAGATTAAGAGATAGCTGTATTTGGAGAAAATTGGGACCTGACATTTAATTAACCCCGTTTAAATTTGGCTGATACGCCATTGAGGTAGACATTGTTGAAATATCAATATCTCGTATTTCTATTATCTAGATAAAATAAACTTCTGTTTTTTGTATTATTGCGGCTGTATAATCATTAATTGGATTAAGTTTAAAAATTTAAAGATAACCACATTCATCGACTGTTTGCCGGCACGTAGTTCGTCTGGTCAGTTATTAGTTTATATTACAGATAGAGTTCTTTGTCTGAATAAGGAAGCGAATTAGCATATGGTTCGCCCGAATTGAATTTAGCCAAATAAAATAAAGAATTTCCGCGTTAGTCTATCTTAGGAATTTCCGGTAAGCTTTCTTACTTGAGGCTACTCTAGCACAGACAATATAATGTTACATCAGGTGAATTGTTCACTCCAAATCGAGTAAAAGAATCTGTGTCCTGTAAACTTACTGACAATGTTGATAATTCTATTACCTGAAGTCGTACATCGGTCGTGGCTTTGTCTCTAGTATCATCGATTACAAAGCCAATTTATTAACAAAACATACCTATGCTGTGTGTAGTCAAGAACTCTGACCAAAATAAACAGTAACCTCGTTTCTGTATAAGCTCATGACGACTGTTCGTTTACTGCATGCGACACATGCCAAGAACGTAAAGTTCCCATCTTAATGTATATTGTAGAGGCTACAACCAGATATCTCTAGGTTGTTGAATGTCTGAAACTGGTTAGCATTCAGAAAGCTTACTTTGACACTTATTTTGTTTTTTTATTTACAATGCCACCAGTATTAATATAAATAGCAATATGTGACGAAATAAAAAAAAGGATGATTGTTCAGCTACGTATAAAATTAGGTGGTATCATTTTATTGTACCACACTTGGATTTTGTAAATTTTCTGCAATTATTTTGAGGATATGGATTTTTAATCTTATTTTGTTCGAATATGTACGTTTTACTAGAACTAATCGTCTGTTGGACTTTTCTCTTTTTATCGATGCAATAAACGGCTTAAACATATTCTATGTATACGTTGTGTAAAAACATTGTTTTATACTGCAATTATGTAACTACTTGCTTAAGACGGGGGTGTGGGATCTAAGCCTCTGCTGTCACTGCGCCGCTGCTCTCTTGATTCATGTAGAGTTCAGGTCGCCCTGTGCATACTAAGAAGGCAGATTAGTCATGCGATGCACTCCTATGTTGTCGTTCACACGCGTCGAACGCCGATCTACCTCCGATAATGGCCACAATAGACGTTCCGACGCGGACGCTCGTTGCAGTTTCATTGCTGATATGTTTAAACGTATTTTTGTTTGTTCATGAAACATTATGTTTTACGTAAAGACTCATTCAATTTGACGACTTATCTAACGAATTCCCCAAATACCCATAGCTTGTATTGATTCCATACATAGATTCCATCCAATTCTTATTAAATATTTTTAAACTTGATAAAGTCGGTCGATCCAGGTAGCCTGTGGATTTGTCTCTGATAGCTAACCTACTTATTACATTTGGCACTAATTTATGCACCACATGATAATATCCAGTTTAAATTGTCCTATGTCTTAGCGACGTTCCACTTCAATAATTACGAATGCAAATTCTCGCTGTCCATGAATATATTAATTGCCTGCTTTTTTTAATTGATAGTTTTTGATGTTCTTTCTCTGTCGTCCTTATTTTAAACCAGTCACTCAAGATTCGTGAGTCATATAAATTTTCGTGTTATCAGTAACTATCAATTATGATCATGGAGGTCGGTTTAGGTTTTAACAGACATGTTTTAACAAAGATATTATAGAATCATAATAAAAAACTAAAAAAAAAATCTTGTTCATCCCCCAGGAGAAGTAGTCGTCAAAGGTTTTTCATTCATTGAACAAGTTCTATATTCGTAAAGTCAGCATTTTATTCAGATTCCAAAATGTCAAAGTACATTAGCTGAAGCTAACCCTATTATGGTACCATACTAATTAGGATTTGACGTGTTATTGTACTTGGATCTTCGTACAATTGAACGGTTAGGAACATTCGCCTGAGGCGGAAACCTCCCCTCTCTGATATTGTTTTCTGTGATTTTTGTAACAAAATATTTTTCTTAGAAAAGGTACATTTCATTTTCGTTGTTGTTATTAATAAACTGGTGCAAATTAAATGAAAATGGATTAGGCTCCCTTAAGGATCCGAAAGGTTTACGTAGGTACTCGGTTATAATATGACCGGTGGTTGATGAGCATTTTAAGAAAATAAATATTTATAAGCCAATTTTTAGGGTAAAAAAACTTCAGTATCACTAAAAGTGAGATTAGATTTTGCTTGCAGATATTCTCTGTAAATTTAAGAATAAATATCACAAAAAACATTGTGGTTGATGATTGCAGACAGAAATATTTCTTATTTCTTCAGGTATACTTAGTGAACTTATAAAAATACTTACCTAAGTACTTTTTAGTCTTCAATTGAAATAATTTGAAAAATATAGACTGTTGAGCGAACTATATTTGACACTGTTAAAAATATTTAGTTGAGCCAACTGTGTCTTAAATGTTAATTTTAAGATTTTCAGAAATCATTTGAATCAAAGACTTAACAAGTAGTTAGGTACTTTTTATAAGCTAATATTTGAAGAAATCAAAAATATTTCTGTCTGCAACCATCAACCACACTGTTTTTTGTTTGACACCAACATCTTGGGCAAATGATCAATCATTAATTCTAAAGACGATAACGATCTCTTTTTATCACCGCGTCTCGGTCATTGAACTTGTTTTCAGAAATGATTTTATTAGCTTACCAAATAGGGGTTGTTGGTAGAATGGTGAAAATTTAGGGGTTGTATGTATTATTAAAATTAAATAAATTTTTTATTTTATTTAGTTTTTGGAGATGAATTCTAACATCATCATACCATTTTGTTACCGATTTATTATTATCATGTGTAATACAGTACAGTACACACACTGTAATTTGAGCTGAGATAAACACTGGTTTTATTGGTTTTGTTTATGTAAAGCTTGATAATTATTGTTGCTGCTATATCAGTAACTTTGATTGATTTGAAACCGGTAAACACTGAACCATTGGTATTTTTAGGTAGAAGAAACAGAATATGTCTTAGTACTACGGATAATCATATTTTCTATAATCATGATAATTGCAAAATTATGATCAAAATTTCTTATCGTTATTATTATTGTTACAGGTAATTATACTGATATTATATTAAGGCAACCTATAAGGACCGTAAGTAAAGATTTGATTAGTCTAACATATCATCTGAAATGGCTCTTGAACCATCCATCATTAGCTATTAAGTTCTGTTGGTAATTTATGTCGGAGAATAATGTAATATTAGATAAACATTCTGTCCTTTGTTTGTGTTGTGTATCTTGTGGGTTGCCTTCAATTCGTGATCTTATTCAAAATATAATCGTGATTTCTGTTACTTCAGCTGTTTAATTTGACGTGTCTGTTTGAAATGTATTTATATTATGCTGTCATATCTCAAATTTATATATAAACTAACTGACCCAGCGAACTTCGTACCGCCATAAAAATAGGGGCAGGTGGTAGAAGAGAAAATTGAGGGTTGTGTGTATTTTTTAATACCACATTATAAAAAAATAAATATTGTCAAAAATATATTTTAGGGGTGTGTAACGTAGTGTTCTATCAATTTCCTGGGATAACATTCCTCTTAACCCATATGAGAACACTACGTTACAATACCCAATAGTTTGAATTTTGGCGCAAAGGCGCATTGTAGGTTTCAGAACACTACGTTACAGGTGGACAACCATTATCACTTAAGGATATGAAAAATAGATAGTAGCAGATTCTCAGACATTTCTCTTTCATTTTCATTTCTCAGGCATATAAAATTTCATAAAAATCGGTCAAGCCCTTTCGGAGGAGTATGGTAATTAACATTGTGACTGACACGAGAATATTATATATAATATAATATTAATGTTAACTCAGTGTTCAGAAAGCTGACAAATGTTATTTTCAAGTCACTGAAAAGAAAAATGACAAGGCTTTAGAAACCAATGCGGTTGGTTTGTGACTGCCGTACGCTTTCTAACTTGCGTTGACAATATTAAACTTTCTAAGTAATGCTTACTACTGAAAATGGGTAACTGTTTGTTTATGACTCTATGCCAACAAATCCTTTTACCAATCAACATTAAAATTCTGCATTGACTCGTAAACAATGAAGAAGTAATTATAAAACATAAGACTTAAACGTTTTGTCTTGCGTTTAGAAAATTATTAGTCTTTAATTGGTAAATATTACGGGCGCACACGTAATCAGAGTAACTAAGTTCCACTTGCGATAATTGTGTTAAATCCTAATTCAACTACAATCAGATTTAGCCCATAAAAACTGTCAAATTAACATTGCCGTTTCGACATTCTTGTATGGGTTAAACAGACCGGTTAAATGGAGATAATAAATTGGCTGAAAGTGGGCCTAAGTACATGTAATGTAATATTTTAGTGTTCTAAAATAAAAAAAACATACTTAAACTAAATAAACTAGTTAGCAAGTGCTTATTGAGTATGTACAATCTAACAACAAAACCCACCTACAGAATTAATAGGTCAAATGAAGCGTTTACATTACTCAAACTTCCGCGTCTCCATTGCTGTCAGCTACGGACGCGACCTCGCCTTTACAAGCTGAACGCTTAATTCTACGTAACATTAATGAGAACAGATTCTTTATTATTATAACTAATGGCGTCGTTAGCATCGGCCTGCCATCGATTGTCGATCGATAAATTGTAGATCCGTAACCTACACTAATCAAGATCTAAACCAACTGGACACGCACGAATGCTTTTGAATCCTTTTCGGCCGACACATTACAGTCTATTTGGATCCTTTGATCGCGTGCTTGGATTTTTTCTTATTAAACGTTCTTTCAGATGTTGACTCTTGTGAACTTAACGTATAAACTGTCTATTGCCTCCACTTTCGAACACAAGTGCGACTTTCGAGTCAACAGTCCTTGAAACGTCCCGTCCAATAAACAGGCCGAAGGATGGAAAGAACGCACTCGAAAAGGGCTTTCTCTTATGGGATCGTGGGAGGCGAAACTGGGTGAAAGTAGATTTGTCCTTGAGCCTCTGCTCAAGTTAGATACTGTGAGCGGGAAAATGTCACGGTTGTTGGTCGCGCTATTTCTGTCATTGAACATTGAACATAATCTAAGGCATGAACACAAAAGTTTGTAATTACAACGATAATCAACGGAACGGTTAAAATGAGTGACATTTGATTTCGATTTGATAATACTCACTGAATTTTCTTACTTTGTTTTTGACACGATTTCTGAATTCTGAATAGTTCACTGAATTTTGGAACACATAGATTTGACTTTACGTTTTAGGGTTCCGTTCCTTGAAAGGAAAAAATGGAACCCTTATAGGATCACTTTGTTGTCCGTCCGTCCGCCCGTCTGTCAAGACCCCATTTCTCAGAAATGCGTGGAGGTATCAAGCTGAAATTTATATCAAATACTCAGGTCTAATGTCCCTTGGAACTGTGAAAAAATTAAACTTCTGAGTCAACGCATTCCAAACATACAGCCGTGTATGCCGCAAATTTTTGAAAATCGTAAGGGTAGCTATCAAATCCTATAGTTTACTTCCCGTGAACTCAGAATATTGAAATTTGGTACGAAGCAACGTCTTATAGCACAGATAAAGGAAAAATTGCGAAAACCGTTAATATACCTACAGGTTTGTTAGGAACTCAGGGTGCGCGAGTCCGACTCGCACTTGGCCTTTTTTTTCTAGCGACATGTGTCATTCAACTAAGAAATGACGTTTTTCATTACAAAAAACCAAACTTCAAAGCTTATGCACCTTTTCATACCGCGGGCCAAATGTTGTCAGTCAGTTGGGTCGACAGCTTGTCGTTCTATTTAAAATTTTGTTTTTTAAATAAATTACACTTTTAATAACATTTGTTGATAAAGTTATATTTGTCGTAAGCGTATTATATATAACCAAAACCGTTAATACCTTATGCAAAGTCATCATTACAGCCAATTAATTTATTTCCACTACTAGGGCACAGACCTTCCCTGGAATAATAAAATTGGGCTGTGACCCACCATGCAGGCCCAGTGTGGATTGGTGGGTGCTAACGACTGCAGATGGAGCCGGGACCAATGGCTTAACGTATCTTTCGAAGCACGGAACACCTCGAGATAATAAGTTTTTGGTCACCCCTCCAGTGACCAACCATTGCGAAAGTTGCGTAACTTCCATGATCGCAAGCCGAACTCGCAAACGATCGAGGTCCTCGTATCATCCATGTTAATGTAAAAGCAACAAAAACGAAACACGTATCCAACCATAAGTGTCATTTATCAGTTATCTTTGGTATATTTTGCGATCCGTGTGCATCAGTGAATTATTTAAATTACTGCACTCCAAAATTCATCGACTGAAACCCCTCCTCAGATCTGGCGGGCGCGGATGGCTCGAAAATTCATTTGAAACCCAAATTGCTTCAGTGCTCGCTTAATAAATAAAACTGTAGGGTTCGTTGCCTTATCAATTTAGATACAGTACCCCAAGCACGAACTTTTACTGGTCCGTATTCGTATAGCCAGCGTCACAGTTTCTATGGAAACTAAGCACCGCCCCTACCGGACGTAAGAACAACTAGCGTTTTCAATAGAAACTTTGACATGGCGGTTTTAGATGTTCGTGCTTGGAGTACAGTTGCTCGTTCCGTTATCGGTAGCATATTAAATAAGTTACAACTCAGATAACATTTCTCGAACAAAAGATTTTATTCAAACAGGACGTACGACATAATCTCAGGCTCTTTGTAAAACCAAATGGATGAAATCGGACTTTTGCGTCGTAAGTAAATATTTTTATGACTTTTAACCGAGTTGTGTTATCTCGGAAGTGATATGATTTTTAAATTAACGTTTTTGGGAAAAAATCTTGTTTGAATTTGAACATTATAAATTCACAACTCAGCTTTTTTATTTTGGTAGATATAATTACTCTGGGTTATAGTTTCTATTTATGAGTAGTTGACACCGTTCCACGAGTGTGGCCGCGTATTAATAGAGTTGACGGAGACAGAGCTGCGACACGGGCGGCTACCTGAGGGTAAATGACCATCTGACCCATATCCACGTCCCGACTTTCACCGCCGGCCGTTCACCCGGGAACCGACGCGTAAACACCCGCTCCCATTTCAGAGTGTTGGAACTGAACGTCCACCATTAATTGGGGACGCATTCCAATTAAGACCTCGTTACGTATACTGCTCTTACGCAATTAGCATCGTCCGCCAGGGCGATGGGAACTCGACTCTGCCAGAAATGGGAATTAGTTAACGCTCGATAAATTAAAAAGTTAATGTAAACAAACGGAAAAATATTTCCGATTCCTTCACGTGATACGTGCCAGTCTCGCGGAGTTGGCGAGAAGCACAAATTGGTCGGAGGAATGCATGTTGCAATTTCTACAGATTATGAAACTCCTCAAGAAAATTTCAAACTAATTAAAAACAATACATATCTGTGTACAAATTTTGGCATATAGAATTTCAACTAAATCATTGATAGCGTCAAATCTTTGTGCGTATAAATAAACCCAATATTAATGAGATCGTATTTAATCTGCATACAATGAAATTGTTTCATATCACAACGCTTATTAGTAAACCGAGTTTCCCACAGGAATCGATTCTATTGCAAAGCAATCTACTTTTTGTCGTCCATGTTTTAACGGGATGTTTAATAAATAATCGTAGTGTGCGCCTAAGAGACGAAGTAACTATTATGTTTGTAATCGGCTTTATAGTTAAATTGGCCAGTTAAAATTGTTGCATTTAAATTACTTTATCATCAGCCTATTTACTAGTTTGGTACAGGGCTTCATTAAACAAGTAAGTACGCCTACCAACCTTGTATAGGTACCATGAATAAAGCCTGCCTGATAGAAAGCAGACAGACGCTTGTGAAACCAATGAGTATGGTTTCTAGAACACAATAGGCCTAAAGTAGATTTCGGTGTAGTAAGTAAGGTTTGAAGTTATAGCACATTCAGTAGGCCGCGCCCATTCAAACGGAAAATTGACTGTACTCTATTTCTCTTAGAAGATAGGATATTCTTACTTTCCACGAGGACTCTTGTGTGAATTGGTGAATAACAATACTGTTACCGCAGAACATACATTAGATAGGAGATGGACGTACTAAATGTTTGGCCAAACAGCTTCACTCTTAAATTTAGTTTTTTACCCTTCCCGATCATAGATTGGATCTGTGGATCGGATGCATTAAACACGGCTGCATTAACGGCTCACGGAGTAAAAGTATTACAATCAGTCTTCTAAAATAGATCATATTTTCTCAATTCACAATCCTTATTATAGTATGAAATAAAGTAATTTTTCATCCCACCACCTCGGAAAGTGTAATTTTGCGCTTCGAAATCTGGCTGGAAAATTCTATTTTATTCGCTTGAGCGGCAAAGTAGATTTGAATTTAGAACATCACATATAATGAGTACTCAATATAATTGTAAATTCAAAACGTCATTAAACCTATTTAATGTAACCTCTATGGTGCCAAATTTATGATTAGAACTTTTTAAATTGTGAAAAAATTTAAATTTGGAACCTTCTTGGTTTCTTTGTTTTATTTGCGTGCTTCGCGCCATTCTAGTTTTTCACGTTTTATTGCTTAATATAATTAACATAACCTAAAAACTGTACAAAAAAATCAACTAAAATGAGTGACATTAGCGACGATGAAGTTTATCTAACGCCAACTGAGTTAACTGAAACAGTTAATAATGCGCAAATGAGCCTTCTCCCTCAGCAATCACGAGAGAAGTATTTGAAACAGTACGATATATTTAACATGTGGCGACTAGCTAAAGGAGCAAAAACTTTCTCCGAAAACGTTTTGCTGGCATATTTTATAGAATTATCTGAGACCAAGAAAGCAAGCACGCTATGGAGTACGTATTCAATGCTAAAATTAACAATTAAGATGAAAAAAGGCGTTCATATCGACACCTATCATAAATTAGTGGCATTTTTAAAAAGAGCCTCATCTGGTTATAAACCAAAAAAATCGAAGGTTTTCACAGCATCTGAAATTGCAAAGTTTATTAATGAAGCACCTGATTCCGTATATTTAGCGGCAAAAGTAAGTCAATACGTGTAATTTTTTGTTGTTGATAAAATTGTACATAGTACTTACAATATTTTTAATTTGATTAATTTATTTACGATTATAAATACTTCTTTTGTTACAGGTTGTTCTTATTATTGGTATAACCGGAGCATGTCGAACAAATGAACTTACACTACTTAATGTCAATAACGTATCAAAATATTCTCATAATTCTGATGAATTGCTATTAATTAATGTACTAAATACCAAGACAAAAAAAGACCGCAACTTCGTTATTCGCAAGGAATATGTAAACATTGTTCAGAAATATCAAGCTTTACGTCCTTCTAACACCCCAATTGAACGATTTTTTCTACAATATCGCAACGGAAAGTGTATCCGACAACCTATGGGTCAGAATAAAATTGGCAGTATTCCACGAGAAATAGCAACTTTTCTCGGACTTTTAGAACCCCCGTTATACACCGGTCACTGTTTTAGAAGAACCTCAGCCACACTTTTGGCCGAATCAGGGGCTGATCTTCTATCGCTTAAGCGCCATGGAGGCTGGAAGTCTAATTCGGTTGTAGAGGGATACATAGAGGATTCAATCCAAAGTAAATCAAAAATTTGTA
The DNA here is from genome assembly GCA_902850365.2 of Chilo suppressalis. Classification (NCBI taxonomy): domain Eukaryota; kingdom Metazoa; phylum Arthropoda; class Insecta; order Lepidoptera; family Crambidae; genus Chilo; species Chilo suppressalis. The sequence continues at coordinate 20,530,451 of OU963906.1, read as the reverse complement.
ATAGTATCGTGGAGGCCATAACGCTGAAAGAACCTCTGTCAGATTCTTGGTCTCGCCCTTCTACATCTAAAATGAGCCCCCATAAGATTGGAAACAATAGCCCTCTCTCGCCAACATTTACGCCAATAGAATCCAATGAATCGGCACAACTATTTAAAATTACTGATACGAGTAGTTTACCACAAAACAGCGCACAATTCACAAACACCAACATAACATTACCTAACAAAAATATTAAACTTAACATAAGTAACTGTAGCAACGTTACATTTAATATTTCTTAATTATTTTCTACTTCTTATTATTTTCTTCAATTTATAGATTATCTTAATGTGTTTTAATTGAAATAAAAATATTTTGTCATTATAAATTGTTTTCTTTTTCATTTTGTCATTTCCTCGCTGAGGTGGGATGAAAAGTTACGTATTGCACTCGAGTGGAAAGATTTTTCACCTTGTGCTCGTTTGTTTCCCTCGCTGACGCTCAGGATTCTAATTTAGAATCACTCGCTGCGCTCGTGATTCAACTTTAGAATCCTTCGCTTGCTCGGTCATCCAAATCGAGCACGCGGTTAAAAAGGAACTTTCCACTCTTGTATAATAAATAACTATTACGGCATCCTACAGAGAAAGTTTGTCATTGTTATCTAGCTAACTTCACAGCAATTTACCCAAGAATTGAAAGTCGATTACAATTCGGGTGAATCGAAAGCGTCTGTACGCAGCGTAACACGCGAGTTTGGATAATAAAATAGCCATAGCCACTTTCTAATTCATTTCCAAATAAACCACCTCATTGTTTTCAAAACATCAGTTTACAATCTTACTAATTGTCTATTATTACGTACAATTCAAATTATGATTGATATACTATTACTTAAAGAAGTCTCTGTCGCTATCAGACTTTTTATCACAGAAAACATTACTTTAATTTTATTTTCTACTAAAAATTCATTAACCATTGTGACCTCATAATCGTTTAAAATAAATCGATTCTTTGTTTTGGGTTGAAAATTAAAAAATAAAAATCTTTGTACTTCCATTTTTTAATTATAAATTCATAGGTATTTTCATTTTAACATAAAACAGTGTTATTACAATGATGGACGTGATTTGATAGCATAAGGTCATGATAAAATGTTTGTTTGACAACGTGTTCTTATCTAATAACTATTTAATAACTAAACATTTACATTTTGCTTTAAGTTGCCTAGGTTGATTTTGAGAAGTAATTTTATTTGTTAAATATACATTGTCTCTCTAATGAAATCAAATCTCAGATATTTTTGTTAACAAAGTAGAAGGTAGAGTGCTCTTCTTAATTATCATATATTTCTTATATATATATAAATGTTATGTTGGTTTGTGTACGCTTCAAAAACTCAAAAAGTTCTGCACCGATTGAGTTGAAATTTTAACATGTTATAAAATCCGCATCAAGGATTGTTTTTCTCTATTTTTTGCATCAGTCACATATCTGCGACCGCGAGAAAACAGTTTTTTTAAAGATCAGCTGTGTATCAGTGACCGCGCCATCTGCCAGAAGCGAGGAAAACACTCGCTGACAACCGCAATAGTAATGACGTAGTCATATGAGAAGCAATTTCGTTCCCAATTACATTGTTTATTTACAAAAAAATTTGCATCTGATTCTGATTATTATACAATCTGAATTAAATATTCACTTAAATCAAGAATATTTGGTGTGATAGTGTTGTGAACTGCGCCTTTCACCAAATCGTAAGAAGAGGTTATTATATTTTATATCAAAGATGGACAGTAAAAATATTATTTTTTTGCAATCATCATTTATTTAATATTAATTAATTAAATAAATAAGTAAAATATTAGTTAAATAATTAATCAATAACAAAACATATTTACTATTGAAGTGAATCTTTTCTATCGACGTATGAGAGAAATTTTATAGCAATGTTTGTTTCTATAATTCAATAGTGACGTAAAAGATAATAAATATTTTAATAATAAACTGACAGGCAAAATAAAAGGACTTATTATAATTCAAGTGGATTTCTAACAGAAGTGAGTGCTTAAATATCTTTTTTATTACATCTAACACGTGGACGTAATTATAGTAACGTAGTGGAAGCAACTATTTTAACGGGGCCTTTCAAAGGTGAAGATGTCCTCATTCCTCGAATACCCATGATCCCGACCGATGCACCATTTCAATTTAAAAGATTGCAATTCCCAATTCGATTGGCATTTGCAATCACAATCAATAAAGCTCAAGGTCAATCTTTAGAATTGTGTGGTTTAGATTTAGATTTAGATGCTAATTGCTTTTCACATGGACAACTGTATGTTGCGTGTTCCCGAGTCGGCAAACCAGATAGTCTTTATATCTACGCAGACAGTGGAAAAAAAAATATTGTATATCCACAAGTATTGCAAAATTAAACTTATATGAAATGTATTCTTTGTTTTGTTTCTCATTTCTCAACCATTCAATCACAATGTGCCACTGCGAAGCGTGGCAGGGTACAGCTAGTATATATATATATATATTACTCGTATCTATGGCAATCATTAATTCCAGTTTTTTTACGTGACGATCATTAGTATTTTTGAAAAAAAAACTTTTCTAGTCGTTAGACGTTATGTATGTATGGTGTCCCCAATACCATAACCTTTGAGGTTTATTCTCAATTTTGTTATTTTGGCATACACACACTGAGGTATAAGAAATAAATGTTTTGTATAGTAATTTTAAATTAACAATACCTTTAAATATTTATTCAAGTTCTACTAGCCAAGTTTCTTTTGACAGCCTTTTTTGCATATTTTGTACAAGTATATATAAAACTAAAGGATAAATATGGAAAACTGTACAGTATTGATAATTATTATACTGGCAAGAAGAATAATTGGTTTCCAAGAATATATTATATTGATACAAAATAAAACCAAAATAACTATTTCCATCTCTAAAAATTACAGATCGTTAAAATTATTAGTAGGACACTACTTGCGTGATTACTACACTTTTCTGTAAACTTGAAATGAAATTAAGCTTTCTTTCAGATATAATTAATTTGTTTTTGCCACTGACGACTGTGAAAATTAGAATCATTTCGTCATAGTGAATGGTAGGTGGATAGGTGATAATTTTTAGCAAAATATTGCTGACAAATGATGAGACAGACATTACTCAAATATTTTTGTAAAATAAGAAAATATTTTTTTAGTACTTGTTTAATATCAAAAATGGACGACAACGCAATCAAGATTCGCAGCCAACTATAGCGGTGTTGACCTGGCGTCTTTAAAGGTAAACCGGGTCCTCAGAATCGAAGGGACAAGTGGACCTTGAGCAGACGCTGTCTCGATCGACCGCAAAAGCAAATGTGCCCATACTTAACACTGTATAGCCTTCGACTAAAACAAGGTTATTGAAATCGAAACGCTTTTTGTCCGATTCGTTGAACTAATTGTAATAATATTTGAACATCTACTCAAGTTAATCATCAATAGGGATGATGACTAACTTTTTTTTTCTTCACCTATCAGCTAGATTATCAAAAAGTATTGGACACGAACATTCAATTAAAACAAGGTTATTGAAACCGATACGCTTATTGTCTGATACAATCACACTTATTATTGTAATAATAACATTTGAACATCTACCCAAGTTAATGATCAATTCATGACGTAAGTGGTTTTACATTTTATTTATCGTATTTCATTTTACAATTAATTTTATCGTATTTAATTTGTTTCTGCGCGACAAATCTACATCGTGCTGATTCCTTGCGTGCGGTAGTCGCGACGTCACAAATCAGGGACCGATTTGCTCGATTCGTCATTATTCTTTTCCCTTTCATAAAATATACTGAAATAACTATCGGGTCACTTGACTTCATAGCTAAAATTTGGAATATAATTTTTTGACATAACTACAATAGCTTTTTGAGATGTAAATATCTGCCTGTAGTTTTGTCACAGAGAAGATTAGGACAATCATAATATTATTTGAACTAGATCAACAATAATTAATTATGATATCCTAATTTTGATAATCACGTAGTACATATATCAATGATATTAAAGAGCCTATATTAATATCATTGACCTACATCGTCATTTCTATAGTGCATATTATTGTTCTGATATATCATTCTAAATTGCTGAATTGCAGTATGGGTTTCAATATTTTACCGTTAATTGGATGTTACCGTTCACCAAAAATCTTATTGCATTGTCTAGTCACCGCTTATAACATTTATCGTCATCGTTGTTTTTGGGAAATTCTAAATGATAACTATGTCGGTCATCACGAGCGTGTACTGTTATAAAACATCAACTCGCACAATTCGATTGCTTCTAACATTACACGCGCATCCAGATAATTTAAAAAAAATCTGATGAACATCAAATTGAATAATTATGTTTTCTAAACATCGTGTTTTGGCTACAGGGTAAAGAAAATTATACTTAAACAACTCACTCACATCTTTATTGTTATTGTAATCATGTCTTGTTAAAATATTATCGCTGCCTGTTTGTTGGTTTAGGTCGACGGACGTGAATCATCACAAATGAAACAGATTTGCTTCTTTTATTTTTGTTTCATTTAAATTATATTTACTGTTATTTATAAGGATGGTTTGGAATGGTTATTTTTATTTGATTTATTTGCGTATTAAATGTAAAGGAATATTTATAAAGTAAATAGGTAATTAGGAACAGGCGTTAGTGACCGGTCGCTAGAACCTGTGTTGGTAGGAAAGAAAAACTATATCCCTCAAATAAAAAAAACACTGGTCATCTTTGATCCAGGTAAGTAATATTAATAATCGAATAAAAAGAACTGTGACTAAATATGAGTTATTACTCCTGTTATTTTGAAACACAAGCATTATAATTTTATGCTATCGCTGATATGCTCTACAGCCCCATTTAAGTCATGTAGCGTATGTACCTAGTCTATTTACGGTAAAATTTTCAACTATAACAGCGGTACTCAGAAACTTCAAATTAATTTTATGCGTCCAGAAGTCGCGTGTTGTCTTTGTTAATACAACAAGGAAAGTGACAGTATCAACTTTAGTCAGTCTTAAAAGTTAATTGACTTCTCCAATGCAGCCGATAGATATTCATAAACTGCGAGAAACTCTTTTAATCATCCATCAATTTTGCAACGATGCAAAATCAATGTGCAGGCGCGTTTCGGTCGTCGCATGCGTCTTGCGGGGGCGTCGCCCCAGTGAAAGTGTGAAAGTGAGGCGAACGCGCTTGCGTATCCACATTAGAAGTACTGTCGAATGCTGCCGATACAACGCACATTATGTCTGATGCACTTTGATGATTTATGTACGTCGTGTTGGATATCGCACTGTTTGACATAATTATCTATACTCTATTTAACTTCCACCGAGACAAAAAGTAAACAAACCACAAAAAGATTGTTCAATGGGTGGAATTTTAAACGCATATACAAACAATAAAAAAAGTGATACTAAAAAGACCTAAAGCTATTCCCACTGAAGCTACGAAATTGAAGAGTATTGGTAAAGATAAATAAATTACATCTAAAGAAAATTTTACTGGAAAAATTTCCAAGCGGACAGGCAGCAGACGGGACTCGAACCACCACCCTTCGCTATGCGGGCGAATGCACAGACCATTATGCTACCGCGGCCCTGACGGCCATGTCGATTTGACTCTAGCATTTCATAGGCTGCAAGACAGCGCAATCTCTTCGCATTGTAAATAACCTACAATTGTCTTTAGATTTAAAAATCTACCAGTTAAATGTGATATTTTGTAATAAATCTGGTTACACCGGCCATCTTTACTCTCGATAGAGAAGTTTTAGAAAATTGGTTTATTTGTTAAAAGCTTTTATCTCGGGGGAAGTTGAATAGACTATAGTGTAATGATAGCGGTTTCGTATATTGAAAACATTTAGACACTTAAATTTTGATTCAATTCATTGCCTTCAGTCTTATATTACAACAAAATCAGCATCACCTTCAAACCAAACACAATTAAAAACAATCTTTTTGTAATTCTGCTTTTTTTATTTCGTTGCGGAGCTTCGTAGCGTTCGCTTTTCGCTCCGGGTTTCCTTCAGCAAATAAAGCAGTCACGTTCGTCACTAACAAGAGATGGTAAAAAATTAACGAGCCTCGCAAATAATGTATTTGGAGCGTGGTGGCCAACAGTCGACCGTTGTTTCCGCGTGCGGCTAACCTAACTAACGTGCTCTAGATGAGAGGACGTGAAATATACTTCCTACGCGGACTGCATTTTTTACCCGCACCGGGCCCACTGTCTCACTGTCTTCATCAGCTATAAAGAGACTCTTCAACGAAAGACTCATTTGAGACTTGGTACAATGCCAATTATCTTAATGGAATCGTGAACATTTCTTGATACCTGCGATGGAAGAGTTCCATTGTTGTTTTTGTCGTAGCAACAATCAGTTGCACAATGCATAGAAAAGTATTCCTTCTATGTTTCCTCAATTAGACAGACACTGGTTTTGAAACGTTCTCGAGATATTTTTGTGAGAGCAGATGTGCTTAAGAATCTTAAGATCATTATGCGTTTCGAAATGTTCATTCTACATTCGACACACACATTCATATGCGCAATCGTAAATGTAATGACTCTAAATTGTCACTTCGTCGAGTCGTCGATGTAATTATACCGCAATCGTTCTAAGATGTACCCCCCTCCGTAAACTAATTTTCGTATATTGACAAACAGTTATTACATAACAAAGCTCAGTAATTAGACTTTGCTGTCTCGAATTTCTAAGTTCCTAACATTAATGGTTTTTATCTTTTCTGGGCGCGCAGCGAGTGTGGGTAATATCGCTTGTTTTGCTTGCCTTTCCTAAAGGTTTAGCGTTTTGCCGAGTAACTAAGTTTTTTATTAAAAGGTTTTTGTGTAAGCCTTAAGGTAGGCAGCCGGCTTATGGGCTTTGCAGAGCATCAAAGGACTGTCACTTTGATAGGGATTAAATAAATTAGTGATGTATAAAATAAAACTGCAAATAAAGTAAGTAAAATATAAATCAAAATCATGTTACCAAAAATCGAGTCTTTGCTATTGATGGTCTTACTGTTATAGCTATAATGGTAACCTATCACGCGTTCCGGTTATAATTTTGTATGTGACTATGACAATATATACAGCCAGGTTGTGTATCTTTCAAAAATTAATTGAGGAAAACATTTTGATCATCTGATCACCGGTTAAACTAAAGTTCGTGGAATGTTGGGTATGGGGATGTAGCGGGGTAGTGGGAAGTTTTTTTACCTAGTAGTACTTGTGATTTCAATACACCTATAAATACCAAGTTTCAGTCCAATCGCGGTCTTTAAGATATCACTGAATAAACACGCCAATCGGGAAGACAGCTTCAACTATGGAGAAAATTGAGTTTCGTACTATGTTTAAATTCCTCACCAAGTCAGAAAAACACTGCAGATCATTGTGGAAGAAATGTCCTCTATTTACGGGGTCTCTTGATCTGGTCATACGATGATTTATAAGGGGCATAGCTTATTTAAGCATAACAGAGAATCGATAAAAGATGACCAGCGCTCAGAACAGCCAATCGAAGCGACCTCAGAAATTTACAAAAGTTGAAAAACATGTTCTTGAAAATGCGCGTTTGAAACAGGAATTAATCTAGATATTATTCGGTTATCATTTACAATGATTTTGAACATTCTTAATAATCATCTTGGCATATTAAAAGTCGGTGCAAGATGGGTGCCGAGAATTCTCACACCGCAAAAGCAACAGCGCGTCGAGTGTTTCCGCGAAGTTTTTTAACCTGTGCAGAAAGAACAGAGCTGAATTTATGAACTGGATTATTATTGAAGATGAAAAGGGTTCACCACTATGAAAACAACTCCATGCAGTGGCATAAATTAGGTGCAGCACCGCCTAAGAAGTAAAAGGTGACACAATCGGCAGGGAAGATGGATGTCACGTTTTTTTTTGATTCAGAGTGAATTTTATTAGTTGATTATAAAGAAAACGGTGTTAGTATAAAAGTACACTACTATGCTACACTGCTACAAAAACTAAAAGACGTCATCCTAATAAGAAGAAGCGGAAAATGGACTCAAGGTGCTCCTCTTGTACGACAATGCACCCATCGACAAGTCATGTTGCCATGGCTGCCCTTAACAAGTGTGGCTTTGGAACAGTTAGCTAGATTTAACTCTTTCTGTTTATTATTTGTTTCCAAAACTGGAGAAAGAGAGGAGAGAGAAAAAAAATACTGAGGACGAAGATGTGAAGTCTGTAAAGTCTGCTTATTTTCAGGGACTTACAACATTTTTTTCTGAAGCTATAAATAAGTTATTTAAAACATCTGACAAATGAATCAAGCGAAATGGAGAATATATTGAAAAGAAAAAATAATTCCATGTTTAATTTCAGCCCTCTTTTCCATTCCACGAACTTTTGGAGGTATATGTTTCTCAATGCACATGTTTTTTATGGAGTGAAAAAATGCTTGGAAAAAAGAAAGCACTTTTCTATACAAACCAGCTGTCAATCATTTGACGTTAATTTGGTATATATACCCGGGAAGGGACATATGATAGTTTTTATCCTCGTAATCATTCTTAACGGGAATAAAAAAGGCAGGTAATGGAGAACCAATTAAATGAAAGTTATTTGCATGAAACATGGTTTTTCAAATTTGGTAAAAGGATATACAGTTCCGTATGTTTTGAACCATTGGAGGAGCATGCAAAAATACGCGCCCCACGCAGATGAAGTCGCGGGCACTTCCGCTAGTAGTCAATAAAAAGAAAAAAAAATTTTGCATACACTTTCTGTTATTGTTTACATATTTCGAGAGTTGTTATTCACAGATAACCATAGAAATATGCTACCATGGTTAGTAATGCATGATGCTCACGCTTCGTGTAACTCTCTCTATTGTGCGCCGTATGACGTTTCACAATCTTTTGTGCCATCGCAGTACACATCATTCTTTCATTGTAGACCATGCCTGAACTTTTTGTACGACACGTCTTATCTGCCCCGCTTTATGTTGGTTGTGGAGCATTAACTAATGTCCCCTGTCTGTCAGATGATATCGGGCTCTCGTTAGTGGCATTGTAGCACCCACGCAGTGTCCACTGCAGGCCTAATGGAACCCTGACAGGATTACCTATAAACGGCGAGATGGAGCGTTTCCTTTCAATTTGTGCCAACATAGGTACCTGTTACTTATTAGCACCTCACTGCAAAATGCATCTTAAAGATTTCTACATTTAAGTATTTGTCGGCTTTGTGTTAAATGTTTCTTGACGACTTCGTAGTTGTTGTCAAATTATGGTTAACCTTTTGCCAATAATAATCATTTCAGGCTTATATATCGAAAAATAAAATATATTCGTCCTATAGATGTTTCGTTTCGTGAGTTTCATGCTATTAAGTTCCACTTTTGTCCAACAGAAGCTGCTTTTAGACCAACAGGTGAACTTATTAGTCATGGTCAGACTGATTGAAGATAGAAATGTCCCTGGATTGATCGATCCGTGGAAGTTCGGAATCATACCATGGACGGACAAAAAAGCAAAAAGGACATATAAAACATGGAATAATAAAACATGGATATGGATACACGACGATCTTATGCAGATCTTATCGGTAACGGATCGACCTTACAATATTTATATTAGGAGATGCTACGTTTAAGTTGTGAACAAAATTTGTCTTTTATTTAAATTGGAAGCAAAAATATTTTGTCCCAGCTTGAGTGACTTAAATAGAATCAGGCAACAGGTAGAGAACTTCGGAAACTGAAAGGGTACCTACTACCTAGTATAAGCAGACGATCACAATCTGTCATTTGTTTTATTTCCCGACATCGACTTAGTTTACCCTAATTATGTTAATGTGGCTTCAGATATAGCTTTTGGAAATTTTGTAAACCTCTTCTTTCAAAATGGATGTATATTGTTAAACAATTATATTTCTACATAATACAATATTGTAGGAGAATTTCGTCAAAGTAACCGAATTCGCTCTCACTCTTTGGAAAAACGTTGCCATTGTTTTATATATGCACCGCTCTCGCGCGAGTTATCTAATACACTTCCCACAAAGGTTCAGTAAGCATCACAGCACTCCGACACAATGCTTCCACCGGCATCAGTTCCGCTCTCTTGAATTGGGTAAGTGGTGCATTTGACGAAACTTCACTTTTTCTCTAACCCACTTTAGCCAAGGCAGTTGGATCTGCCGATCGGCGAACAGTTGTTTGCAGTCGATTATCAACGCAGTTGGCTATAAAAGTTGATTTTCACGCTGTCTTTGGGGAGCATTAGTGTACACAATTCGGTGCCGCGCTGTAGACTCACGAGTCACGAGGTCTGTTCACACGACAATCAGCAGCGAAACGCGACAATTGGAGCGATTAATACAAGAATGATCCGGATTTTCAATAAGTGAATATCGATAATTAACCATTAAAGAAAATAATCTACTGTACTATTTGCAGTGTTTGAATTATGCACGCTTTGACACTTTGCACGTGGCCGTTTGACTTTGATTTAATTTTATTATCACAAGTTATTTAGTTTATATGTTTATTTCAATGTTTTGCCTGTAAACGCCTTTAGCAAATATTCTTTGAATCCGTTTAACTTTCGCATTTATTTATAGGTCTAATGCGTGGATACTAGTATGAAGGGCGTGTAAACTTGAGTAGCGATGCTAAGCGATCGACACCTATGCCTATAAGATTATATGTATAAATGTATAATACAGCAGTATTATTGATGCAATTACCATTATTACCCAGTAATTGTCCTATCTACCGCAGGCGCTTTCACCTCGATTCTAACAATTTACTTCATCTCTGAATAGCGTCCTGCCAGTATCTTTACAATATTATGTACCCGTACGGTGTACACAGTCGCAACCAACGTTCACCCAGTAATGTGTGGGAAACGGGCGTTCCGACTTTTTAATTGCCTTGTGTCGGTTGTATGGTATGTTATTATTGCGGGGCGTAATGCAACGGCGGGCTACAGAAGTAAGGCGTCTAGCTGTCTCCGGCCAATTTCGTTGTTAATTATCTTATGTCGAGTGGCTGACTTCTCGGCGGCACGTCTGGCCCCGTGACTGCTGCTTCGAAAGTAGGCAATGCGTATCCCGCCTGGGCTTTATGCACGCCGCCTATTCGTGGATTTGTATTTTTGATGGTACAGGTGCTGTGGGTTGCTGAACTCGCCGTCTCTATTTTGGATTATTCCCGAGAATAATTTTCAATCATCCAAAATGATCAGACATCTTAATATGCGCTAGTTGTTATTTATTTTATTAACGCATTTCTGCAGAACTCAAACATGTTAAATTCAATACATTACATTTTTCTTTTCAATACACCGTGCAGAAAATTAACTTGCCCCACCTGATTTTAAGTGTGAGCGGAATCCAGTCGCGAATAATTTCTCAGTGGTTGTTATCATCACTGTGTCTGTGTATGAAGTAATTAAACAAAACGCTTGTTTTAAACTATGACCCATTGACACACAGTGTTGTGCAGACGAAGTTCATTCTAATACACCGTAACGACGATTGCTCCAACCTAGTTTGTTCACCTGGAATCTGTTTGCGTATCGAATCCGGATACCATCGCATTTGACACAGACTCTAATTGACTTTGCGAGGTCACTTCAACGGACTCGTTTTCACGCAAATCTCTTCCTTATTATTCTAAGGTCACCGTCATACTGATGCGAAAAATCTCGCAAGCTATAGGAATTTCAAGTGAAGTGTACCGATTAATGAGCATTAATTTAACAATAAACTTGTACTAAAACTGCGAAAAAATTTAAATGCGAACCGTAATAACTGGTACTTAGTTCGCGGTAATGTTGGCGCCATTAAGTGTAAAAAAATTGCGCATAAAAATTTTCAGTGTTTGAACCGTTATTATACAGACCTACATGGTAATGCGGTTGGAAACCTCTGCTCGCCGATAAATTAACTACGGTGGTAATTAACTCGTCATAGGATGAGCTTTATCACCCAGAAGTTTGAATATATATTTAGGATTCATTGTTTTAAACCCTAAACTAAATCATTATATCGCAATGAAAATAAATGTTTACAACCATTTTATCAACTGTTTACCTTCAGTCCCGTCCGTATGTTCGTATGTTGTTAATAGGATTTATGCTTATGTTACATTCACAGTCTCATTCAAAATTTAGACTTATTACTTAATAGATATTTCTCCTTCGTGTCATGTTCAAATCTGAATAAGCAATAGCCTTACTTTCCATGATGAACGCTTACACCGTTGGAAGTGTTGGATAGTGAGTCATTTTTAATAACAATACTATCGCCATATCGCAACCTCTAATTTTGTATGAGATTTATGACATGATATTCTGGCAAACATTATATGATTACAGTAATTTAGTTAGCGTTGTTTGCGAATGAACAGGTAAGTGGACGCGTATCAATCTGCACCATGCTTGGAGTGAACTCTTCATTAGTCGTCGGCATTTGTTCGTTGATACTTGGTGTTTTTGCTCAGATGTCAGTGCTCGCGTGAGAAGACTTGGCTTTGGGGTAATCTTTTTTTGTAATGTAATAAATCTCAATAACAAAAACTTTAAAGTGGGTAACTATTTACTAGAACAATATGTTTAAAAATAGTTGTCAATCATCATAACTAACGAGTGTGAGGAAGATCATCTATATAAATTTTATCATTACACTCGTGGCCGTTTCGTTATTACAAGAACTATGTAGAACTATGTATAATACTTGAAAAAGTATTCATTTGACATTGTGGGTTACCTATAATGCGAAGAGATGGCGCTGCCTTGCAGCTTCAGAATGGCTAGAAGAATTTCGACGCGGCCGTCAGGGCCGCGGTAGCATAATTGGTCAGTGCATTCGGTCGGGCGAATGCACTGGATTCGAGACCCATCTGCTGCCTGGTCCGCGTGGAATTTTTCTAGTTATATTTTCTTTAGATTTAAACATCAAGCAGTTACCTGCTTAAAAAATAACAATAAAAATTATAAGAACTATGTATATCAAAAAAGTAATAAACTGTGGATAAAATTTTCACCTTACGCCCATATGAATAAAGCGAAATGGCCAAGCCACATATTTTGACTGGAGTGTAGAGTTTGTTACGATAGGCCTTGTAAAGTTAGTAGGAGCTTAGTACTACATGAGATCTGATAACTTTTTGAACGTGCGATTCATAATTTCGTTTTGGCAACATTTTCTATGTAATACTTTTTGGTGGCATACTTATGAACTGAAAACTTTTCAATTGTATGTCCAAAATTTAATATAAAAATATTTATACGTAATATTCTGCCCTGATAAACGAGCGATTTTCTTAAACCTTACTCTGATTGAGATACCGCATTTCGGCTTATCAGGACAGAATAGTCCTTTAAAATTATCCAACGTGAAGAATACAAAGCAAATATTTAAAAAAGCATTTTACTTTTCAATTCTCATGGAGCCATGTCAAACAACACAGCGTTAATATCGTTCCATTTTTTATCACCTTTGTCGAGAGGTGCCGTCATGACCAATTTTTTTTACGCTGTTATAATAAAAACACACACCGAATACCTACACTCTACGGGCACTCGTTTCGAAATTTATATAATGATAAGCCTTCAAATAACCTTTCAATCTGAATCGCCAGCGATTTAAATGTTTAATTTTTTTTCGCGCGTAACTATACAGAACTTTTTCTTCGCACTCACGATTGGCAATGGTAGGTATTCTTCGCCGCCTAAGTTTTTTTAAGGTAATTGATGTGTCTACAAAAGGTGTGCCTCAGTTGCACCTGTTCTTTTAAAGTCACTGCAGAGTAGCCGCGAAATATAGGTACTTACCTAAAAATTGCGTCTTTCTATATTATAGAAATTGATTTCACTTACAAATTATCCACTATTAAAAACAAAAATTATTGTCTTACTGCGAAGTACTCTTAATTAATTTATTAGAATCGGCTCAGTGGTTTAGATTCAAGCAAAAGCACAAACGAGAGACAAGAAATTATGATTTTCTTAAAGAGTTGCATTGACCAGCACACTTCAACATAAAAAATATCCTTACTTAATAAACCTTAGACATACAGTGGTGGTCACATAATTAAAGACACCCCCTAATTACCAAAAAAACTTACTTATGGTACTAACATTAGCTAAAATTGGTATTTAATCAAGTTTAATTGTTATTAAACCATACACGACGTTGTATTTTTACAATGTGGGACAAAAAATAGTTGTATTCGTTAGTAGTTTAGACACTGCTCACTATGGGATCGTAACACAAACTTTTGTAACGTATTTATAGCTGGCCAGCTAATTAATGACACTCGATTTGCTTATAAAAAATAGAAAAAAATATTGTCATTATTGAAATTATCTTTATTACACAATATTCCTAACACATTTATAAAACTTTCTGGTACGTAGGTATCAATATTCGGTCGCATGTCCTTTGGCACGACATCTCTTGGGCATGGAAGCGATCAATTTTTTACAAGCTTCCACCGGAATTTGCTTCCAAGCTTCTCTAAAAGCTGTGTAAAGTTGATCGATGTTTGATGTCCGTTTTGTCGCCACTGTCTCCTTCACCTGGTACCACAAATTTTCTATTGCGTTTAAATCAGGACTGTACGGGGGCTAACCTAAAACTGCCACAGACTGGTTTCTTAAAAAGTCTTTTATTACTTTTTCAGTGTGTTTCGGATCATTATCCTGCTGGAAAGTCCAAATGACCGGTAAATTTTGCTCAATATAGGGCAGCATGACTTGTTCTAAAATATTCATGTACTGAAATTTATCCATGTTGCCTTCTATTCTCCTGACAGGTCTAACAACAAGTTCTGAGAAACAGCTCCAAACTTTGATATTTCCGCCCCCATGTTTAACTACTTTCTTGGTATACTTTGGATCCATTTCTTGGTTGGGGGGTTTTTTGTGCTTTTTTTGTGCGTCTAACATATTGTTTTCCATCAGAATAAATCATATTTATTTTTGTTTCATTAGAGAAAAGGACATGTTTCCATTCTCGTTCAGTCCAGTGTACATATTTTTTTAGCAAATGCTAATCTTGCCTTAACATTTTGCTTTTTCAAAAATGGCACCTTCCGAGATACTCTTTCGTTCAAGTTTGCCTCACATAGTCTCCATCTAATTGTTCTTGCAGACACACCCTTCGACCCACCTGCACCGTTTGGTGTTGTTTAACTCCGAACGTATCAGTTCTGATCCCTTGAACGAATCTTTTTTTGCCAACAACACCATCTTAGTCTTCCCGCAGAATAGTTTTTCTTGGTCTTGGTTGTCTTGGTACGTTTTCGGTCGTGTTGAACTTCTTGAAATGTTTTATAGCATTCATAACCATGTCCTTAGAACACTTCAAGTGGATTGCTATTTTTCTGTATGACCTATCTTTATTATGAAAGTTGAAAATAATCTTCCTAGTGGATAACTCGCTTTTTTTTTGTTCGCAACTCTTGTTTTTTCCCATATTGCTGGGTTTAAAACGTATAAATTTCAATTAAAAAAATAGGTCTTATATGTATCTAATATATAAAATTCTCGTGTCGCGGTGTTTGTGGTTAAACTCCTCCGAAACGGCTCGACCGATTTTCGTGAAATTTTATATGCATATTCAGTAGGTCTGAGAATCGGATGTAATCTATTTTTCATCCCCCTAAATGTTAAGGGTAATCCACCCCTAAATTTTTTTCAATTTTAGAAAAAAAAATTATGATACAGCATTAGTAAATACATAAAACCCTGAATTTTCAACCCTTCACAATCAACCCCTATTTTACCATCGCGATTATAATTTTTAATAATTTCTTTTTTTTTCTCAATTCAATTTGATCTTCCGCCTTCACCGGTCGACCGGTGAACCGATCAACGATCAATCGATCAGTTATCCCCGCTAGATGTCTACCTGGGTCACCTCTCATCCAGCAAACATCACGGAGTAGGGATGAGAAGGAAGCCGGTCTCCTGTCTTCGTCAATATACAGTTTTCGACCATTTTTTTTGGTTTCATTTGTGTATCGATCGTAGCAGTGACTTATACGTATTATTTTAATTTTTCTGTGCATCTATTACGTTAATCTTACTCTCATCGTGAATTTATTATTAATTTCCAGTGCAATAATTATTTTTTCACATTTTATTAATAACTATTAGCTTAGAATATTAGACAGTTTTAACTATTAGCCGAAACGGCTCGACCGATTTTCGTGAAATTTTATATGCATATTCAGTAGGTCTGAGAATCGGCTACTATCTATTTTTCATATCCTTAAGTGATGATGGTTGTCCACCTGTAACGTAGTGTTCTGAAACCTACAATGCGGCTTCGCGCCAAAATTCAAACTATTGGGTATTGTAACGTAGTGTTCTCATAAGGGTTAGGAGGAATGTTATTCCAGGAAATTGATAGAACACTACGTTACACATCCCTAAAATTTTCTTTTGGACATTTTTTTTTTTATAATGTAGTATTAAAAAATACATACAACCCTCTTCTACAACCTGCCCCTATTTTTATGGCGGTACGAAGTTCGCTGGGTCGGCTAGTAATATATAATATCGACGTTTCATGAAAATACGCGTCAAACAAAGAAAAACAGAATGCAGTTTTTTCTTAGTTTTTATAAATTTAGAACACAGCTTTTACTGTCTTTAATTAGCTGGCCAGCTACAAGTACGTTAACAAAGTTTGTGTTATGTTCCCATAGTGAGCAGTGTCTAAACCACTAACGAACACAACTATTTTTTCCCCACATTGTAAGAATACAACGTCGTGTATAGTTTAATAACAATTACAATAGATTAAATACCAATTTTAGCTAATTTTAGTACCATAAGTAAGTTTTTTGTGGTCAATTAGGGAGTGTCTTTAATTATGTGACCACCACTGTATAGACATGATAAGAAAAAAAATCATAACATTGTGTTTATATACATTTTTGTGTGAAAATCAATAACATATAATTTTGTGAAGTCGCTTATAAGGAATATCAGCGACTTCATACGGTACGGTATTATATCCCAATGGTATGAGAATGCTGATAAAAGTTTTCTCGTCTTCATTAGTTTTTTTGTCAGTGCAATTTAAAAAGGCTGCAGATTTTTGCGATTGATCCAGCAAGAGGTTGTAAACACTTTCTCCCAAAAATAACTCCAGAATTTCTGTAGGTGACTTTCCTAAAAAAAACTAAAATCGTCTTCAGAAAAAATCGGCGTCGCCCGTACTAAATCCTCATCGACCCGTCTGCGCGACAAAAATCTTTAGTCTTTTAAGATATCTTTATTTATAAAACCACCCCCTTCTTCTAATATGGCTAATGTCTCGTGGAGTGTACAACCCCTATAAAATTACCATACATTATTTACAAGGTAACATAATAGCTTAGCGGTGCCATACGGCACTCATAGTTTTCTCATACGATAAACTAGATATGTAAATCAAACTGAATAGTAAAACAATATAATCTAGTCAAAAAAAGCTATAGCAATAAAAATAAAATGTATTTAAATGATAAATTACACAAAATAAATAAATTATAGCCACTCATTTGAGCGAGGAATCCATTTCATTCAATAATTTCACAACGGCAACTTACTGACGCACGTGCCGCCGGTCGCAACTAGTGACACTAGTGTATGAGTTGAAATTAAGTATAATAACTGTTAGCTATCTCGCTCTGGCATCGGCATCGGCAATAATCACCGGGATTCACTATTTGAGACGCACGTATGGCGCGAATATATGAACACATTGAATTGGGTGCCAAAAGGCACCACTAGGTTATAATGGGTTAAGAAGACCATAAATCGTACGTAGGAGATAAGCAACTACATATTATAATAACTCTTAGGTGAGGGCTTGTGACGGACGTAGCGTAACATTTGCCCCGGTGTCGACGGGGCTATCGACTGTCGACGAACCCTCGTCAAACCTCGAAGGCAATACCGACGTCTTTACTACCCAGCGACATTCGTAGAGCTTTTTTATGGCTATTATTCTGCGAGGTGCCTCCATTTATCTATATTTTCTGTAGGTAATTGAAGAAAAAGAAGACATGTTCTAGCTTTGTGAGTGAACAAAGCAAATAATAAACACAACACACTAGTCCGTGTTGACGTGAATATCGACAAGTAATTGAAACGCAAAAGTACTAAATCTTTCTTTGTTTACGCCTTATTATTTAAGGTTTAATTTAAGTCTTTCGGACAAAATAACCGATTTTATCAAGCGTTATTATCACAAGACAATGCCTTCTAAAATATATCACTGTGCTAGACTGATTGCTACAAGAGGGGAATGTTTTGTATGCTGATAAAACGCTACAAAACAGGATAAACGTTTATAATACTGACTCAATAATGATGTCACACGCCTGTCTAATATACTGTGTCTACTTACTAAGATAACACGCAGTCAGGTTATTCACCTTGCTCGCGTAGGTACATCCAACATGGCATGACAAAATACAATGACAAGCTTAGCCTATTTTGAAAGCTAAAAAGCAAATACACTGCAGGTTCGTGCCCTTTCGCGTAACTTTTGGTGTTATGAGGATCGAGCGAACTTATTTACTCCAAAGTAGCAATACGATATTAACAATAATATTAAGTCACTCTAGGATAATTACTTTTATAAAACGAAAAAGTTTTCTTATTCCATTTTTCTAACATAGATTGCTCAGTAACTATTATTATTGTCGCTCTAATTGCTCCGCAACGAAGACGCTGTCAATGGCGAATTCTAACCTCTGACGAGTCCCTGACTTGTACAAAGTTTCATCAATACCAAAGCAACCAAAGTCAATTTGTAAATGTTAATTTTACGCCCGCGGCCGCTGTTTAGCAACTTTCTCATATAAATAGAAGGCTGGTTTCTAAATATTTCTACGTCGGCTGTGGTGTTAGAATAATTAATGATTATATTTGTATTTTACGAGACGCGCCGAAGAGTCAGAGGGCGTAAATGTAAAATCAACGTTCGATGTATCGTGAACTTTGTCGTGTTGTGTCCTACTCTATGGTACTAAAAACTATGTAAGTTAGAGAAGGCTGGAAGACGATGACGTTTAATGCGGAGTATCGAAAGACAATTTTAAGAGTACGGGCGTAGCAATTTCCTCGGCAACTATAATCTTGTCGTAGCTAGTGTGAATTACTGACGCGTATATGCGGAAAGGTCTATGTAATAAACTAAGAGTACTAGATTTGAGTATTGGTAATTTTATTAAGCTATAAATTTGCTTTAACTATGTTAGTTTAAACGGTTTTGATGCCAACGGAACTGAACATGTCCCGCAATCAGCACACGACACAAATGCAAGACAATGTTAGGGATTTTAGGTTTTGTTATTGGAATAAATTAATGTATTTTCCACAAAAGGTTTATGTTCCTCGAAATTTATTTCAAATTAGACTCTTAATAGAGAGATTTAAGAAAGAGTGACAAGTTCATGTCTTGTCTGTCTGGACTTAATATAAAACAATAAGTTGTCCGCTTATTCTATGAACGCTTGTGAGGCTAGTGTTATCACTTTAACGAATTGCCTACCCTGACCTCATCTCCATGAAAACTAAATTGATATACAAACACGAGTAACGCCCGAAAGCTCTAAAGAGCCTGTGGCAGTAAATCCTATTGTCAAATAAAGACGCCCACGGGTGACGACCTTTCTATAGGAATTTCTTCGTTTATTGCCGTCGTTTTTTTTATATAATTTTCACTTTCACTGGATATCGATCAATCTTTAATCGCATCACGCTGTTATGGATTAATGTCTGTCTTGCTGACAATATAGATGATTGGTTTTTTCTGTTATGATAATATAAACTTATGGATTACTGAATATTTTGTACATACAAAATACACATCGATGAAGTTCTGGACTGAAAAATAAATTTTAAAAGTTTTCCTTCAATAAATTCGTTGACAATAAAAGAGTTTTATGTTTGTGATATATATTTAACAATAACATTAAAATCAACTTTCATTATCCATAAAGAAATCAATGTCATTCCTATTCAAATATATGCAATAGGGGTGATGATAGGGGTAAAATAAACGAAGTTTAATTAAGTACGTCATTTAGATTAATAAAAAATAATGGACAAGTATTTTTCTTTTGGTCAATCAACCAAATTTACAAAAATTGAACGCGTCAAAGTTAGGGAATCCCTTCACTTGTACCGAGACGTGACGTCTTGCGAAATTTCAAATAAATATACATATCCGTGTAATATAAAGAAAATATAACTAGAAAAAATTCCACGCGAAACAGGCAGCAGACGGGATTCGAACCCGCACCCTTCGCTATCCGGGCGAATGCACTGACCAATTTTGCTACCGTGGCCCTGACGGCCGCGTCGAAATTCCTCTAGCCATTCTTAAGCTGCAAGGCAGCGCCATCTCTTCGCATTGTTGATAACCCACAATGTCAAATGAATACTTTTACAAGTATTAAACATTTGAAAGAAGAAATTGCAATTATAGTTATAATTTTTATTTATTCTAGTTATATTTTCTTTAGATTTAAACATCAAGCAGTTACATGCTTAAAAAATAAAAACTATATCTTTGTAATGTTCTGATTATGTGAAAAAAGGAAAGAACACGTTTCCATTACCTTTTGATAATTTACCTGATAGAAGAAGAAAAAAAAGTTAGTCATCGCCACTATTATTATTAACCACAAAATTATCGTATGAAATCACATTGCATTTTATACAAATCTTAAGAGTGATTGGTTACATTAATAGGTTCTTTCTTCGCATGTCATCTATAACAAAGTATTATCTGTACTACTTATCTCTCCATAGCTTAATTGAATTCTGTGTAGGCAAGTAAAGCGTCCATGAGAATACATCTTCGCAATCTATTGTGTATTTTTTTACCTTTGGCATTTGAACTTGCTTCTAAACATAGCATAAGAAGTCAAGAACATTATAATAGGATAGTGAGTAGTAACGAGATGTATAGGTTATTTATTTGTATTGTTGACAATAGAACTATTAACGTATTTTTTATTGTGCGCAAATTACAAAAGATATAATATCTTATGATTTGGCAATGTAAATATATTAATACTAGCGGCAGCCCGCGAGTTCGGCCACGTTAAATTTAGTTTTTTTTACAATTTTTCAGGAATCTAACGTTGTTTCTGAACAAAAATATCATTTGCCTCAATTCAGTAATCACACTAATATTATAAAGGCGAAAGTTTGTGAGTGTGTATGTTTTTACTTCTTCACGTCTAAACGGCTGGAACGATTTTAATAAAATTTGGTATGAGGAAAATAACCTTAATAAACAGCGGGTAGAACCGCGGGGCACAGCTAGTAAAGTATATGTATGACAAATTTTCTCCAAATTAGTTGAGTCGTTTTCCGACTTAATCAAGCCCCGCAGTAAAATAAACCCCCAGTAAAATTTACTACCCCTTTTCACCCCTATAGGGGGTTAATTTCAAAATACCCTAATACGTATTATTCTTTACGGAGTATTTATATCAAAATGCGCGTTAAAATTAATCCATGTATAAACTTCGGCAGCTTCCAATCCCTTTTTACTACCCCGCTTAGTTTAGGCAAACTGAAAATGACAACCTTTTTAATTTATTTAGATAACGGTATTCGCACCTAAATACATTCACGACATATTTCACCCAGCTAATTTCGAAACCGCCATTAAAATAGGAGTTATCGGTAGAAGGATGAAAAATTAAGTATTTTCAAATTCCTAAACATAAAAAAAAAAACAAAAATGACATTTTCGGGACCACCTTTATCACTTACGGGTGAGAAAAATTGTTTACCTCCTAATTTCAAAATTTCACCAGAATCATTCAAGACGTTTTCCATTGCGGAGGAATTTTGTTACAAACACTGACACGAGACTTTTATATATTAGATAAAACTATATATTACAACATGTTTTTGCTAGAAGCTCCAATGCTTTACCAGCAAGAAGAGGTCAATTGTGGCTATCTCATAAAAATCTTATGTACGTACTTAAGTACTTGATTTTCACTGCTTAAATAATTCACATCCTCTTCTTAAAGTAAAGTTAAGAAAAATTGTTACTAACATATATGAGACCATGTCTTGAAATAAAAGATATTTTTTTTATTAAAGTAAATTAGAATTTACTTTATACATTGCACTACTTTAAAATAAGTAATATCTCGGCAAATAAATTGGAACGATTTATTTTTCCATTTGAAATTATTTTAAAATTAGGTATATTGTGAGAAGCAAATTATACAAAATGACAGCATCATCATACGAATCGAAATACAATCTTACATTCCACTTTCTAATCATTGCCATAATTCACTATATGTCATTATTTTATACTGGATTCTATTTTTATCCTAAATCTACTTACTGTACAATAGACAAGATTTGGTAAAGTAAAAGTTTGGAATGCATGCTAATGTTCCATTGTCATTACAGGCAAAATGATTGTAATGTGTCGACATAAAAATGATTGGAGGTCGTATTCAGCGACTGGAAAATGACAAGATGATTGTTCTAAGTGTTTACTTTCAATGTTTCAATGGATCGAGGGCTCATTAACTGTTTAAAGAGAAAGTGAAGGTGGAAATCGAAGAAAGCGGAAAAATGCAAGAAAGAAATTTCTAATTTTTGGATAAAGTCATTTAGGACCGTTTTCATAATAAATTTGGGTATTGAGCTTTATAGTGCATGATGAGATGAAGCGTTATTTTTTTAGAAAATATTGACTACACAATAATAACTGCATTAGCGTGAGCCAATAGTCATTCCATAAGCCTAAATGCATCAAAATTATTGTAATTTATGTAACGCCTATTTCATCAAATTGTGCGATTGAGTATTAAAAAGTTAATAAATACTACACTTTCTTTAAAACACAGTTGCACATAATTGTCAAATTATCAGAGTTACATGAGAACATTTAAACATAAATCAAAGTATCCCCCAAATCTTTTGTCTGAAGCAGTCAGTAGCAGTCTCTCGATCAAAAATCGTGAAGTGATCCCAGATTCATTCTTTGTCTTTCTGAACTTAGCTGTTGAACCAACAAAGTCAAATCATGATCATACTTAACTAACAGGAAAACATTCCAGCACAGTTTAAAGTCTACATTAACGACAACCACATAATTTGACTATCTTCATCTCTTAGGTGGCTCGTAAACTTGAGTAGATGACTTTCGATTTAACATGGCTGACGTTGTAAAAAACCTTTATAGTTAAATCAATCGTTTTTAACTACACGATCATAATGTAGCCATCAACTCCGAATGAGAACGACACATGAATACCTACATGATTCTGACCCGAGTGTGCTCGAGTGTATTAGTCCCTTGGTATTGAGTGAAGTTTGCGGCTAGCCGTAGCGTGTTTGATAGCGATCTGCAACGAACAATTGCCTTGTTTGTTGTTCCCAGTGACAAACGTCCTTAATTGAAGAAACTCAGCGGAGGTGGCATTTCAATGTAGTTAATGGTTTAAAATTATTATTTACATTGTATTTTTCTCGAATCTTTTTAAATAAACAAACAATACAAACTGTGATTGCAAGAGAATTGGTAGATTTAGAGAAAGATTCCAGTGTTCTTTGAGGTTGGGGATGGAGTCAGGGTAGGAAACGCACGATTTTTTTTGAGTGTGTAAGCTGTAGATGACCTTTACAGCGTCACCGGGTTTGGGGACAGCGAGATCCTAAGGCGACCTCGAGCCGAGAATTGGCGAGTGCCTGTAGAGGTATTCCAGGCAGATGGTATCGCCCCACGGAGGGAGTCTCCTTTCCGTCTGGAGCCTCTAAACCACTCGAACCTGAGGGGGTTGGCTCAATTAGAGGGCGTCTCTCGGACCTCGGCTCTAGTTAGCCGTTGTCGTGGGGGGCTGGGAAAAACGCCCAGGTCTTCCGACCGGGTCTTTGCAGTCTTATCCTACGGGTGCGGTGTTTGCTTAATGCCAAGCTAGTGTGCAAGTAAGCTAGCTGTGCAATGTTGGTGTTTGTGGCCTGTGTGGGAGGAGTCGGAGGCGCGTTGGCGCGGGTGATTTCGTGGTCGGGGTACTCTTACGACGTGCCGAGGCAGACGGAAACGCACGAGTGATACTCCGGATTATATCAAAATGAAAATTAACCAACCACGATATAAAAGTATTAGTTTTTTTTTTAATTTAAGACAGTATCATATTTATAATTGAGGAGCTCGATGGCGCAGTACGGGGTAGCGTGTGCGATCTATGATCGTGAAAGGTAAGCAACTTTCGCAATGGCCGGTCAGAGTATGGATGGGTTACCAACATTTATTGTCTTGAGCTCCGTTGTGCTTCAGAATATACGTTAACCGATGGTCCCAGTTGCATCTGCAGTTGTAAGCTAGCGTTGGTAGGTCATGTTTATGGCCCATTCTCCCAATCCTATCCGCAAGGAAGATTTTTTCTCGAGCAGTCGGGATATTAATAGGCCGTTTTCTTTATAATCAAGAGCTAAATGTAAATTCGAAAATTTAAAATATTACTAAAGTATTGCCTGAGTACTGCTTCGATGTTTACCGTGATGTATTCAATTCGTTGTTCTGGTTTTGTCTTTGTACCTTTACTTATCATCAGCAGAGTAATTTTATTCAGGGTACAATAATGCATAAGCGGGCGTAACATCGCCTTTGAAATGATATGACTGAGACGCTTTAGAGCTGGCTCTGTCTACGAATATATACCGACATCGCCATTTGCGACATTTGATGGAAGATTGTACTGTTTACATGCATGCTCTTTGGTCCCCTTCTCTTAGCCTGAATATATTTATGCGGCTTATCCTGTGCGTACATCTCAAGTATTTTCTGTTAGCTCATGATTCACTCTTTGTTTTTTTTTAACGTTCTAACGTAAAAAAAGCCTTGTTAAAAACAGATAAACACTTGACCATTACAGCAAAATCACTCGTTATCTTCAAGAAGTTCGTTAGGCGTTGAATCTGGTAATCTAACATCGAAGTGTTTGTTTACCTATCGTTAGTTCGTTCACCTGCGCGCCATTCAAGGTCCTGCGTCCGAGGCAATTCGCATAATGCACCTTCTTGATGCACATTTCTAAGTACGATACACTAGGTTGGTGGAATCAGAGCGCGTGATGCGAATACGAAACCCTGACCATGGCCGTTGATATTATCTGGACGTATAAACGTTCATAAATTCCAACCGCTCCCTGGAGAAGCGCACCAGACAAATTGAATTCTCTCACAACATGGTGTAATCATTTTTGCAACAAGTATTAACTCAGGTCGGAATAACAGTAATAAAGAGATGAGTTTCGGTCGCCTTAGTAGATTTAACAATACCAAGCGTGTATTCTCTTTCTCGGAAAATAAGTTTTACCTTTATAGAAGTCGCTTCTCGATGATGAATTGTTTCAAAAAAGATTTCTGGTTGCTTTTTGTAATTTCAATTAATCAAGTTTTTTTCCATGCGAGTACCTATCTGTAATAATTTGAAACAGTTCTTATCGAGATTACGGCGGTCTTTTTGTGATTATGTTCACTATTACTGTTGATTTATGGTCACTATTACTGGTTGACGAGTTCTTGTATCTTTAAATTAAACACTCTTGTCTTACAAGTCTAGTCTAGACGAGGGCCGTTTATGCCTTCCGTACTCCATTGAAATTAGTTTAGTTCGATTACAGGAGCAAAGGTACTTTCATTCACACTTGTGTAGGCACTTTTTATTTATACAGTAGATTTTTCAGTAGCGTTGTAATTTTCCGAGCCATTAAATCTTGTCAGAGGCTCATAAAGACTCCCCACGTGGGCTTGCGCTCGCGCTTGTTTTTTGCTCGGCAGCACATCGTTCATCATTACGCGTTTATTATCTCTGTGGCCTTGGCCGTGAACGGTCGCGCCGAGGACATAGTAGCGCGTGGGCCAACGCTCAGACTTTGCAAATCACGACAATAACAAAAATCATATTTGCAAAAAAGTGGTATTTGGTAAAGTCGATTGAAACGTGTTTATTGCATGCACCGAAATCTTGCCATGAAATGAATACGAAATTACAAGTAAAAGTAATAACTTCTTCAGATAGAGATTCTTTTTTAATGATAGAATCATGACTCGCATTGAATGCTCCTGATAATAAGTACAGAGCTCCCGACGCGTGCGTGAAGAATTTGACTTGACGGAATATGCAAAAACGTCTGACACCCCTGCTGTGACTCGAAACGACACTAGTGGTCACCATCAAAATTCACGATACAGAGACACGCAACACAACAGTGATGTCATACCTCTACTGTTTATTTGAAAACTATGGCCACAAAACAAAGTACTTCCTCGAATAACAACAGTATTTGAATACGGAAATTATTTTCTATCAGACAGGGGCCATAATCACTTGGGACAAATTGCAACAAAATTTCTCATATCAAATCTAAACTTAATCCTGTAAGCGTGCTTTTAACATCACTGAGTGATAATCCATCTTTGTCAATTGTGAAATAGATATTGAATTTGATTTAAACATCCCTGTTTTAAAATTCATGTAAGAACTTTAGTGCTGAGTTCTTTTACACAAATAGCGATGATGAACTATAGTTTATTTCCATTCCCCAATATGCGATATTTCTGTTTATGATATTCATTATTACAATAAAATTGTGTAATTAATTCTACGGCGAATTGAAGTTATGGACGTATTTAAGATAATTAGCAGTTAATAATTTGTTGGTTTTCGTTATCCTAGTATCTTGGTCTATTAAATCGTTTCAATATTCATTGCAATGCAAGTACTATGTCTTTAAATATCTTTCAACAAGTGATATCTTATTTAACTAAGTAAATATTTCATATCTTTGTCCTGATATCTTTATCAGATTTCGAAGGTATTACTGAATACGATGATTTCATACTGAATATGCATTGCAAAAATATGTTATTATGATGAAGGTTTACTTTGTGATTGTCATCTCCGCAGCAGGTCAATGCACTGATCTCCGAAAGATATGACATTCTCGGGAAGATTTATAATCCTCCCCAGTCTTCTGGTAGTAACTCATTTTATTTCATAACTCGGCATCTTACGACTACTGAGAATAAAGTTATTTTCAAGGATAAAGGCTAACGTCATAATAAAACAACTCTAATTCATCTTCTGTATAGTTAGCAATGTCGGAAAAATTTCTACGACTTATAAATTCTTCTCAACAAACTTTGCAAAGATGTCGACTTCAAAAATAACTCGCTTTATTGTCTTTTCGAGTAAGTATTTGAAACGCTTCTAAATGCAGATGTTGAGCGGTTTTAAAGAACAATAAAATGCATTAATGTCATAATAACAGTATGAAAAACGTACAGAAGTGCGTACGTAGAAGTATTTGCCAGAGTGATTATGTACTTAAGTATTCTTCTCACGCAGATCAACGCAACAAGGTATTGTGCATCATGTATTAAATATAAAAAAACGAAACCGATGGATTCTAGGTGTGACATGGGTTTATAAATACAAAAAAACATTCAATGCTTGCGTTTCAATAATTTATATTAGTTTTTGTTAGTTTTATAATTCTTCATTAGTCGTTCGTTAGTTATTAATCTGTATTGTAATTATCAGCATTTGGTATGGATGCCTCGTTGTTAATAAGCAGTCCTTGGACAGAACACTTGTGTGGTTTCAAGAATTAATAGACAGGTAGTTGGTAATATGACATTGAAAGAATAAACTCAACTATTACGTATACGACAAATGTCGAAACTTTACATAAACCATTATTTGTAGAAATGTAAATATTATATCCATCCGCAGCAGTAGAATGTTGCAATATTGGTAGAGCACAAACTTATTACTTAACGAAAAACATGCTTTTAGTCGAAGTTTTACAATATTGATAGCGAATGCATCTAAATAAATCTTATGAGAGAAAACGGGTCCTATATTTTCTTTGCAGATTTTATTTTTATGCAGATAGAGAATCTCAGATAAAAGAAGCTCCTGTTTTGCAAATGTCAACTCGTACATTCAAGGGGGCGTTCTCACGGTAGCTCTCGAGATGAACAGAGAAAGCCTTATCTCATGTATCGGAGCGCGAACAATGTGAAGAGCGTGTCGATGCTTATCACCGTCGCCTTTACAAAGTGCACTGCTTCTAGTGCTCATTCGACTTTCACTCGCCTCTTGTCTGTTGTTTCTAACACCACCTTGTTTGTGCCCGTCTAGTCTTGTTAGCATTGTCGGAAGCTGACTGAGACAGCTGTACGGATTTCTCTGTGAAAGCGTATATTTCGGTTGCGCCAATATCGCGTTTGGATTGGCACTGAATTTGGGATACTTCATGTTGTTTACTGCAGAAAATGTAAAAGAAGCTGGTTCCAAAAAGGAACGGTACATCTTTTAAATATTCAATAACGTCGACATGAGCTTGCATTGTATCAGGTTATGGCTGTTGGGGGAGCCAGTCGCGCATGTTAAGCCCGTCGTGATTTAGTGCAGGGCCGTCGGCGCGGGCGCAGGCGCTGCCCACGGCCCTAATTACAAAGTGTAATGAAGTGACGACGTGCCTCCCGCGCTTCAGGCTCACTCAACGCTGACACCTCTGCTACAATGGAGCTCAGAAAACGCTCGTCAAAACCTTTTCAGATCTCATGTAAAGCCAAGCTTTTAACTCTAGAAGGTCTGACTTCACAAACTCTACACCTTAGTCAAAATATGTGGCTTGTTCATAGCTTTAGCATATAAATTGAAAGGAACCAATTCCCACTGTTATGAATAACTCAAAACAGATCCCGCTACACTTGAAATCGTAGACTGCAGTAATATACTAGCACTGTAAAATTAAATTACGCCTATGACCTCCTTTGTAAGCGTGGAGCGTAGTACCGTGCCTGATGTAGAGGGTGGTGAGGCGAATGGTTCAAATATTGCTACGTAATTAAAACAATATAACTTTACTATATTGGAATAGAATTACAACTGTTTTTGATAATTCAATTATGGGTTTCCCTTACTGTTGGAACTTTAATTACGAACGTATTGAATATCATACCAATTATAGGATTGTGAAAGATTCGTGAGGTCCTTAACCTTGACCAGAAATAATATAAAAAAAAATATTAGCGTTATGGCGAAATACAGACGAAAGTACCACGATGAACTGCACGCACATTATCTCTGAAGCTATTCTTGCTACGACTATGGTTAATATCAAAATATCTTTAGATCAAAACGCGCAACGCAACGCAAAGCCAGTGGTATGACCGCCCACACCATTGCGCTGCACAAAGCTAAATGAAATAAAATCATACCCAAGATGTAAAATTGATAAATCTTGAATATATTTAAACTTTGTATTCCTAAGGTCTCTCTGATGCAATCGTATTTTATTCGGTGGCGTTTCTATCGTAACTTCTTTTAGTTTTTTTTTTAACAATTGGCACCGACAACTTTAAAGTGAATATCTCAGACGGTGAAAAAATATCTGGTTCGCTTTTTAGCTAAATCTTCATGATAATATCTATAGAGTCTTTAGACACCCTATGATTGAACTCTGTGACCACATTATATCTTTAATCTAATCGTGACTAGCTGTAACTCATTAACTCACGGGTGATCTATTCAAATTAATTTTTTGTTACATCATTTCTCATTAGCCCCGGTGCTCTGAAAATCAAGTGATCTTGATGAAGTTTTTTCTAATGTTGTATGCCCTATAATTAGAGTTTCAAAATAATTTGGAATTAATTAAGTAGAAAATGTTATCTGTCTGACAAATGAGGCAGTTAACTTTCATGTTTCTTGTTTTTTACTAAACTCGAGTTCTTTTTTGTTAAATTAGTCTTTCCCCCTTTAAATTATGAAAGCCACCAAAATCCCTTTATAAAACGAGTAAAATGGAATTTTAATTGCTGTAGCTGGAGCCTGAACACTGATGTCATCCGTTGTTTCGTTTCTTTTTTAGCGCTCCGTCATTAAGTTTTTTTATGGTAGTACAGTATTTGCAAATGCGGTTCCAATACCGTTGCCGACTAACCGGCTGTTACGGCGAGACCTCAGGGCGCCTGCTGTTTTTTTGCATGAATTCATGTCTTGCTGCATTATATCTACCTACCTATACTCTACGGAACAATGATCTAACTTTTTTTAACCTGGCTTTGTTGCACAGCGACGTAAATTGATCTTCCAGATGTTGAGCAAGCGATACTCTGCGAATAAATGAAGTGGCAATGTGCCGCTACAGACATGAGAATATTTGATTTTTTTCTCTATAAGATGATCGAACTAAATTACGCACGTACGCCATATTCTGTAACGGCTTGCATCAAATTATATTTTTTTGCTGATCATCAATTTCCACCATACATAGTCATAAACAAAGTTGTTCAGTTATTCTGCCCATATTGCTCCTTACACGTTTTTTGTTTTTTTTTTCCAGTTACTGCCACACTACCACCACAGAGGCCTTGGATACCCTTGACACGACCAAACCGGAGTCGTCCGACATGTAAGTATTGGTTCTACCAACTTAGCGATGGTGTTTTATTTACTACCTATATTAAATCGAATTACGGTCATTTGTCTTGTTCTTTTGACTCTAAAATTAAACGATCGACACCACAGCTTTTATTAATATCTATAACGAAAAGCTTCGTAAGCAGCTTGTCATTAATAAAGTGTCGTAGTGGCTGGTATGGGCGAGGCGAGCGGGAATTCTCATAAATAATCAAGTGGGGACCGCCCCACCATTGCTACGGTAATGTTTCCACCCGTGGGAGACCCTCAGGATGCGGTTGGGGCCCTGGCTCAGCCCAACCAGCCATGTTTCATCCTATACCGTTACACACTTTGACATTTGAATAATTTGATACGACGAAGCTTCCTTGTAGTTCACTAATGCAAGTTTATTAGTATATCACTACCGTCGCACATTGCCGACTGTTGCCATTAAGGTTCAAGTTGTTAATTTCTGCGGCTTTGCACAAAGTGAGTATTTACATGGCATCCGATGCTATTGTAGGATGTAAATTAATTGAACAAATTTAAAAGCGTGACTTCATAAATGAACTTATTGTTGCTCCGCCATTTATAATTTGTTTCGACGTTCAGTTACTAGTTCCCGTCACACGTTCCCGGCTAGAATTCATTACGTTGCCCAACGCACGACGCGCCCAATTTACATAAATCAAACCAGACAGTCGGCCGTGCCAAACGCTTGGAAGAATCTTGCACCTATCGCATAATAATTATATTATTTCTCCAGCTGTAATGCTTTTATTCATTGGTATTGGTCTGTTATTACACTGTGTCGTATTGCTTGGTCTATCGCACACTAACACGACGCCTAACGCTTGTACGACTTCTTTACCCTCATTCGACCTTGAGGTTATGCGATTTACGAATCCTGGACAAGTCTAAATACTGTCTCGTCTTACTAATAAGGAAGCACTTGTTTGGTTGTCGAAGCGTTTCTGTTGGTTCGTAATCATGGTCAGGGGTTACAGGAAGTCAGGAAATGCCCTTCGCCTCGCCATTCGTGGCTGAACAATGCACAATGAGAGACATTGGCTTCGACCTCTTTGCGTCCGTGAACTTAGATTAAGAAAACCCGATTTTTTCATTTTAACAATAAGTACAAAACGGACTTTTCCGTATGTATTTTGGGTATTTTTTCTGATTTAGTTAAGTGACAAAAAAAGATGACTGATCATTTACGTATGTCAGATGACATCGTTCCAGCACAATCATGGAATGTTGTCAATAAGTTCGTCTCTTCTTGGATTGTTGCTAGGTTGCTTCAATGGTCTGTTATTGCTACATTCTGTCATTCTCATCGCTTATTATGGCAAGTGGGCTAGGCGGTGTCAGTTACCTGTACCCGATAGTAAAAAAAATACACACACGACTAAGTCAGGAATAATTAGTCCAAAATGAATGTATCCTTGGTTTGTTATTACTTCTTCTGGGTTAACAAAGTCGTGTCGGCCTACCATATCAACGACCGGCCGAGTTCCAAATAATATGGTTAAAAGTGTTCATTTTCTTCATAAACCTACATATTTATTACATCTGATTCACACACAACAGTGAGCAAAAATGTCAAGGTGTTATGGAAAACGGGTCGCGGACGCAAATTATTTTGTTTGTAACAAGGCTTAAGTGCTTGTGAAACAGCTCTTACTGTAATTAACACTACTTAGTTTACAGTAAAGTTATCATTTACGTGTATCTCATGTGTTTATACGACATGGATCCACATTGCTGACAGTTAAATCGGTAGCTATCAAAATAAGTTAACAGCGTTTTAAACGATGCGATCATAGGAACATTACTTAGTATGGGCTGAGTTTGAACATTTACCTACTTTAACGTTAACACTCTTGTGTGTATGGAAAAGACAGTTCTTTTAAAAATGTTAGTAGTTCTAATACTTTTTTTTTATTCTTTCCGTTGGGTGAGTGTCTGGCTTCCGTTTTTACCCTTGGGGTACGGAACCTTAAAAATTAAGAAGAACTGAACAAATTAGAATATATCCTTAGTTTTTGCACATTTGAGACGTTGAAAATACATCGTAACTCTAAGAAAATAATCTCGGTTCACATAAAAATATGAATCTTACCCTACATCTCGATCGATAGAACAGCGAGGATATTACTTGTACTTTTTCCTCATAGGTTTTTTATTGTGTGACAGAGATTACATTGCAGATGAAATTTGCGGAGCTAACAACGTAACGTATATTATGAAATCACGAACGCTGTCATGTCTAGTTTAATAATGTGTTGTGTTGTTGTGTGTTATGTTGTATGCGACGCGAACATGAGCTATTTGTCCGTGCCGTAACCGTGGCATACAGTACAGTACCACGAAATAGAGAGTACAGAAGGTAATCTCTTGTATTTTTTTTTACAACACACCGATTAGCCTAACCCCAAAGTAAACACTATAAGGCTTGTGTTGTGCATGTTTGTGTTATAGGATAGAATACATAGGTATATTGTACACTCGTCCGTATATAGTTGTTTGATTTATTGCTGAGAATGAAACAGGAAGAAAGTTAAATATAAACTAATAATAACCAAAGTATTAAATTTTAATGTTATTGTTGTTGGCACAAATTAAAAACGAAAACGACAATTCACCGTTGAATTTAAACAATTGGCCAACTGAAAAGTTAAAATAACAATTTATTGTTATTCCATATTTGCACATAAAAGTTCTCGGACACGTGTCTCAAGCGCATGGAACTCGCGCTCGCACTGGGGGTCACTTGCTTAATTTGCTATGGCTATCGCTATCGCTTACGATTACATATTGTTATTTCTGACCGCCGAAGCTTTTCAAATGCCTCGCGCTCTTTTTTTTCTTTTGCATTGGTAATAACAATATTATAGAAAATGAGCGTGAGGTATTCCAAAACCTTAGACGCTCATAAATAACAAAATGAAAACGTAAGCGTTAGCTATAGCCATAGCAATCGCGTTAGGCAATTGGCCCCCAGGGTCCCAAGTGGTCCGACATATCGTGTCTGTAAGCGGTGTCTATGTGTGCGTTTCTCGAGCACACTTTGTATGCCGATTACCTTCTGTACTGTTAGTTTTGTGCTAGAGTACTGCTCGGTGCCGATGCCCACGTAATGGTGTATACCGATAAACATGCCCGCTCCTCCCCCCATTATATTCAGATGTGACACGATAGCGGCCGGTTTATTTCTTTTATCGGCGTGCCAAACGCCTGCTTGCACCCAAGTGAGACGTTCTGTTGAATGCATCTAAGCTTTTTTCACCGTCTTTTATTTTATTTTCATGTTATTCCGTTTTCGTATCGCGATTCCTTTGATAGCGGTTTATCTCTAAGAATCAAAATTAACGTTTCTCTTCATATTTCTACTAAGATACGAGTCGTTTACTAGTCGTCGATACTATAGAGAAGGAAAATTGTGGGCTCGATGTAACCATCCTACTAATATTATAATTCTGATATTTAATTATTGGTTTGTTGACAATTTTAAATGTATAACTATAAATATAACTTGTTTCACTTATTCACTGGATCACTTGGTTGTCAGACCTAGTTCCGGGGTGACGTTATTCCATACGTCCCCGGGGACCGGGAGTTTGTATGTCAATTACTCAATCACGCAAAAACTACTAAGCGGATTTGGATTAAATTTGGTACTCATATATAGTTTATGACCTGGATTGAAACAAAGGAGGAAATAAGAAGTATTCTTATCCCGAAAAAAATTGAGGTTCCTGAGACATTCTCAAAAAAACTGAAGTTACGCTACGTTAAAAGAAGTTTCACTACAGGTGTCTGGTCCGTGTACACAATTCTTTGTGTTTGGCTTTTAATTAATGCCGATAAATTACAAAGGTACATCGGCGCACATTCCGTATAAATAGTCCGGGAATGTTTGAAACGTGACTGTCGCGGATGCGGCTTATGATGTTGTCATTTGTTTCGGTTTAATTAACTTCAATACAACAACAATGGGTCGCTCGTTGACCGTTTCTATTGTTATTGACCAGAAGGTTTATTTGGCAATTGTAGTTGGACAAAGCTAATAAAACGCGAAATAAACAGTAGTAAGTAGGGCGCCATTCGAAGTTTAACTAATTTATTTTTATTATTCTACAATTTAGGTCGTGACAGTGGATACAAATGTATTGTAAATCCGCTTCCACTGTTTTGTGATTAAGACCCGCTTCAAGTTGCATCCATTAATGTGGTGTCGATTGTACTTTGCTATTCAAGTACAGAGGTCCAAGCGTAAGAACGTAAGGAGAAACTAGATTTTTCCATACAAAATTTGACGATGACGAGACAATCGCGGAGCTGTCAAAAATCGTGCTGGGGTCTCAGTATCCCAAACATTAATATATCCCGCAATCGTATCGCGTCGTCTAAGTTTTTATGGAAAACTAAGCAGCGCCTCTACCGGTCCTAAGAACAAACTATTCATTATTCATACGAACATCTTTTTCCGTAGAAACTTTGACATGGCGATATGAATACTTTCTCACTAGTTGTTTGTGGTTGGAGTAGAGCAGATGGTTGTTCTCGCGCAAGCCGCGCAACCGACACCATATGCCGCCATACGTGGCCTTAGTTCATCGTAATAACTCAGTTCACTACATTTATGGAGTTTGATATGCAAAATGTTACTTAATATTCTACTTTCTACATTGATCTATCAGTGTTGTGTAGCTGTTTAAAAGATTAATTTTATTTAATGTTTAATTTTATGTTAAAAATTTGCTACATTTTGGCAGCGAATGCCTTTTTATACAATGATTTTTGTGTTGTTATTTTTGCCAATTCCATTTTTAGGGTTCCCGTATTTACCCTTTGGGTACGAAACCCTACTCATCGACCTAAAAAACACATCGAATTTTGAGTTACCTGAGTAACTTAAAAATGTGTTAGAAATATTAATAGAAGTTATCATGAAAATAGAAATAGTGAGAACAGTTATAAACACTAAATGTACTACACCCCCATACAAAAATATTGATTTATATCATTTACAAAATATCCTAAACGATGATTTTTACTCTCCTAAAATTCTAAAAGTAGTTTTATTTAGATCGATTTATGACAGGTTTCATAAACGCTTAATAAAATGTGGACACTATTCAAAAAAAAGTTTTTTTTGCGGAAATATAGATTTTCCGAAGTAGCTAATAAAGTTTCTCAGGTAATTCAAAATTCACGGTGCATAGAAAAGACCTGTGAGTAATCATATTATCAACTCAACCACCATCAACTGGATTAAACCAAGTTCAATAGTGCCTTCTATGTAGTTCATTCCGACGCAATTCCACGTGTTATCGTCTACGGGAAATGATAAATAATGATATGTGATAAATGATAAAAGCGAATAACGTTTCGAACGTTATTCGCTCCTAGATAAAAATGAGTGTATTGCGGTATAGCACAATTACAGGGCTCGTTGGACCCACTCACTGCATGTATCTGAATCTGGCCATGCCTCGCTAGTCAACTTCCGCCGACACACCTTTTCCGATCCCTTTTTTGCTGTCACACTCCACCATTCTTTGTTTATTTATTATCATCAAAGGTATGCACCCACATACATGCAGATAGATGACTGAGTAACTCCATAAAATTATAAAACAATAGTGATCTAAAAATGCGGTTTCTGTAAGTGTCGCCATGCTTATTGTTACCCTGCAGCACTAAACCACATGTTAATGTACTGTACCATTAACGGCTCAAGTAGATACTGAAGTTTATCACTTTGCATAATAGAGGTTTGCACTGCAACTCGATAGTTTTAAAAGTGTCTTATAAAACTACTGCCTATAAAACTATAAAAGGACTGCCTTGGTCTCTTTAATTATAAGACACTTTTAAAACTACTGAGGAGTGACGATATTCCTACTGAGGAGTATCGTCTTTATTGCAATTGCTGTGACTGACCTACAAGGAATGAAGACATAGTCTATATTCCATTTCTTAATTGTACCTAAAAGGAAAGAAGACATAACTCTGCGAGTACGATTCCCCATTTATTTACCTATGTACATGTTGTATTCGGTGCTTTCATTTAGCTTCGACTGTAGTTCCTTAAACAACGGCCGATTATCGATGCGCGTATTGTTTTGCAACGTTTAGCATGTACGCCGCGTCCGTGCGTCGCTTCGGGCATACAATGGATGTATTTGAAGCACGTGCTGGCTGCGGCAGCATTGATCGACGATCGACGCTCGACGCTCGCCGCCTGTCGCCAGGTGATTCCGACTCGCGCAGCGATTAGCCCGCGCGGGCGCATTCGCGATCCTTATCAATTTGTCCCAAGTGCGGCTCTGCGCCCGACCTCGCGGCATTGTCTTGTCCTTCCAAATGTCATTCGCCCGTCAGTTACACTTTGTCTTGCAAACTATACCTCTTTGTCCGTTGATAGGTTGAAATCCAGGCCGATTAAATCTAGATAATTGCATCGTCAAGGTCCGCCACGACGTCGACATTTAGACGGAGGCTCTCATCCTCCGCCCGTGCCTTTTGATCAGCGTAATGAGACTTGTGCGCGTTCCCATAAATTCGAAATAATGTTATGGAGCGTGAGAGAGTACAGTCGTGCCACGTTAGTTTACGTAATAGGTAGATACGTGGAAGTGTCTCGATTGCACTTCGAGGTCCGATGGCCTGAAAACAGCCAATTTCCTCTGTAAAAATGGTACATGTCTGACTATGCCCTTTACAGATCTTATTATGTATGACTTTACTCAGTACGCGTAAACAGTTTATTCATACTATGATCGACAATGACCCCAATGTACTTCACACGACTCGCTTCAGGGTTCCCATATCGCTTATCGCAGTTTATTTTCTAACCCATAACAGACTAGAGGTGAAAAGATGTCATTGTACGCTGAGATACGATACTTGATGCGTTACTATGTATCTACGCGGATACCAAGCAGATGTGATTAGAAAAAAGAGCTATTGTGTCGCGTGCCTGACGCATGTGGAGCGTAATACGAGTCTCATATTTTAATTGGAGCACTTTTTATCTGACACGCGACGTGTCCCGGCCGATTGTAACAAAGCGTTCGCGTCAGCTAATTGCGCATCCACTGCTTCACTTGACATGGGACTGGAGTTAAATGGAAACAATCGTCTAAGTAGAAACTGTAGTCGTTGTAATGGCATGTGTTACTGAAGAGAAAATTTCTTTTTCAGGTATCTTTACGGTGATGTGCTACAATGTACTCTGTGATAAGTACGCGACGAGACAGATGTACGGCTACTGCCCTAGTTGGGCGTTAGAATGGGACTACCGAAAGAAGGGTATTTTGGACGAAATCAGACATTACTCTGCAGACATCATTAGTTTACAGGCTAGTATTTTCTTTGCAAATTAATTGGAGTTTCATACCAAAAGCTACAGATTAAATACAGAAAATTATCTATATAAACTCGAATAATAAAGCTCATATATATAGTATTATAAGTAATTATGTTTTGATAACTGAAACGCACACAAGAAAACTGGCACATAATGTCGCTCAGACGATGACAAACGAGCGATGTGAATTTAAATGTAACTGTGACACATTCATACTTAAGTTTTCCTCATTTACAGGAAGTGGAAACAGATCAGTTTTACAATTTCTTTTTACCAGAACTTAAACAAGATGGTTATGACGGTATTTTCTCACCAAAATCTCGGGCAAAGACCATGGGTGAATCTGAGAGGAAATACGTCGATGGTTGCGCCATCTTCTTCAGATCTGCCAAGTACGGTCTCCTTCTATTTATCCTGGTGCTTGAAATGTAAGAAATTATATCTCATCTAAAAATGTTTGGTTTCTTTGTAGGTTTGCGTTGGTTAAAGAGCACCTTATAGAGTTCAATCAATTGGCAATGGCCAACAGTGAAGGATCGGACAACATGTTGAATCGTGTAATGCCGAAAGATAACATTGGGTTAGCCGCCTTAATAAAAACCAAGGAGGCGGCCTGGGAGAACGGTAAGGATGGTTCTAGTAAGTAATGCCTTCAATTTCATCTTCAAACTTGTGAATACAAAAAGAATAGCTGGTATACTAATATTGCTGAATCGTTACCTCGTAGTGATGCCACTAAAGAAAGACACAGTAGATAACCTAAAAGCAATGGACCATACGCTTTAAGAAATGCATCTCAACTGGAATCAAAAGTGTATTGTTGTTTTTAGGTATACCGACGGATTCGGCGATATTAGGGCAGCCGATACTGGTGTGCACGGCACACATACATTGGGATCCGGAGTTCTGTGACGTGAAGCTGATTCAGACGATGATGTTGAGCAACGAGCTGAGGTCCATATTGGACGACTCGGCGCGGACGCTTCGACTTGCCGGCCAACGCGACAACGTACAATTGCTGCTGTGCGGAGATTTCAATTCCTTACCGGACAGTGGTATGTTTTTTTTTTACTTGTATCTCTTAGGTAGCCTCTTTTATCTTATCGACTGTGAACAAAACGTGAGTGTAAGTAATAACTTATTTCGTTTTCTGTTTATGGTTCCTTAACCTAAAAGTAAAAAACGGAAATGGAACCCAATTACTTTGTTGTTCGACTGTCTTTAGTTCGAGAGCACGTAAAGGTATCTCGTTGAAATTAAAACTATATAGAAGAGATACGCCGAAATTCGTTCCACATTCGGTATTACCTAAGTTCGGCAGCTTTAACCGCTTCTGCTTCGGCCGAATTTTAGTTAGATTTCCTGAATGTCAGCCTCGAAATTCGGTAGCTTAAATTAATATAAAAAAGACATAGAAAAGCAATTTCTTTTAAAATTGAATCCTGATCTAATAATGATTTGTAAGCAAATACGTACAACGTGAATGATCGGTAGTGTTTGTTTTTATTGCCCTAGACAAAAATATGCTTTATAAAAATTATGGATTGTCATAATCAACATGGTAACATAACATTATTTCCTCTTTGTAATTTATTTTAGCATTTTTTTTATTGTAATTGTTAAAAACAATATTAAAACATTTTGTTGATTGAACAGAAGTACGTGACGTCTGTCTGTTAAGACCCTTTATCTCGGGTACTCAAGGAGGTATCAAATTGAAATTTTACCCATATACTCAGGTTTACAGTCCTTTGAAGCTGTGAATAAATCAAAAGAGACAATTCAAATTTGTATGGGTGGTAGTGAGTCTCCGGCAGACTCCAAATTTTTAGGACATGACATGTTTGTGTAAGTGCACTTAATTGTAAATCGTTTGACAAAAAAACTAGAATTTATTTTATCCCCATTTTGTTTAATAATTATAATTTTATAAAAGTTATATAATTTATTGATTGGCAAATGGCAAGTTTATTTATATATTTTTGTTGTCAAAGCATAAAATGTATTCTATTCAAAAGGTTACAAAGCAGTGATAACTATTCTGTTCATCTTTCATTACATTATTAGGTTTTTGTGAGTATTTTATTTCAAGAAGAAGCAATCATATATTGGTATAATATGTTCACCACGATTTGACGAATATCGTGCATGACTGGACTAATTGACATGTGCCATAGTGATTGAGTTCACGTTATAAGCTGCCACAAACTAAAAATATGACTTTAATTATGACAGGGTGGTTTAAAAATAATCGGAAGTTAAAAAATTAAAAGTATCTGTTCATGTTAGAATTTAAAATAAGCTTTCATATGATATATGTTTCATCGCTGCCGGAAACCGACTACCACTTTTGGACCATCTCCTTTCTAAGTTAAAATAATAAAAAGATACGACCGTTTATATTGCGGACCTACAAATTTGTACGGAACCCTCGGTGAGCTAGTCCGACTTGCACTTGGCCGGTTTTTTTTGAATGTTATTTAAAACGATCACAAGTTGCTTTCAGAGTTCGCTCCCACGGAATTGATAAAAAAAAATCTTATAAATCGTTTGTTATTAGAACAATTGTCGCTGCTTTGCTTCCACTTCCGCGCTAGCTCACAGTGAAAAGGTGACCTTCTTTTGTCTTTAACATGGCCCTGTTGTTTCCTGAAAATTAAGCGGTACCAGATTTCTTTGATGGTTTTTCCACGCCCACAAGGCCCTGCTAACCTTATTTATCTCTTTCGTGGTAAATTGGCTGTGAATGAAAAAACTCCGATTTTTGACAAACTTAAATAATAGCTGTACTTCTCATATTGTAGTTTCGGAGCCTTTTCAATACAAACAAAGAATCAATTATTTCCTCTTTATAATATTAGTATAGAAAAACGGAAATATTGTGACTCCTATGATATCTCATAGTTGCCATTTTCGTTCAAACACAATCGCTAACAAAACACACGCATTACTATTAATATAGGTTTAGTAAGCGTTTCCAATTTTTATGTACGAGTATAATACAGTTAGTGTTTTTAAAATTCTAGAAGCAGTCATAACCATAATTCATTTTATAAGGAAAAATGTAACATAGTATAAAGCCACAGACGAAGGGGTGCTTACATAATCATTGGCCTTGACAAAATCCACACTAGTAATAGCAAATAGCAGAACTAATAAAGTGGAAAACATTGTTAATAATTTTAATATTACAACGCAATTTAATATTCAAACATAATCATCGTGATTGAAACCATAAATTGAGTCATAATTATAGAATCAAGTTATTGTACAAACATACTTTTAAAAATATTGTAAGTTGTATTTAATTTGGGTAATTCTTCAGGACTTTTCATTAAAAACCCTGAGAGCCTTGCCTTAATCCTACCTTATGTTTAATATAGTCCAGTTGCAAAGAGGGCGGGCACCTTCACTTCAATAACAGCAATTTGATTCTTTACGCTTCTCTCAAAAGACTAAAGTCTTTTGCTTCCTGAAAGAAATCACAATAAGATAAATAAAAAGTAGGATTATAAAATGAGTTTTTTTATAGCCCCATCTCAAATATTCTATGCAATACCTAGTTAATGCATAGAATGCGCAAAACAAGGCAATGTCAGTCGCCCGGCGCTTGCGCTGACGTCCGGTCGTGTGTGCGTGAGTCGTTGCTATAAACAATGGCTTCTAATGTCGTGAAATGTACAAGTTGCAATTTGGTGATAAATGAAGTTTTAGCTTTCATTTGTAATAAAATAGATGTGATGGACGAACCGGGTATCACCCAAATATGTGTTAGTGCTTTTTCGGAGAGTGAAATATTGGATGCCAAAAACTTGCTATTTGAATCCATAACGACCTCGAAGCGCAAAAAGATAAGAAAACGTCTTGGAAAAACGCAGCGAGATATTGATGACATTGTCTGCTTATTGAAGGAGACGGACCCTGAAGAAATTCCGGTGTTTGTGGCGCGAGATCTGCAGAAGTTACCTCCCGTGCTATTTGACCACGTCGATGTAACCCGAATTTTGAAAGATATTGTTAGAATGAGGAGTGATCTGGACCGTTTTTCTAAAGAGTGTGCAACATTGGATCAGTTAAAAGAACTTCGGTCTGACATCGAATCGCTTAAGACCGCATCGATTGTGAACAATTTTTCAAGAAATGTAAATATGACGAGAGGTGCTACATGTTTGCCTAGTTTTGAGTGTGAAAGCGGGCCGATGGGCTTGTCACCACTTTGTACTGAAAACAAAATAATCAATAAACATTCCACTGCGAGCCCTATAAAATCTCGTATCACTTTTTCTGAGGAGGGTAAAACGAAAATACCAACAGCCGTGCATTTTGTGTCTAACGGGTCACCGGCTGTGACTGCGAGCGAATCGACGATAGCCGACCGCTTGTCAGCTGACGGCCGAGCTATGCCGAGTGAGCTGGGTCACGTCGCGGTCGCCGCCGCCGCACTCCCGACGACGTGCGCCGCCGACATGACTAAT
Source organism: Chilo suppressalis (assembly GCA_902850365.2). Taxonomy (NCBI): domain Eukaryota; kingdom Metazoa; phylum Arthropoda; class Insecta; order Lepidoptera; family Crambidae; genus Chilo; species Chilo suppressalis. The sequence continues at coordinate 20,488,068 of OU963906.1, read as the reverse complement.
ATTACTGAGGATGCGGGAACTATTGTAATTCGGGCGCATGAAAACAAACAGAATAGCGATGAGAGTGTGAAGAAATTATTTTCGAATGTAGTTACGGGGGGTCAGTTTAAGACGCAAGTTCCAAACGAAGATTGGATTCTTGTGCAAAGACGGAGACTACGAAATCGTTTTGTAGGAAAGTCTGGAAAAGCTATTGTTGATAATAATTTTAATTTCAAAGCAGCCGAGAATAATATACCCATTTATTTGTATAATGTATCAAAAGAAACTACAGAGTGTGACATTAAAAATTACATTAAAAATCAATGTAATTTAGAAACTCAAGTGGAAAAGGTGAACATGAAATTATCAAGAAATTACAATGCTTTCAAAGTATTTGTTCCGGGACGTGACCTTGAAATGTTTCTCAAAGATGATTTTTGGCCCAATGGCGTTTTATATCGCCGTTTTGTGGATTTTAGTAGAAACACTACGAGATCATATCGTGACATTGAACCTATAAATAAAATTAATGGATAGTAGTAATACAAAATTAATAAGTTTTAACTGCAAAAACGTCACAAGGTCAATCGAATGTGTGAGAAGACTCTGTCTTTCGGCAGACATAATTGCATTGCAAGAAACCTGGCTTTTACCTCAGGATGTGTCGTTCCTGGGAAGCATTGACCCGGCATTTTCCTTTACGGGCAAGTCAGCTGTTGACACTAGTGCTGGAGTGCTACGGGGGAGGCCTTACGGAGGCGTTGCCTTGCTATGGAGATCTGCGAAGTTCTCGGCGGTGACGGTGATACCTTGTCGTAGTGATCGTCTCGTCGCGGTCAAAATAGTGCTCAGCGATCGGTCCTTCATTGTGGCGTCAGTGTACATGCCTACTGATAAAAACGAAAACCTAACGGAATTCACCGAGTGTCTGAGTGAGTTGAATGCTATTATCGAAAGTGCTAGTGTTGAATCTGTAGTAATCCTTGGAGATTTCAACGCACATCCAGGTGAGCTGTTTTGTAATGAACTATGTGCATTTTGTGCCGATCAATTGTGGTCTTGTGTGGACTTGGAACTATTACCTTTAACTACTTATACATTTGTGAGTGAGGCACACGGGTGTCGTCGCTGGCTTGATCATTGTGTAGTGACGAGTGCCGCACGTCCCTTAATATTAAATGTGTCAGTATTATACGATACCTACTGGTCTGACCACTATCCGCTATTAGTTGAATGTAATTTAAATATTATCCTACCCAAGATTGTAAAATCTAATTCTAACAATTCTTCTCAAAGTGGTGTGACATGGGGGATAAGGGACTCGAATCAGGTATCGAATTATCATAGTTTGTGTAATTCTGATCTCAAAAATATTGACTTTCCTATAGAACTTAGTAGTTGTGCTGACAAAATATGTAAAAACAAAGATCATACTATATTGTTAAATAATTTGTATAATGACATTGTAAATATATTATCTAAAGCAGCGAAAAATAGCTGCCAGTCACGTAGAAAGAAAAAACATAAATATGTCACTGGGTGGAATAAACATGTTAAGGCCGCTCACAGGCGGGCTCGACTTTGTTTTCAAAAGTGGGTAGCTTGCGGTAGGCCTATTTCTGGTAATATATTTCAAAATATGACTGATTCTAGAAAAATGTTTAAAAATAAGTTAAAATATTGTCAAAATAATGCTACACAAATTAAAATGGATATAATTGCGGAAAATCACGCTAATAAAGATTTCACCAGTTTTTGGAAAAACACAAATAAGTTAAACCCGAGGTCGAGTCTCCCTGTGAATGTGGGTGGTTCATGTGAGCCCCGCCATATTGCTTGCGTTTTCCAACAGTCCTTTAGGGTGGTCTCACCGCTCGGGGGCGTGTCTCAGATGCTCGACGACGAGGTTTTTTCAGGGGATTTAACGGTTAGATTCTCAAGTAAAGATGTTGTTAATGTCATTGCAAAAATGGAGAGAGGTAAATCGCCTGGATACGATGGCCTGAGTATTGAGCACTTGAGACATGCAGGTGTACACTTACCAAGAGTACTTTCTATGCTTTTTAATTTGTGTATAAGTCATAGCTACTTACCTGAAAATTTAATGCGCACAGTGGTTGTGCCTATTGTGAAAAATAAGTCCGGTGATCACGCGAATGTTTCCAATTACAGGCCTATCTCGTTGGCAACAATAGTGGCTAAGGTACTGGACAGTCTGCTTGATCAACAACTAGCAAAGCACGTTAACTTGCATGATGCTCAGTTTGGCTTTAGGCCCGACCTGTCTACAGAGAGTGCTATTTTCTGTCTTAAGCAGACTGTTCAGTATTACACTGCTCGTAAAACACCTGTGTATGCCTGTTACCTGGATTTATCAAAAGCTTTCGATCTTGTAAATTATGACAAATTATGGCAGAAGCTCCGAAATGAAACAAGCGTGCCACATGAGGTAACTTCACTGTTTAAGTATTGGTACAGTAATCAGCAGAATACTGTAAGGTGGGGAAGCGCAATGTCGGATGTGTATTTGTTGGAGTGCGGTGTGCGGCAGGGAGGGCTGAGCTCGCCCCGCCTTTTCAACCTTTATATAAACCGGCTGATCGGTGAGCTCAGTGGTACCAATGTTGGTTGTTCGGTAGACGGGATTAGTATTAACAATGTAAGTTATGCCGATGACACGGTGCTACTGTCTCCATCGATTGCGGCCCTAAGAAAACTCCTGCGTATCTGTGAGGAATATGCAGATACCCATGGGCTCAGATACAATGTTAATAAGAGCGAACTGATGATTTTCAAGGCTGGTGCCAAAACCTACTCATCTGTACCTCAAGTGACGCTCTATGGTTCACCACTGAATTTGGTGAAGCAGTTTAAGTATCTGGGCCACTGGGTGACTGATGACCTATGCGACAATGTTGATGTTGAGAGGGAGCGCAGGGCGCTGTCAGTTCGGTGTAACATGTTGGCCCGCAGGTTTGCACGCTGTACTGTACCAGTGAAGGTGACACTGTTTAAAGCTTACTGTCAATCATTTTACACGTGCAGCCTGTGGTTGAACTTCACGCAGCGGGCGTGCGGCGCACTGCGCGTCCAATACAATAATGCATTCAGGATTCTGTTAGGTTTGCCCCGATTTTGTAGTGCATCTACCATGTTCGCTGAGGCGCATGCAGACGATTTCTATGCCATTGTCCGAAAAAGAAGTGCATCCTTATTAAGCCGTCTGAGAGGGTGTGGTAACGGCATCCTGAATGTGTTGGTCGAGCGGTGGGATTCCCCTTTATTGAGGAGGTGGATGCATTTGCACGTCAGTGCATCCCCTCTTTCTTTTATATAGTGTGACATTTTATAATTTTTATTTTTAATTTTTATTTTTATTTATTATTATTATTGTTGTTTTTATTTATTATTATTTATTTTTGTTCTAATTTAATTTAATTTAATTTAATTTTAATATGACATGTAAAATATGGATGTAAAATGGTCCGAAATAAATAAATGAATATGAATATGAATATAATGTACCGAATATTATTCATTTTATACTTTGCCACACACACATTGCCGACTGCCGAATGCGCAGTCGGCAATGTGTGTAAAAGAAGATAGCGAGTCGACTTTTCCTCTTTTTTTTCTATTATCTATCAGGTGGCTGGTACACCTGAATTATAACGATTGCCGGTAACATATATATCTCAAATATGATATGTATTATGTATATTTACAGGTGTCGTAGAGTTCCTATCGTCAGGCCGTGTATCATCTGAACACAGGGACTTCAAAGAGCTGGGTTACGCTGGGTCTTTACGACGCATGCCTGGCTCAGAACACGAGTTCACGCACAATTTCAAGCTCGCCTCTGCTTACAGCGAGGATATCATGCCTTACACCAACTACACGTAAGTTTTAACCATATTATGATAATAGGTGAGATGGATTCTACCGTCGGGTTTTTTTGTCAACATATTTTGGTGTCCTCAAGGTTACTTGATTTTTCTAAAGCTCATGTCGGGCTCAAGATCAGAGTTCACGCACAATTTCAAGCTCGTCTCCGCGCACAGCGAAGATATTATGCCTTACACCAACTACACGTAAGTTTAGCGATAGTATTTTGACAGGTTTGGTAGTTTCTATCGTCAAGTTATATATCAACCGATCAACGAGACTTCAAAGGAACTAGGTTATGTGATATTCCAAAGCGCATATTTGGTTCAGTTCACACACAGTTTCACATCCGCTCAAAGCTAAGTGATTATGCTCTATACAGAAATAAATCAATATATCTTTATTCAAATTGGATGTAAAGTACAACACTTTTCAATCGTCCAAACATTTTTTTTCCCTACCACTCGTTATTGTACATATTTTTTAGCTGCGGAGAAAAACGAGCGAAAAAAACTCCACAACATTAAAAGCGTAATGTAACAACATTTACAAATCATTATGTTGTTACAACGTCAATACAATCATGATTTATTTAATATAAAAGATCCTGTTGGAATGATTGGAACAGTTCAAACCCAAGCATTTTTGTCTGTAATATAATCAGACACTTTGTAATAAGCTTTTTTAATAAGTGCTTTTTTTATACTATCTTTGAATTTATTTATCTTGGATATTGCTTGGGACTTTATTGTATAAGCGAACACAAAGACCTTTAAATGAATTATTGATTTTGTGAAGCCTAGTAGCAGGTAAAGTTAGTTTATTTTTGTTTCTTGTATTAAGTGTGTGAACATCACTGTTTTTAAGAAACAAATTAATATTTTTTCTTACAAGTAATAAATTTTCGTAAATGTATTGTGATGCGACCGTCATTATACGAAATTCTTTAAACCTATCTCTTAAGGAATCCTTAACTTTAAGATTATAAATTGATCGAATAGCTCTCTTCTGCAGCACAAAAATAGTTTGAATGTCGGCGGCGTTTCCCCACAATAAAAATCCGTACGATATTACACTATGGAAATAACTAAAGTATACTAATCTGGCCGTATCTACATCCGCTAACTGGCGTATCTTCATTACGGCATATGCTGCAGAGCTAAGTCTATTTGACAATTTATCAATATGTGGGCCCCATTGAAGCTTAGAATCTAAAGTAGTCCCTAAGAATACTGTGGTGTCTACAAGGCCCATATTCCTATCCTTTACATTCACACTGGTTTTTACCTGTTTTACATTACCAAATACACGTGAATTTTAAGATACTATGTGATCACAGGTTGCAAAGTTTTGTATCGTTAGGATATGTGTTAGTAGATCACCAAGAGTTCAAAGATTAAGTGGAGTCTGAAAGTGCATGTTCGACTTAAAGCGCGAGTTACGCACAATTTCAAGCTCGCCTCCGCATACAGCGAGAATACGTGAGTTTTACGATAACATGGTCACAGGTGTAATAGTTTCTATCATCGGGTTCTGTATTAACAACGAGACTTGAGACTTCTCTTTGCTATCACTGACGAGTGACTTCTCGATCACACACGAGTTCAGGGCTTATCGCGTCAATGAAATTACTATATTTTAGCAATTTTTGCTTGAGTTTGATACAAGAAATTGTCGATGATTATGGATTAAGTTTAAACGAGCGTAATTTTGGAGTTGCGATAGTAGCTAAAAATGAGCCGCAGTATTTACTTACCTCAAACTCATTTTGCATTATATCACAAAGAGATTTTTTTAACCGAATGCAGCTTATTTACTCCCTAAATATGTTTTTGGTATAAGGAAAGACCATCATTATACTTCTCTCTACTCTCTCTACCTCTGGGGTTCCTTACTTCAGAGTACTCACACCAATATCTAAACAAAAAAAATGCTTCCAAATTGGTTGATTCGTTTCGAACTTATAAAACCCTTTTGCGTCGCTGGTAAAAAGATCAGTAAATTAAGAAACTAACTTTGTCTTAATAGGCTTGTGTCAACTAACAATAAATCGAATGGGTTACAGTTTCTAAATATGAATTATGATATACAGAACAAAAAATAAAGCTATTTATCATAATAATTAAAGATTATTATTATTTTTAGAAAATAAATTCGAATAAAATAGGCATTAGATCACGTGACGGCAAACATCAGAAAGACTGACGTCACCACGTGCAAAACATTACTTGAGGTTGCCGTTTCCATACATTTCATTGATATCTCATTCATGTTATTGTTACTTTGATACAATTATCAGTTTGTTTTCAGATAAGTATTGAAAGGAAGCTAATAAATCCATGGAATTGGGATTTACCGAAGCAAATTATAATATTTTAACCAAAATTAAAAATTAATCGCAATCGAGAATAAGAAGTGTTAATGTAATTAAATCAGCTTACCTAACCTCAACCTATTGTCATTGTTTTATCAATATAATGCAATATAATTTATCCGGCTTGTATAACATTTTGATTTCATTGATTATGTTATGCAAAATAACAAAATGTTCATCACAAAATTATTCTTGTATTTGTTGATAAACAATGAATAGGTACCATCCCTCCTTGCAAGTTCTAACCATTTTTTCCGCATTTGTGGCATATAAATAATTTGTCTGGCGTTTTATGCTTCTCCTTTTATACTAGGACACTATACAGTACTTGTATGGATGGATGGATGATTGATGGATTCATTTTTAACTAAATAATTTTAATAGTCAGCGTACAGCGTATTGTTTGCTTTGCACGGAGTGACGTCATTCAAGACGCCATGACAGTCTAGAGCATTTTCGAGGGAAAATTGAATAAGTTTTTTAAAATACAAAATACATATTGCTAATGTACTATTTAAAATAATATTTTTTGGAGTTAAATAAACATCAAGGTATATTATTAACCACTTTTTAAAATATAGGCAACTAGCTTATTGTCAGCTATTTTATTTATCGTGTGTTTGTATTTTTTCCATTGCAGGTTCGACTTCAAAGGCATTATCGACTACATATTCTACAGCAAGCAGTCGATGACGCCGCTCGGGCTTCTGGGGCCGCTGTCGCAGGACTGGTTCCGGGAGCACAAGGTGGTAGGCTGCCCCCATCCGCACATACCTTCAGGTCAGTACATATTGTACACCGAGCAGTCGATGACACTGCTGGGGCTGCAGTCCAAGACTGGTTCCGGGAGCACAAGGTGGTGGGCTGTCCCCATCCGCACATACCTTCATGTCAGTGCATATTGTACACCGAGCAGTCGATGGCACTGCTGGGGCTACTGTCCAGGACAGCTTCCGGGAGCACAAGGTGGTGGGCTGCCCCCATCTGCACATACCTTCAGGTCAGTACATATTGTACAGCGAGCAGTCGATGGCACTGCTGGGGCTACTGTCCAGGACAGCTTCCGGGAGCACAAGGTGGTGGGCTGCCCCCATCTGCACAAACCTTCAGGTCAGTACATATTGTACAGCGAGCAGTCGATGGCACTGCTGGGGCTGCTGTCCAGGACAGCTTCCGAGAGCACAAGGTGGTGGGCTGTCCCCATCTGCACATACCTTCAGGTCAGTACATATTGTACAGCGATCAGTCGATGGCACTGCTGGGGCTGCTGTCCAGGACTGCTTCCGAGAGCACAAGGTGGTGGGCTGCCCCCATCTGCACATACCTTCAGGTCAGTACATATTGTACAGCGAGCAGTCGATGACACTGCTGGGGCTGCTGTCCAGGACAGCTTCCGAGAGCATAAGGTGGTGGGCTGCCCCCATCTGCACATACCTTCAGGTCAGTACATATTGTACAATTAATGATGAATTATTTGTGTTCTTTATAGAAGCATCGAAGGCATTGTTTTATCTTCATAACACAGAATAAACGCAATATTATTATATTAAGTGCACATGCAGCGTGTTTGAATTGTGACTCAAGCGAATTACGGTCATGCACCACAATTTAAGCGGATCACTTTTGAGCCGCGAGTGCTGTATCTTCCCATTTTGTTTTAATCTAAGTTAACCAGTGTGTCTCTTGTATGACGCAGATCACTTCCCGCTGCTAGTGGAGCTGGAAATGAGCCCCACGACGGGCGGCAACTCGAACGGTCTCATCGGACGCAGGTAGCACGCGTCGCCGCGCGCGCGCCGTCCGCGGCCCCGCCCGCGCCCGCACCACGCGGACACTAGCTAGGTGGAGCGCTGCAACGCTATATATATAGGTAACTGGGAGAACGGGGTCATTGACCGGAGAAACGCCCGCAATGTCTGCGCCGTCACCGCGCCAACGCTGATGCAAGCTAGAAGGAGCGATTACATTAACACACTATTTGTATATGAGGAGAATGAAAAACCTTTTTCATTGTTCGGAGTAACGCCCGCACAGAAACTACTAAAAATGGAGGTATCTCACAAACGACGAGGATAGCAAATTTAAATAAGGGGAGTTGTCATTGATCTGAGTAACACACCGCAATCACAAAATATCAGCTAGATAGATAGCCGGAGTAAAACAGTTTTTCTTTACCACACAACACACAATGGAGACTAGCTAGCTAGAGCACTTTGTTTACGACACTATCTTTTACCAACAACGTAGATAGGAGACTGTCATCAAAAGCTAGTTCGGTGGAATGTCTTTAGGAGTACAACTGGAACGATCTCGTAGGTCGCAGGTAGCCCTTCTCATCGCCCGCGCCCGCACCACGCGGACACTAGCTAGGTGGAGCGCTGCAACGCTATATATATAGGTAACTGGGAGAACGGGGTCATTGACCGGAGAAACGCCCGCAATGTCTGCGCCGTCACCGCGCCAACGCCGCAGATGCAAGCTAGAAGGAGCGATTAGATTAACACACTATTTGTATATAAGGTTAATGAAAAACCTTTTTCGTTGTTCGGAGTAACGCCCGCACAGAAACTACTAAAAATGGAGGTATCTCACAAACGACGAGGATAGCAAATGTATAAGGGGATTGTCATTGATCTGAATAACACACCGCAATCACAAAAATTCATTTTTTTTTACCACACAACACACAATGGAGACTAGCTAGCTAGAGCACTTTGTTTACGACACTATCTTTTACTGACGACGTAGATACGAGACTGTCATCAAAAGCTAGTTCGGTGGAATGTCTTTAGGAATACAACTAGAACGGTCTCATTGGTCGCAGGTAGCCCTCGTCATCACCCGTGCCCGCATCACGCGGACACTATCTAGGTGGAGCGCTGCAAGGCCATATAAAGATAACTAGTAGAACGGGGATGGGAGGAGGGGTCATTGGCCGGCATAACGCCCGCGATTTCTGTGCCGTCACCACGCCAACGCCACGGATGAAAGCTAGAAGGAGCAATTAGATTAACACAACATTTGTAAACGGGGACGGACGGAGAAGGATGAGAACGAAAGTTACGCTTGTACAGAAATTCGGTGGATGGATAGTAAGACTAGGTACCTATCTCACAAACACTACGGCGAGGTTGGGAAATGAAAATAAACGGACTGTGATTGATCTTAGTAACAGACTGCAACCACAGAAATCAGTCATATTTTTCTTTACCACACAACACACAACGGAGACCAGCTAAAGCGCCTTGTTAACAACACAATCACTTACAAACTACTAGGATGGGATACTATTAGTAAAAATACCATTATGGCTAGTAAATGGTTTATTGAGTACATATAGAGTGGTCTTTATTCAACGGTCTCTCGGACCCATGTAACACGCGTCGGTAACACGCCTACCTCAACTAGTGATTAATCAATTAACGTAACTAGTGCCGTTAGTAACTAATTGGTACAAAAACTGGCGTTGTAACAAACAAATAGCTATACCGCAACAAGTGACGGAAAAATTAAACGCTCTACGCCACTAGTTGCTCTGTCAGTAATCAATTAGATCCATAAAGCTCCTACCTCAACTAGTGATAGAAACATCCACATTACTAGCGCCGTCACTAACAAACTGATTAAATATGTAGCGTCCTTGAAATCATAACACCCCAAACTAGAGCTGTCAATAAACTGATTGAATTACGAGTGTCCTAGAAATCAAAACACCCCAAACTAGAGCTGTCAATAATCTGGTTTAGTAATTATCGTCGTAGCAAGCAAATGGAAAAATAACCGCCCCTCAACTAGTTGCGCCGTTGTGATATGTACTGCCTCAGTAACACCCCTATCTCAACTAGTGATGGAATAATAAGCGTAATTAGCGCAATCAGTGACTAACTAGTTCACTAGCTTTGTAAGAAACATCCATACAGCAACAAGCGACGGAAAAAAACCCTGGTACAGCAATCAATACCATATACACCTAAAAATTATTACCAGCAAAATTATTAATGGTCATAACATGTACCTACTTTTTATACATCGCGCTGGAATTAAAAGAGTAGCGGCTCCTGAATAGTACAAGTCATTATTTAAATCCACTGAAATGCGGAGACCATTAGAGAGAATCCAGTTGGAAATTTTATTTGCCTCCGTTACTTGTGTCACTAATTCATTTGAGTAAATATTCACAATGCTGCAATAGTGAAATGAAGGAATAAACCGTCCTTTGTGATAGGCGGTATAGCCATCTGTGCAATGCTTGAAAAAGAAACTTGATTGAAAATATATTACCGATAGAAATATCTAAAGCCGATTTAATTACAAGTTACCTAGATCGCTTTTTACAGCAGCTGGCTCCTATCTATGTTGTGTAAACAGGCTTGATAAACTTTTATAAACTCGTATAAATAAAATCATTTCTTTCGAAAAATATATTAACAAAGGTGTGTCTTTTTGTAATAGAACAATTTCGCTTGTATTAATGAATGATTATATTAAACGTAAGTTCAAAATATTTTAAATGTAACAAATTATCAGAAAACATAACCAAACTGTATCGATTTTTACTGTTCATAAAAAAAATGTAATCTATTCGTTACATCCTGGTAAATATTATGTAACATTCTAAAACAAAAGTAACTATGGTATTAAATGTTTTCAATGTTATTATGTTTTAGTTTACACATGTTTTTGCACTGATCGTGAATATTTACAAATCTGTTGTCTTTAGACATGGAACATCTATTATGTTAAAAGCTAAATTTAATTGTGGCAAGCCAATGTTTTGTACAAAATTTTAATGTTCATGATACTTTTGGAGCTTCGTGCTTGGTTTGTAATGTATTTATTCAACCTGAAACCATTTTCTCATATAACTCGTGTCATCAAAAGAAAGGAATTGAAAATGTCAACGCAAGACATTCTGTCCCTTTTGCACGTTAATTAGGATAGCATGCCCGAAAGGGACAGAATGTCGTCATTTGCGATTCATTTCTTTAATGACACGACTTATACATGTGTGATTGAAATATTCTTATGACTTCCTCATTGTTCCACTTATAGCAGATATGACTTTTTTCCGCAGTAATACGGTGCGTGGTTGCTAATCAATTGACATAACTATCTTCGTTGTATGTAGGGGTATCCTGTATGTTTGTACGTACATGATAGTTGTCATGCAATATTGATCCTTGCGGTGTAAGTGATTAGGTTCGTTGTGCGGTGGCGTGAATGGTTGCATGCTGATTGGTCCGAACGTCGTTGTCTCTTCACTGGATGTTAGTACGATAGTTTATTGTTGATTATATAGTAGGATGTCGTTTCTACTTATTATTTTGCTCAACTATAGTCTCTAGTGACGCGAATATCTTCGAAGAACTATTTAGTATCTTCCTTAAAATGTAATGTAGCCAGTTTGAAGCTGTGTCCAGTGAGAAGAGAACGGTCATAAAGACATAAAGAAGAATGATAAATAGAATTAAGTTCAAATTCAATCCAATTTAGGAATGTGTGCGAGTGATAATCGTTTAAATGTTATAGACTAGGGTGTTGTGTATGTATGTGCAATCATTATTTCCATTCACGTCTTCATAGTATTTTAAAAAGTGAATCTGTTTTAAATGTTTGACTATTGATTCTATAAATTAATGTGAATAATTTAATGGGTAAAGTATATTCGGACTTACGCTTATTGTGTCAATAAATTTGATGAATTATAAAGAGAAGGTGGTCGCGGGAGATATAAATATTTTGTCATTATAGTTTGTCGGCAGATTTACGCTTACTTTTCAATTATTATACAGTTGAGGAATCACTCAGTGATACGTCGGATCTGTTCCTCGTTTATTGGCTTTATGGTCACAACAGTATGTCGGTATTGATATGACCAAGGTTAGTTTTTAGTTTTTACCAGCTAAATTAACCTATTTCGCTCTTTGCATTTGCTTAAACAATAACCTACTTTCTTATTTAAAAATTATCTTTGTCCAACAGTCATATTAAAGGAGGCGTTGCCTTTTTCCTACTTCCGTCATTATAAAATAAAGTACTTAACAGTTTAACGTTTTGTACTATTCACAGCAAACTAAGAAATCAGTGGTGATAGGAACTTACACTTCTTGGTCATAACTATAACGATTATGCTGTTAACATACTATGAATCAATAAATGGTGGATCTATGAACCGTGAATGTGGAATGTGTTCGGTGCTGCTTGAAACTTGTCTAAAACCACATTTCTGTAAGTTATTTTGGCACGGAAAGCCATGTTCGACGGTTCGGCAGTTGAATACATAAATTATGAATGTTTCTGTCCTCGCGCGATGATAAGAGTATGTATGTCAAACGTCCATTTACCAATTAGTGTTAGAAATTCCTCCACTGTATATTATTTAGGTAATATTTTGAATGTGGAATATAAATAATATCATGCAATGTATGTGTGTCGCTTGGGACCGAGTTCTAGGACTTTGACTTTACGAAGGACCCCAATTCTAATTAATAACCTAATTCTACCCCCCTTCCCCCTCCTAGCATAAGCTCCAATGATTATATATCTATCACTATCACTTATACGCGATATAATGTAAATTATGGTGCTCATGCTACGGAGACTGGTCTCAGTAAAAGATAGGCATATCAAGCTTTGGTTAGTTTATCTTTTACCGGCGATAGGTGGTCGGGATATGCTGTAATTGTATCTATCTTAGTCCTATTGACTCAGTCGCTAGTTTGTTGTTGGATCAGTGAGACAGCGTTTTACTTGCAATAAATAGCTTCGCCTTTATTATAATAATAAAGTGATTCAGTGTTTCAATAAAATAAACAACGGCCTTAGTAGCTTGCAGTAACCTCGCCGGCGGCGTGCCAATGTCTTTAGGTACTAACGTATCATACGTGTCTTGTATAGTTTTGTGAGTAGATTTTCTAAAACATCGTAGTCAATTTCTTGTTTAATTCCTTCCTTTTTTCTAAAGCGTTGAATTACGCTACCTCTTCTAATAAAACCTGTTTGTATCAAACTATTTCTATGCATGTATTCTAAAATTAGATTCGCCGTAGTCACGGCCGGGCGTGTAAGATAAAATATCTTTATGAACTCATAGAGTATTGGGTGTTATTTTTGATACTTGATTGACTATTTAAAAGTTTTATATTGAGAGACCATTACGTATTAATCGAACACTGCCTAATGTGACATCACTCGTGTGCAATAAATGTGTCTGACTTAAAATGTTTGTATAGATCGTTGTTACATACTTAGCGGTAAGCGCTGAATGTTAGATGGCTAATGTTTCTGCGTGCTTAGTTCGAGTTTTTGACGTATTTTTAACTCTATCGCGTCCACTTAAACAGCATTTTTATCACTATGTAGTAAACGTAGTACGTTGCGTTTGCCACTAGATGGCGCTCCTCTATTACCATACGGTGTGACGTTGACGCGAATCGACTAAGTTTGAAACTCGTACTAAGTGTTCTGATCCACTGTCTAAGAGTTGCGGTTTAGGAGATCTCGCAATCATTGTAGTGTTCCTTGTCTACAAATCTGTAGTGTCGTATTATTTGTGTCATAGTGTTTATTATTGAATGGGCGTGCCAGGAGCGTCTCACTGATCGGCGAGTTGTAGCGAGGTAGGCATTTAGTGGGCGTTAGTGCGTCTCAATGGCGTTCGATTCGACAGAACAAAGCGGGCGGGCGTACTCTTGTTAGGTTAATGTGACATCAATGTACCAACAAACTTCTCAGCGAGACATTATTTTTACCATTGAGTTTACCCCCATCCCGTTTCACTCTGTGTTTATTTTTTGTATGTAATAGTGAACTGTTGCGTAGTAGTGAAGTATGTTTTTTTACGAATGTGGTGGTACCCTTTCGACTGTTTCGCCGATGAACATCAACCCTTAGTTATAAGTAGGATTATTTGTAAAGATCGTGACCCCATTATCACCCCCTTTAGTGCGTTTTTGATTGAAACAAAACTTTGGTAGTCGCTAAAGTCTCATATAATATTAGTTCTAGCTAGAGTCTGTCAGATATCAACAATTTTATCAATTTCAGTACATTTAGTACCTATTCTTCTTTAAAGGTTAATGAAAATAAAACAATAACTACTTTTACGCGCTTTTTTTGGTTTAACTTTTGCTCCCTATAGTGTTTACTAATTTTGGCACAGGAGACGAGACAAAATTCGGGACAGTTCCTGACTACTTATGGCAACTTTAGTTCTAGCCCGTCAAAATCAGTATTCTAACCGCACGGTCTGATCCAAAAAAATACGAAATTAGTTGCATTTCATTAAATATTAGTAGGTATAGTAAGTTAGTTTTTTGTTTCGATCGGTGTCGTGGTGTTGTTCAACGGCGACAGTCGTCCCCTTAGTGATAGCGGGTAGCATACTGGCGTAGTACAAATGTATGTGTGTGTCGGTAGGGCGCTAGCGGGCGCGAGCACTGCGTCGTTTCTCATTCGAGATTGTTCGACACAGTTTTAAAAGGCAAGGGGCGAACATACATGCATTGGACCCTAACAAATTCCGATGCAAGTAAGCTTCTTCATAGTGCCTCAGAAGGCTTGTTATAAAGTTTTTATTTTAACGAAACCGAAGTTTCTACCTAAAACATGTTACAGGAAAACAATTTAGTGTACGCTTTAATTTCCACATAAAAAATTTAAAATATCAAAAATGTAGCTTTATCCGAAATGTTAGTTTTGATTATTTTCGTAAGCGGACATTGTAGCGTTCGCCCTTTGCCTCGAGTGTGACAGGTATATTCGGCGTTAGGCTTGTATGGACCATCTTACTAGACTGTTGCAATAGTCGAAGCTGCGTCGATCTTTTATGTAATACGTCTAGTCATAATCTGAGCTTGGTTGCTGCACTGATGTTACTCGTCAAGTGTACGGTGGAAGTCTATCAGGGGTCAGTTTACATTGCTGCAGCTTTTTATTATATTTGACATGGTTTTAACTCTACCTGCATAGGGTATACCCTTTGAATTTAAATGGAAACGAATGGACGTCTCCATGTAAACGAAATAGTACCTTATTATTTGGAGTTACAGCTCAATTTGCTTCATAATTTTTTTTAAATGCTGCAATTTGTATTGACCCTTTCGAGAGGCATTACAAACTTACATTTCCATGTGAAGTTATACTTTATACAAATTAAGTTAGGTAAACCAAGTTATAAGTTTTTTTATTATTCCCTCTTTCTTCAAAGGTGAAACCTTTCCTTCTATTTCCTAAGTATTAAAGTACAATTTCGCTTGGGCTAGTTGAATGAAAATGTGAGTTTGAAAATGTTTCACAGATGGACATTCTTCAGTGGAATCTTTAAAAAGTGTCGGTAGCGTTTAGTGTCATGATCATTCTCATGTGTTAAGAAGTCCTCGTTGTGAAGCGTTAGTTGTCTTATCGGAATAAGTAGTGATATTTGTGAAAATCCTTTATAAATTGTATAAAATGTAACAAAAACTATTTGGACCATTTCATAGTTGTATCTACGCTTATGACTGTTTTATTTTCCCCCTCCATTGGTATTGTTTGAATCGAATATAATTTGAATTTTGAATATTTTTTATTCCGTTTAATATATTATTATTATGTATATCAATTATCAAACGATAGGTGCTGTTGTATTTAATTTTTAATGTTACTAACGTTTGTGATAGAGACACTGTATATCTCTCTGCAGACTATCGGATTAATTGTGAAAAAAATAAGCCAAATCATGAAAAGGGTATATTGAATTATTACTTTTAGGATAAATGGAGTTAAAATGAAGTTTTATACTAATCAAATTTTACTACTAATTCTGTATAATTTTTCTAAGTACAGATAGATTTTAAAGTCATATCATGATGATCTTTTTCTAGTACTTGTGTAAATTAAATGTAGGATTTTAAGACTGTTGCGACGATTGGAGTTGAATTGTTTCTATGCGCTGAAAGTAAAGCACAAATGTTTAGCGTTTCATAAGGTAGCTGTTCGCGGACGTAGGAATTATTTCAATTTCATGACTCCGATTTGCCTTCACACAATGCTCTAAAATTTGTATTAATTTAATTTGATTACAATCTCAAAAATAAATACGTCTAGTGATTAATTTTGCATTTACAAAAGCATAATAAAGTTTGAAAATTACTCGATCTTTGAACAATGACGTCAATAGCAATACATATTATAATTATTATTGAGGAGCAATTAAACATTTTGTGGTAAGATTTGGCTTTACTGAAACTTGGCTAATTTGTGAGTTATACTTACGCTTTATAAAGATTTATCACTTATATTTTTTTTATACAACTAAATTACAGTGAACCTTAGTATGATAGAATTCTCAGTATTGAAATAAACCAATAGAACACAGTTACGATGCGTAAGTATCGCTTATGAATAATGAGAGCTTTATTGTGACAAGTTTATCTTATTTGTAGTAGAACATATATGATCTCTTTATTTTTAATAGAATTTTGATGGACATTTTTACTTAATAGTTGTAGCATTGTGTAGTTGAAATAGAGTTTTATAATAATCATCGCGCACACGTTTGTTATACACTCGCGTGCAAAGAAACTGCCCACACGTTTCGATACTTAAATCGCATTAATAATATTTCAAATCGAACTAATTAACTAATTAATTTTAAATTAAAAATGTAATCCAAAAATACTCAACTTTTATGTGTGCAGCTAGTTTCTTTGATTGTGAGTATATTTCAAAGTTAACGAATCATATTACAAATCTGATGCCATCCAAAATTGAGAAAATAATTTTATGTTGCGCTGTCGAAACTTCTCACGAACACAATTAACCTTTCCTTCCTACTTATCGACTCTGTACTTATATTTTCATCAAATAAATCGTTGTTGGTTTAATGTCAGTAATCTTTTTGTACATATTTGTATTATAATTTCATGTTATATGTGTTATGTAAATATGTGATCGATCAACGCACTGTACGTGCTAATATTATAATGTATTCCTAGTGAGTGGGGAGTTTCGTCAGATCTAGTGTGCGTAAACGTTTTGGACTATGATTGGATGAATACCACGAGAAGCCTTCATGTTGTCTGTACATTTATTTTGTAAATATGTAATTTCGATAGCAATTAATGCTAAACAACGAGCGAGCCGTCGCATAATGTCAGCCGTTTGGACTTCTGCGCACACTGACATCGAATCCATTCACAGCAAAGGGAACCGCTAGTGTTAAAATATAGTAAGGTGTAACACAACAGACATTCCACAGGCCCTATCGAATTAGCTCAATACAAAAGACTGTTTGAGACTTAAAAAGAAAAAAAAAAATATCATGATATTTTCTGAAGCACCTTAACTACTTTACTAAATGTGTTTTATGGTGATTTAATGATAAGATCCAATGTTTAAACTCACTAGTATGTAAGGACAAATGCTTTACGTCACTGTGATAGACAATACAAATTTACCTGAGAGAGACACCATAGGCATTTATGAGAAAATTAATTCTTAAAGGACAAAATACGAAGGGACATGTCGCAGTAAATGTAGCAAGTATGCACTCCACTCCATTTTGTGAAACCGCAGTATTTCTTTGTGTCAGGTGTCGTTCTAACTGACAACGATCGTACGATGAAACGATGCTTCCTCGTCGTGCGATCAAAATAATGTACGCGTGCTCGTGAAACGGCTTACGAGCTAAGACACTTTTAAAGAAATCTTTGTTTGAAAATCATCGCACGACGATAAAGCATTGTGTCATCGTAAGATAGTGGCTAATTATGACGACGCCGCATACAAAATGAGGTGGTGTGCAGTTGAAGGTGTGTTAGTATAAAGTACAAAGCGTATGTGCAGAAGTTCCGTTATGGCTCGATGCTGTGTCGAGCGGCGTAATGCGCGCGCGCGCCTGCGCGGCCCGCGTCTCGCTGTTCTGTTTGTTGATACATTATGTATATTTGAATGAATCAAATTATAGAAGAATATGAATTTTATAACTGACTTTTATTTAAATTTGCCCTAAGTATGTACAAGGTGTAAAAAAAAAACCAATGACAAAGAATAAAACTAAGCATTTTGTACACCCAAACAAGTAATACTACAAAAGTATAATACGCGGGAATCATTTGTATGTTTAGGCGTTTGAGCAGACGACGGGGCGGGGCGGGCATTTTGTCCGCGAAGCAATAAAGACCGCGTCTGCCCGCCGGGCACCTGCGGCGCGGTCTTTTGGCCCTCTGTGTGCGTTTGAAGTATAGGATTCACTTTGTGCTATTATTCGCGGCGAAATTGACCCCCCCCCCCCCCGCCCCGTCATCTGCTAAACGCCTTAAGTTAAAAAAAATCTTTTCCAGTACGCAATGTATAGCGCGGCACGCTACTGTGGCGCTACGCAAAGAATGTGCCTGTGTGTATGTGTGTGTAAGTGCATCGATAAAAAGTTTCTAAAAAACGTTTTGAAAATATTAATGTATAAATCTTGAAAAAAAAATTGTGGCTGATCTTCAATATCTCCATAACCATCAGTTTCTCAGCTATGGTCCAGAAGAAAAATATTATCGTCATGATGTGGAAAATACGTGGCCTTCGACTTCGTTACAGGATTTTTTACAGCCTGTATATACCATATACCAGCTTTCATGGTTTCGCCTGCTCTCAGAAGCACGTGCAGAAAATTCGTGCTTGGGGTACTATATCTTTATATATATAATTCTTCTGTGAGTGTGTATGTCACTGAACTTCTCTTAAACGACTGGACCGATTTTGATGAAATTTTTTGTGTGTGTTCAAGGGGATCTGAGAATGGTTTAGATTCACAATTTTGTCCGCTGGACACCCTATTTTTTTAGGGCGGTACGAAGTTCGCTGGGTCAGCTAGTTATAGATAAACTTTCCCCATTTTAAGATCATAAATCTTTCTAGGTGATATGACTTAAAATTGTATGGGGCTCGGGGTCGGTGACAGCCGCACTGACCATTATGCTACCGCGACCCCCCCCGCATGTATATGAATATTATATCAATTTCACCATGTTTGGCAGTAGTACAGTTATTTTAGAAACAATCGTCATCACAAGTCCCGTCACTTACATTATGCAAGCGAAATAAGCTTAGTCTGTCAGGTCATATTGGTTCTCCAACATTTATTCATAAATAAATTAAGAGCAATAAACCCATAACTTTCATATACATACAATATAGAGTGAAATGAGGAACCCAGAAATGATTGGCCAACCACTGCTTTTTCAAGAAGCGTTAAAGTATGAAGTTGCTTTATCTATTTTGGCTCTCTTAAGAATTATTAATTTATATTTTGCTTTATGAACACTATTATTTATATTGAAACTTAGCTAAAACATTTAACTATTATATTAATTTAGAAAATAACTGAATAACCAATTTTTATGGAATAATTTTAGTTGAGGTTGAGCATTAACTGAGGAGCTATGACATTCAGAATGACAGTTGGGCAATAGCAGACTCATACATTCACTTCTTAATATGAGTTAACATTGAGGGGTGTAATATTCAAATCAATACTATTACTTTAACCAGATTTAGCCTATTAAGTGAATTAGTCCTCACAATTTTTGCATATGAGTTCAAAGATAAAACAAAAAACTTGATAATAGCAATGTTTACTATAAATAAATCTAATTACCTTATTTACTAACTAAAACAATTTTAAATATATTTGAAAACAACATCTTTAAAACTGTCTACAGTTTGCAACTCTAAGGTGACAGGACACTGCAGCCAGTTTGACAAAAGTTCTTCTGTGTATCCCAGAAGGAAGTACATTTTGGTTGGTGAGACTGCTCGTCTCACTATAGCAGCTACCCTGATGTGGTTGAACTGTCTCTTCACTATTATCTGTAAAAATATTGCTTTTTATAGTTTAAAGCATTTATCTTGATTGAATTAAACATAAACCAACACTGCCCCAAAAAGCTGCTAAGTCTCATAACATTAATAAACACAACAAAATATTCTCATTCAAATAATATTGCAATGTCAATATATTAATTATATAAATAAATATTTTTCATATTTTATTATACTAGCAAGCACTTCACATAGCAATTTGTATTTGCTTTTTGTAACTTAAAGGAAATATTGCTGTAGACTATCCTTATCATGCTCTATAGAAGAGGGACTGTCAAATTTACAAAAAGCACTTACAAATAAAGTTATCTGAATATGGCTTTTTCTAATCAGTGCTAAACAGTGGCAGTCTACTATCAAAACACTGTCTTTCTCCACAGAATAGTTAAAAATCATCTAACCTCACTACACGTTAATCCATGCCATGTTCCTGTCATGAATCTTCTGATGAATTCATCTTCAAGTGCAGTCTCTGATCTTCGAAGTCCATCTTTCAAACTTGCTATAATTATAATAATACAAAAATATATCACTGAAATGTAGAAATCTCTTGCAATTGAAAAGAATGTGCTATTTATTTGATATCTAAAGAGCTATGTACTTCCTGATGAGGCTGTAGTCAACTTGGGACAGTAGTTAAGGCTTGGGCTGCCATCTCTAAAATATGGTAACCAGGATAAGACGCGTGATAACCCCGGATTTTGGAGCCCAGAACCCGGACAGACCAATAAAAAAATAGTTAAAAATGTCACAAATCAACTTTTTTATCTTGATCTAGGCAAAAGAGTTAGCGGTCTACCTCATAATAAGTGGTCTCTGCTGCCCATGGACACTTGCAGCACCAAGGGCCACTCATGCGTTGCCGTAAATTTTTAAACCCGGACTACAAATAAAACCCCGCCCGGACGCTCCCCGGACTCCCCGTAAACTAGGACAAATCCGGAGAAACCCGGACGGATGGCAGCCCTAGTTAAGGCCCATGTAGGTGTAGCCTAGGAGTATTTTCTTTACGATTTATTTGAAACTTACAAGTATTCCAAGAGTTCCATGACTTCCGATGCGCTATGTAATGAGGTGGATTGGCCATTTCGTAGGTAAGAGGTCTGTCGCGCTTCTTCGTTATTCTATATTTGCCTGACACTACTCGACACATAGGTGCCGATGTGTGTATTTGGGATGCTGCTATTGATGCCCATTGGACCAATGGGGGTTTGGACGTTAAGCAATTCTGAAAAAGTAACAAATTACTGAATAAATATGTGAAGATTCTAATCTGATTATAAAGTTTTGTCACTTTACAATATGAATGCACCTGTGCTAATTTCACTAAAGAACTATTCATTATCAAAATTAAAATATTGGCTGGATAGCAGATAAAGTTACGTAAATAATTATTTTATTCTAAATATTTTTGTTTTAGGTTAGGAACTGATTTTTTTTTTGTTGAAGTTCTCCCGTTTTAGGGAAGGCAAAGGGAACAATGCCCATACAGCCTGGTCTTCAATTAAATTAATCTTCTTATTGTTTTTACATTAGAATGTCGGTGTGACGCATTCTAATGTTTCTTGGAGTGTTTGGCACGAAATGTATCGAGTTGGCTTTTTCGATAAGCTTCTGTGAGGTAGTCAACACTACAATAAAATTCTCACGTCCACTTGACTGGAATAGCGTATATTTTAATGATTCCACTAATTCTTCAGTTACGCAGATAGTTGTTACACAAAACCACACCAATTTTATTACACAATATCCACTATGAACGAATTTAAGAATAATTAAAATAAGACGCCAACCGCACTCGATGAAATCCCGCCAAAAAAAAAACTTAGGAACTGAACTGAATTTATTTTTTGACAGAAGGGTGCAGTGTTACTATCTTATAAAAGTAGATTACCTTAATTTTCAATTATTAGTAGGGACATTGGTGTCAATTCTGGCATAATTCTCTAAACCTAAACGTAAATTTGGCAACAGTATTCTGGTCATTCTCTATACAGAAGGAAAATAGAGACTGATTTTAAAATTAGTTTGAAGTTTAGAGAATCACGCCAGAATCGACACCATTATCCTTTTTTTTTATTGTTAATGTATGCCGATCGCACAAATAAACTTCTTGTCTGGTTATCTATCCCGTTATCCCTCTGCTTCTTATATAATAATTGCGGTTGCCGTTGGAGGTTCTACAATAATAATCAGGATCACTCACTATAATACTTTTAGCCATAAATAAATGATTGGTCTCGTTAACATAGCTGTAATCGTAAGAGTTTTAGCCATGTTTTACCGTCTACTAACCAGTACGAAACCGGGCGTTCGAAATTATTCAATTTTGCCGCGAAAGCCTCGGTCCAGTAGAGGCATCCTTCGAACCGATGACGAGAGGATGCATCGACTTGCCCCCCGGTCAGGGAGACTCGTAGATATAGCTGACGTGCTGGCCGCCGCGGGTACGGTCCTGGGCCCTAGCGTTCCTATCCAGTCCGAGAGCCCCGTTGGGGCCCCGGCGGCCGCTGCAGGGGGATACGGGGCCTTTCCTCCCGTCCCATAGGTTTCTCCATTCTTTAGAAAGTTACACGGGGAAACAAGCTCTTTCTGACGGAGACAAAAATAATTGCGTCCGCAGCCACAGGCTCCCTAAATTATCTACTATCTAGGGCTACGTGCTTGAAGAGACCCTCAAAGCGAAAACCGGTGAATGCCTGTATGTTCAGGCGGAAGTTCCCTCCTTTTCTATGTTGAGCGTTCACGTGGACTCTGGTCCTTGGGCTAAAGTCCACGTGAGCCTCTACAGATCTCATACTGGTGACGTTAAAGTATCTCAACTTTTCGAATATCTTAGTCGGGTAACAGATGAAGCGCAGGAGCAATTTCCAAATGCATCATTGGTGTTTTCGGGGGATTTTAATACTTGCTACAGTTTGTGGTTAGGTTCTCCCAAAACTGACCATGCAGGGATCTCTGTTCACGCATTCGCTCGCATGATGATGACACGCATGATTTGAAGCAACTGTTTGATCAGCCTACCAGGTTCCCAGATATTCCAAGTCAAGCGCCCTCTTTCTTGGACCATTTGCTAACGACTCATCAACAGGGATATCAGGTTGTGGTTAGAGCCCTACGGAGCTCGTCGGATCATTGTCTGACATCTGTCCAACCGCCACAAGCCAAGCCTCCGCGTCAGCGGTGGTCGAATCCGGCTCTGGCACTATGGGTCGGCAGGTTGGGACGGGATGCGTGACTACTGCTTCAGTGTCAGGGATCTTTCAGCCAGCACCATTACCGTTACTGAGGAGATTGTAATGGGTATGGAATACTATAATTTTCTGGAAATGGAATACTTTATATATAATGAAATTTATTTGATTCATTAAAACTACGTTGTTTTTTTAAGTTTTTAAACACTTTTATTTAGCTGCTGCATGCTAAACTACAATAAACAATATTTTAAATTACAAATTGATTTTAAGAAACCTAGTTTCTCCAAGCAGACGTTATTTTTTTGTTTGGAGAAGTAGCCAAATACGCCCCTGAGTTTGCTGCGAAGTAAATAGGTAGCGTTCGGCAGCGGCGCGGCGTGTTTCTTGACGGAACATATGATTTTTTTATTTTTTTGTTGAGAATAATGGTTTTTTGTTTGGTAGTCGTGGACTCGACTTGTACTATTCGAGGGTCGTAGATAGCCCGCGGGCGGTCGTTTGCCCACCCCTGGCTTAAAGCATAATAATTTATGTCTTCTGATAGTCTCCGTTACGTTGAAATAAGTTCATGTTCACAATTAAAACATTGTCTTCTGTTCGTATTCGAGGACGTGATTTGCTATTCGATTGTCCGATTTGGGCACGACGAACAACGGATACAAGTTATAGTACAAAAAGAAGGAAGAAAAAGAAACGCGAATAGAAATGCGCACGTAAAAATATTAGGTACTAGGTAAGTAGGTACGGTATCGATGCTAATGCATTACATAAGTTTTATTTGAATCCTAAAATGGGTATTAATAACGAGAACCCAGTTGATAAAGATTTTAATGTTAATTGATTACATACCTAGGTACGTTTTGACCACGGAGTTCGTACGTACGTTCAGAATTTGGAAGAAAAACTGCATAAATAAACGCCTTTTTTGTTATACCTAAATAAAGCAAAGAAACTAAATAGGTATGTGGATAAAGAATGTGTCAGTCTTAAGCTTCGTAATATTACTCTGCAACGGTAAGCTTGTTAGAGGTATGTTAATTATATTTATTTCTCCGTAAGCTGATATTAAAGTGAAATCATGTACTTTTAAATTATTTATTTTAAATGAAAAGTATTTAGTATATATTTTAGTGAAAATAGGTCAATTTTCAGTTCATTCATTCTGAAGTAGGCAATCCAGCCCCTCTAGCATGACCACCGAAACGGGATATAATAAAGCCATATTATCGGCACTATCTGTCACACTACAGTGGAGTTTGACAGTAGTCTGACAGTTAATGCCGATATATCGCTTTAACATATCCCGTTTCGGTGGTCATGCTAGAGGGGCTGATGATATGCAAGAGGGGTTAATATTGTATGCGGTAGGCTCAGATTCTATAGTCTGAGGTGGTAGGTATCTTGTCGACAGCCGTTGGGTGTCGTTAGAACCGCACTGCAGGACGTCTCAATAAATAATTACCAAATAATAGTTGAAAAATAAAACAGTAAATCAGTGAAGTTGCTCTGGGCTGGACTTACTAATTAAATCCAATGCGTTGGATTCATCATCTTGAGGTACGCAACGCACCACGCCCTATACGCTATATTGATAGCACACGTCGTATCCTGATGTGGTTTCGATTACTTTCACTCTTATTTCTAAATTACATTGAAAATTATATACAGAAAATTCATAAATTCAGGTTAATCAATTTCTAGAGGTAGGTTTTGAATGAAGTCATTAAACTAACGGCCAGGATGTGCTTATTGGATAATTTTCTATTTTAGCACAAACTGACAATGAAAAGAATAAGAATAAAAATATTGAAAGTATTATTAAGAAAGTGTATAATATTTCTTTGGCGTCACTAGTCCAAGCAAACCCAAATGAAAAAGAAGAAACTTTACATAAAATCGAAAATAAACTGAAAGTGTCTGCGAAACGATTTGGTAGCAAAGCCGATAAATATGTACACATTGTAATGCATGGATTAAAAGCACTAATGTCTTTAGACTCACGTAAACAATTTGAATTTCAACCATTAGCTCAAAAGCAAAATAAAGTAAAGAGTGATAATAATACTAAAATAAGTCATAAAGCAAGTGAAAAGGCTGTTGCCCAAATTGCCGGTAAAATATTCGATATTTTAAGTAAGCATACTAAGAATGCAAAATCTATGGAAGAGAAAATTGCAACTATTGAACAAATACGAAAAAAAATATTGCAAGTGGCTCAGGAACATAGTGAAATTAACTCCAATCACAATGAAAGCAAAATATATGCTGATCTTATTACACGTGGTATGAAACAGATGCTAGTAAAGCTAGCTGAAAATAAAAGAACAGGTTTAGAGTCTGGCGACAAATCAAATATTAAAGCAGACAAGAAAAATGTACCAGACATTAAAGAGCAATATGCTAAATCGGTACACCTATATGCTAAAATTGATGAGTTGAATACTAAGACAACAATGGCATACAATTTAGGGTTTGCTAGCACACCATTCAGATCTTGTGAATCTACAGTAATTGAAACTTGTAAAGATATTGAAGATCTCGTAAGATACCAATGTTCTGGAGATATACTACCACTAAGAAAACTTTGTAATGGCGTCATTGATTGTATAGATAGGTCGGATGAAGAAAACTGTTTAGATCAAGGTGTTTTAAAATATATTTACCTTGCTTTTTAATATCTTACCTACCATTATAAAATAATAACTGAATAAATTATTTTTTAGCTATGGAAAGAATGGGCAAATCTACGCAAATAATGTCACGTCTTGAAAGTTATATAACGAAGAAATGTTTTCTGTCCAGTGATAACACAGTGCTGGTTAGACAAAAAGAGATTTTGGATGAAGTTTTAAGTAAGCAGCGAAAATTTTTAGAAAAATATACTGGTATTAATTCAAATGAGCAATTAAGTAACAATAAAGACATTAAAGTAACTACAAACGAAGTAGCAGCAGTAATAGAAACTTTAGCTATTGCTTTGAAAAGTTCGTTGTGTATGTATGAAATTCCTGACAGAAACAAAATGGATATTCGTAAAGATTTGACATTGCTCGATGAAGATGTGATTGAGTTAAAAATACCTCTGGAGAAATGTAATTGTAATAAATCATTTTGTACTAACGAAGTTTGCTCTGAATCTTGTAAATTAATATGCTGGTATAAATATACTTTGGTCAGGTGGCGCTGTCATGCAGTAGATGAAAGTACGAGCGTACCGTTAAATAGTATATGCGATGGCAAATTTGACTGCAACGATGAAAGCGATGAAATTAGCTGTAATACTGGTATGCATACTAAGAATAATCTTACGACAAATCTTACTGAGGTAGGTAATTTGGTAACCACATTAATTCATTACTGACGATTATTGAAATATTTGCAGGTGCTAGAATAAATAAGTTCGAAGCGAATGAAATGTATGGCAAAGTGCTGAAGTTGATAGAAAACAGAAGCAGGTCTAAAGAATATGCATATGTGTATGGTAAAATGACGTTGTTTTACAACGATGTAAAACTACTGCAGAAAACAACGCTTAAAAATAACGTAGACAATTTAAGTATTAGAAATGTTAGAGACAAATGTTTTAACTCGTTACTTTCAATATATGAGGACGTTCTGAGAAGGGCTACTTTTGTGGGAGATTTGGATGAGACCCATTTGTTTTTGCAGTTAGTTAATGAAAAACTTGTGACGGCTCTGAAACGTTCGCATGTTGGCAACAAGAAAATTGTGGCTCGAGATGGATGCTTATGCAGACAAACACAATGTATAGTAGAAAATTGTCCAACAAATTGTCAAAATGCATGCAAAGTTCGTCAAAAGTTAACCCAATATTGGTGTAAAGGCACTACCACTAACATGACTGTACCTATTGAATTTATTTGCAATAAAATAAAAGATTGTCCAAACGAAGACGATGAAGCCGAATGCCAGGAAGGTAAGGTTAACTATAGGTAAAGAAATGGGACTACCTTGCAGTTAATAAAAACTTAAAAAGACTTGATCGTCGAAGTGCTTTCGCTTGGATAGCTAACATGGTTAAAAGTGCTGGTTCGTGATAAGCAAGGTACACATATAAAATTTCACCGAAATCGGTCACAGGATTAACAATCAAAAATATTTTTTTATAATCCTACTAATCATACTAAGTGTTAAGAGTTGTCCACCCATAACATTTTATTTTTATTTTTTGACAATTTTTATTTTTTTTATGATATGGTATTAAAAAATACATATAACCCTAAATTTTCACCCTTCTTCCACCAGCCCCTATTTTTATGGCGGTATGAAGTTCGCTGGGTCAGGTAGTATTATATATGTGAAAGTTTGTACTTTTGTTACTCAATCCCACAAAAAACTACTGAAAGGATTTCGATGAAATTTGGTACGCATACAGTTTATGATCTGGATTCCTGAGGGATTTTCAAAAAACTAAAGTTAACGAGGAATTTCCACCTAAAGCTAAATCTTCGAGTAGGTAAATAAGAAAAAATACTGGTAAATAATGGAATGTCGCAGATATAGAACAAATAGCTGGTAGTCCAATATACAGGCCATTAATGTATGTATTCTAAAATATTCCTACAATTACAGAGGTTTGCAGAAAACATCATTTGTTAGTATTACGAGAAACTCTTAAGAATATTGGCAAGGAGAACAAACTGACTTCCATAGGTGAGACTCTCAAAGACTGGAGCGCAAAGGTGAGAAGTAATAAATATTACAGAAATTTACTATTTATACGCCTAGATAGAGCAATCCAAATAAATCACGCAAAGAAAACGGCTCATGTTACGCGCAATGTGTGCGACTTTAATGTCAGATTGCTTGATAGCAGTCACAATGTGTGTGTGTGTGTATGTGTGTGTAGCGACGAGCATATCTAGTAAACCATATGTAGTAGATATTTTTTTCGCCGCTTCCTTGCAGTTACGTTGCTTTGTTACTTAGTTACTTTGCTTTAGTTACTTATTGTTTTTCTGACGAGTGAGTAGGATTTTCAAGGCTCTGCGTGACAGTTAAATACGGTTAAAAACGCACAAGTGATATTGTAGTATCACAAGGTTCTATGGACCACGAGGTATTTACTATCAGGTTTTTTGAAGTGAAAACTTCTTTAGCGTCATTTATGACATTTTGTTTTTTTTTGACTTTTCATTAATTTATTTGATGGAAATTAATGAATTTTAAATTACGTAATTCAGTAACATATTTTTCTTGTGACATAATTAATCTGTTGACCTTAACGTACATATCTTTATATATATAATTCTTCTGTGAGTGTGTATGTCACTGAACTTCTCTTAAACGACTGGACCGATTTTGATGAAATTTTTTGTGTGTGTTCAAGGGGATCTGAGAATGGTTTAGATTCACAATTTTGTCCGCTGGACAACCCCTATTTTTTAGGGCGGTACGAAGTTCGCTGGGTCAGCTAGTATTATTATATTACATTAAATAACTACTGTTATGAATTGATTTAGATTCAATAAATAATTAAATGTATTTTAGCGACTTGTACCTATTTCTATAAGTTTATTATGAGTTATGTTATGAATTAATAAATGAATTTTATTTTATTTTATTTATTTATTTTATTTAGCGGCGTTGTACTTTTGTATGGGTAAAAAATGTTAAACTCGCGTCAGTTACTCATACTACGACTCTTACTCGCACTGCCGCAGCATCTTTCCCCTCGCCTGGCATGGACTTGTGCTAGCCAGAACCGCCTGGCATTCTACATACTTACTTTAAATCGCTTAAACAAACACATATATAAATTACAACCTTACAGAAAGAAGTTTATTTTTATGTGTATATTACACACCTTCCGGTTCGTCTGGCGGGTACTTGTGCTCATCGTAAACGCCTGGCATTTTTTTTAACTTAAAAATTAATAAACAATTGTATCAAAATTTCAAGCTTACAGCAACATTTTTTTTTAATATTTTTTTGACACTTTCAAAAATATACGGCTTGATGACGTGCAGGGCTGAGGAGTGCCAGACGATGCTTACCGTTCTAAGCATGCTATGACTCATCACCATAAGAATTTCTAGCCTTACAGACAGACCGTTACTCGGAGGGTTCAGTGGCTCTCCTACCTGTACCATCAAACGATACAATGAAGACTAGTGTAGATGACAGGTCAAGAAGTGGTCGCCCTCGGTCTGTTAGGACTCCAGCAGTGATACTCGTAAAAGCTGTGCTGGCGCGAATTCAAAGAAATTCCAAACGTAAGCAGAAACTGCTGTCCCTTTAGATGGGATTAAGCAGAACCACGGTGAAAAGGGTGTTAAATGAAGACATAGGGCTTAGGGCATATCGAAGAAAAACAGGACATAGTTTGAATGCTCGTCTAATGGACCTGAGACAGAAGAGATGCCGCGCTTTGTTGAAGCGGTATGCGAAAAAAAATATCGGGAAATTATTTTGTCGGATGCAAAAATTTTTACCGTAGAAGAGAGCTACAACAAACAAAATGATAAGGTGCACACAGTAGTGAAGAAGCGAGCAACCGTATTCTACGTGTCCAACGAGGTCATTTTCCATCCTCGCTCATGGTATGGTTGGGAGTTTCTTATTGGGGCTTAACAGAGGTACATTTTTGTGAAAAAAGGTGTAAAAGCGAATGCAGTTGTGTATCAAAATACAGTCCTGACGAACCTTGTGGAACCTGTTCAATAACAGGCAGGCAACAAGATTCGGCGCCAGCTCATAGAGCGAAGAGCACACAAGACTGGCTGGCGGCGCGTGAAATCGACTTCATCCGGCACGAAGTCTGGCCCTCCTCCAGTCCAGATTTGAGTCCGTTAGATTATAAGATATGGCAACACTTGGAGGAAAAGGCGTGCTCAAAGCCTCATCCCAATTTGGAGTCACTCAATACATCCTTGATTAAGGCAGCCGCCGATATTTACATGGACCTTGTTCGTGCTGCGATAGACGACTGGCCGCGCAGATTGAAGGCCTGTGTTCAAAATCAGGGAGGTCATTTTGAATAAACTTTACTGTCATAAGAATCTATGTTTTGTTAAGTTCATTTTGGTATATAAATGGTTACATAATGAATAAACTTGTTTCAATTATTTTATATTAAACATGTGACAGAATTTATGACCTGACTAGGTATAGTGGATAAGCTTAATTGTCCAAATAACACCTTTACCCATACCCTTTACAAAATGGAAGGAGAAATTTATCTTGATTAGGTGTTTGGTAGGTATATATGTCGGAGTATGATAGATAAATCCGAAATATAGTTATAACCCTTGGGATATAATTATATACCGTAACATAGTTATACGATAATATCTCTAAGTTGTATCTCTAAGGTAGTTCACTGGTTTAATGTTAATAATTTATTACTAAATGAAGGAAAAACGAAATGTATGAAATTTGTATTACCTAATGTAAAACAGGTAAAAACCAGTGTGAATGTAAAGGATAGGAATTTGGGCCTTGTAGACACCACAGTATTCTTAGGGATTACTTTAGATTCTAAGCTTCAATGGGGCCCACATACTGATAAATTGTCAAATAGACTTAGCTCTGCAGCATATGCCGTAATGAAGATACGCCAGTTAACGGATGTAGATACGGCCAGATTAGTGTACTTTAATTAATTTTATTGTGGGGAAACGCCGCCGACATTCAAACTATTTTTGTGCTGCAGAAGAGAGCTATTCGATCAATTTATAATCTTAAAGTTAAGGATTCCTTAAGAGATAGGTTTAAAGAATTTGGTATAATGACAGTCGCATCACAATACATTTTCGAAAATTTATTACGTGTAAGAAAAAATATTAATTTGTTTCTTAAAAACAGTGATGTTCACACACTTAATACAAGAAACAAAAATAAACTAACTTTACCTGCTACTAGGCTTCACAAAATCAATAATTCATTTAAAGGTCTTTGTGTTCGCTTATACAATAAAGTCCCAAGCAATATCCAAGAGTTAAGCATAAATAAATTCAAAGATAGTATAAAAAAAGCACTTATTAAAAAAGCTTATTACAAAGTGTCTGAAGTATATTACAGACAAAAATGCTTGGGTTTGAACTGTTCCAATCATTCCAACAGGTTTTCTATATTAAATAAATCATGATTGTATTGACGTTGTAACAACATAATGATTTGTAAATGTTTTTACATTATGCTTTTAATGTTGTTTTTTTCGCTCGTTTTTCTCCGTAGTTAAAAATATGTCCAATAACGAGTGGTAGGGAAAAACAATGTTTGGACGATTCAAAAGTGTTGTACTATACATCCAATTTGAATAAAGATAAGAAAGATTTCTGATTTCTATCCCCAGGGATATAGTTATATTATCCCTAGGGATATAATTATATTACGGTGTTATCTTACTGCGACATGTATAAAACGATTTTAATATTTAGACGGTAAGGGAATATCTACAAAATGTTAAAGTTTTGTCCAAGTATTTTTTCTATAGAAATTCTTGCAGTCCAATTACAAACTACTAAACTTGTGTTTGTTCTACCGAAATTAGGCTCAATATCAATCAATATATTTTGTTAGTTACTCATAAATACTAACAACGTTAGACCAGACAAATTTCTAATAAAAGGGAATTAATTTACAGTAATTCTCAGAAATATCTTTAAAGGCAGACTTATAACTTTTAATTAGTTTGATTTTGAATAAAGTTGTTCAAGGGTGTAAGCCTGTACCGACTTCGTCACTTAAAATCTTAACAAAATAAAATACGCGTAATTACAATTTATTAGCTGTGTTTGTTTCAATAATGCTTGAATGTTTATTCAGACATTTACTGAAGATTCCCAAAAGTTTATAATTATTGGAATTCAACAAGTAACTAACTACTGTTGCCAGTTTCAATATTTCAAAGGCCGTTTATTTGTTCCTAAAAGTAGAATATTATTACCTTCAGAATGAAAGTGACCTAAGTCTTACTATGCGATTCAAATAAGAATAGGAAACCCAATGACCTCCATCTGTCAAATGTCGCTTGAAAAGTACGGTTTGCAAAAAAATCTTGGAATACTTTTTTTAGCACTAAGCTAATCTGAGAATAAATACCAAACATTTGTAAACAAACGAAGGAAATAAATCATATGTAACCTATAGAAAATGAGTACTGAAAAAGGGAAGTATCTGAACATTAGTTTTATTATAAATACAGGTAAAAAAATACCGTTTTTATTTTAAATAAAGCATCTTTTTTGCTTACACAGAATGCATATCTATAAAACTTTTCGCTTACTCGCCAGCGGTAGGACAATTCCTTAAAGGTAAAATTTTAGAAATACCCAACACTTTGGGCTAGTTATTAAGAGCGAACGCGATCTGAGAGAAATAGGTATTTGAAAAAACTATTAGTGTCACGTATTATAGTAGGGGAGCCCAAGCGGGGTTTTTCCCGCTCTAGGCGATTTCCTCCTCGAAAATTAGATATTATGTAAAATAAATTTCACCAATAGAATAATAAGTAGTTATACTACACCTCTATGTTTTCCTTTTTGAAGTTATACTTCTTTAGGCGCGTTATGAAAAAATGATGAGAGTGAAATTTTAAGATGCGCCCGCATCACTGTAACTCAAAATTTTAACAGCATGAAGTTGGTCGCTTTAGCGACAGAGCACATTAAGAAAATCTACCAACAAAATAGAAATAGAATCTCTATTATGTGGGTGCTAACGACTGCATTGTGAAGGCCTATCAAAAGTATTTATTAATCTGGAACAACGGAACCAAAGCGCGATTCAGGAGACTACAGCGCCATCTCTTGACCATTGGTGTAGTAGAACCAAAACCCACATCTTTATTTTTTGTAATAAAGTAACAGTTATCGGTATTCATATTTATAATATTTATCCACATGTTTCTAGTTTGTATATTCGGATTACGTGTTTGAGTTTCATACAAGTGCAAATCACATATGTTCTAATAAATTATATTCAGTAGCGATTTTAATTGAATATTTTGATTATTTATTTATTTTTTCAAATTAAAACTGAACTTTATTGACTGTGTCCTTTTCCAGACTTTTTATTAATTTATTGTAATTAATTATTTGCATGCAATTAAAAACTAATTTTAAGCGATGCCAAAGAAGGATAACTTCTCACGCGCCTACATAAGTACACGCACCCATTTTTTTGTAAATGCTTATTAAATCTTCACGTCTTTAGTGATGATAAAAAAAATGATATATTTGGAATTTTTTAGCGCTTCTAGTTTCTTTGAATCACAAGTGATCGATAAAAGGTAAAATTATATTACACGTATCAAAATCAATTCTTTAGTGATAAAAATCAAGGAGCAATCGGACGAGAATGTTTGAATGGAAAAATACATTGCCCACCTCCCCTCTTAAAATACTAAACCGGCCTTTCTAGGTTTCGAACTTGTACTTACTATCGCTATAAGTATTTTCTAATTATGATCATAATTGGTAGTATAGTCCCTTTCTACCAATATCGTAAAAAAAGGATACCATGACTTAATATATGAAAAACCTTGAATTAGCGACTGTCGTGCGATTCGTGTTTGATACGAAAGTCGAATTAAGAAAAACATTTTTTTTTACTCTGAACTTCTCGCTCTGGATAGGAAAATAAATCTGTTTTTGTTTTTTTTTTATGTTAAAAGGGTTTGAAAACAATCTTTATCAAGGTGGAGGTTACTTCCCCAGACGGGCGCTCCAATTTGAGCCGAAAACCCGCTATGCCCTACGTCACTTAAATCTGCTTCAGGTTTATTATTGTTTCAGATTGTCAATAATTTGAAAGATGTCGAGAAAATATATCGGCCCACACCCACCACGTTCCGTGACATCGTCATGGATATCCTCAACGATTTAGTCATCACTTATGCTTCCATCGATGATAAAACAGCTTACAGGAGAAATAGGAACGACACTTATTTGGAAAACTTTCTAAAAATATCTCAGAAGATTATATGGAGTGTTAAAAAGTGTAACCTTTAAGCTGGATGACTGTGTTTCTATATCGACCTAATTCATGTTGTTTTACTACATAGAAATAAACAATAGGTTTTTACGAGTAAATATTTCAGAAGATTGAAGATTTCTACCATGTTTGATTGCAAATAAAAATTATTATCATTATATTATTATAAGAAATCTAACTGTTGTAAGCTTAAATAAAAATCTAATAATCAGACTTTGTTGTTTGTGTGTTTTGTTTTTCATTTCAGACTTTGTTTCTTTTTATTATTTTATTTACATTCGAATTGTACATATCTGCCAAACTGTACAACAGTTTGTCGGCACAGTAGTTCTTGTGGATTTTCATCATTATTTAAATTATCATAATATTTTTAGAGTAACTATAATAATAATTATAGTTCCTACTCTTACCCCTCGTTTACACCAAGGTATAATACATGTATAGGTATAACAAGTAGAATACAATATTTGCATCAAAATTGTTGGATACAAAAAAAAAATAAGTAGAGTCGCCGACTCGAGAGGCTCAAATCTCGGTGGGGGCAGATGTTTGTGTGATGAATACGAGCAGTTGTACTCCAGTCATGGATGTTTAGTATGTATTTCTAAAAATATACTTATATATGCACAGTTTATGTATTCTGTCCGTTACCCTAGTATCCCATAACACAAGCCTTATAGTGCTTACTTTGGGGCTGGGCTAATTGGTGTGAGTGTTGGAAATATTTATTATTAATATAGGTAAGTTCTGTCTATTTGAAATAACAAAATTGGTTAACTTTACCTTTAACTAGAATGATATATATTTATGTACAGATTTCTAAATTTTCATTGAATATTGAACCACCATTGAATGGTTTTGACCCCCTGAAAAAATAAAGCATCAAATCAAAGCCTCAAATCACTCCCCAGAATTAAAACATCAATCAAGCAGGCCAGCGGCGTCATTCGTTAATATTTTTAATTTGTTACGAAACTAGCACATTATCGGAATCCGGGACAATATGGTCTAATTACTGGACACGGGACCAGACGCAAAATTCCGGGACAATCCCAGATTTCCCGGCCATCTAGCAAGCCTATAGTTACTGACAGTGTTACCAGAAAGCCATTTTGCCTTCTCCCCAAAGCTTCCCCGAAATCCCCCAAAAAATCAGTGGCTACTGATTTTGATTCCATTGGTTAAGATTTTTTATTTATTTGTATTTTAATTCTTAGTGTGGGACGTAGAGACTCAATTAGAATTGTAATTTATCGGTCGTTATGTTGCGTTTAATTAACATTCACACTGTGCCACGATATTAACACGATTATTTGCTTACATGAGTTTTTATTATTAAGTAGTAGGTATTCTTTCAATCCTTTGTAGAGCAAAATGTTACCTACTCTACAAAATAGGTAGGTTCTAAATAATTTCGCAGGTGGTTAGCGCGTTCGGCTGCGATCTTTGAAGTTAAGCAACTTTCGCAGTGGTCGGTCATTGGATGGGTGACCAAAAATCTTGTATCTCGTGTTCCTCTGTGCTTCGGAAGGCACGTTAAGCCGTTGGTCCCGGCTGCATCTGCAGTCGTTAGTTCATGGCCCAATCTCCCTATTCTATCCATAGGGAAGGCCTGTGCCCCTGCAGTGGGGACATTTATAGGCTGATGATGATAAATTTCATAAGAAACCACATGATATCAGTTGCATTCTTAGGTACAGGTTATCATATGTCTTCGTGTATACGTATTTGTAGTGCAGAAATTGCCATTCGACTAGCAATAAGTTTTTATCCGACTTACAACAAAAGGAGTGTGAAATTTTCAAGTATCATGTCTGTGAGTGTCTCGTGTATCTTTGTAAGTACGTTTCTTTATTCAGCAACAATAACTTCACAGAAGAGATTTGGATGTACCTATATAACATTATATAAAATGAATATAAAATAGATGTCTATAAGTACCGATCATTATTTATTTATTTCTTTTAATTTTAAAGACTGACAGTGACTGGTTCCAAAAACCTAGTTGTATACAGAATACACTACAATTCTACCACACCTGTATTTGCTAATAAGTTAAGTATAGGAAGCGATTCGATTTATCGCTCCACAGAAAGGAATGACTCAGTTTAAATTTGTCACGCACCTCATTAATAATCACTCCAGCTGATTAACTAAACCGATTTCCTATAGTTACTTCAAGTCAATGTTAAAAGATGGCGCCACTGAACACTTTTTCATCTACAATGTGGCTACAAATTGTGAAAAAGCTGAAATTATCGCAGCGTCCGTCGTTGTATGTGGCGCCACCTAGAGTATATACTTACTGATAAGAATGAAATGTTACTGAAATATAAAGGTAGACAACCGGTATGTTGACTTGACAGTCTAAACGTGGTACGAGCACACATCGAAATGGCAGGTAAGCGATAGTGATAGTGACCCGTGATTGCAGTGATAACGAAAGTGCTAACACTTATTCATGTAGAAAAGGAAAATATTGTGAAGAAACAAAAGGAAAGGCTAATATTTGAGCTGCTGAGAAAATATTGCACTATATCAGGGCTCATATTTGAAGTAAAGTGGGTGTGGAAATTGCGAAACAGCAAATTATGTCATGTTATTTATCAGCGTTAGTCTCATAGATAAGTTATAATTGAGTGTTAAAGCTGAAATAATTATTAGCAAAAGAATAAGGATTTCAAAACATTATGCAGTAACAGGAGGAGCTCAATGGCGCAAGTTGTTAACGCGTTCGGCTGCAATCGTTAAAGTTAAGCAACTTTCGCAGTGGTCGGTCATTGGATGGGTGACCAAAAAAATTTACTATCTCGAGCTCCTCCGTGCTTCGGAAGGCACGTTAAGCCGTTGGTCCCGGCTGCATCTGCAGTCGTTGGCACCCACCAATCCGCACTGGGCCTGCGTGGTGGGTCACGGCCGAATCTCTCTATTCCATCCATAGAGAAGGCCTGTGCCCTAGCATTGGGGACATTATTAGGCTTATAGGCCTTTTAGGATAACAAACCCCTATTCCTGAAAAATTTTGTAGAAAATGTTAAGAAGAAATAAAGGTTTAGTGTTATTATTACTATGCAGTACTTAAGGTATTTAATAAATAAAAGTTGAGATTGTAACTAACTAAACTACTTACTAACTTTCTGGTGATTTCCTTCAAATTGAGTTTTTGAAACGTAGGCTATCGAAGCGCCGGGAAATACTGAGTTCATTAAAGGCTATGTATGACATTTGTTCGTATTGTTAATTTGCTTAAGACATTTAATAAACAGATTAAGGTATTTAAATAATACTGGTGGATACCCTAAGTTCGTCACATATATTATTGTAGCTTTCTATAAAAAAATAATTATCTCCTTTTTATTTATCCATTTCCAGCATTCTTTTCGCGACAATCTTTTCGCCTTTTTACCAATTTTTATGAAATTCTGTCTAAGTAGCTGTTTAGACGTTAATGCGAAACATAAAGATTTACCTAATTTCAGCATTTGAAATATTGGCAAGCTTAATAATATTTATTTACATAAGTTTGAAAATAAAAAAATATACATTCGGATTACGTTATGCAGCAGTCGTTGTTTGGTCGTCGATACTTAGTTGCTCTGAAGAAAAAGATGGATATTTTTGACAAAACTATGGATATTATAGTCTTGTTACCTGCAACTAAATTTAGTTTTAATGAGTAAAATTTTCTGTAAGCGTTACCGAAGGCATAAAGTAACATTCAAAGCTACTTATTCATTCAATAATAATAGATTAATTGCATTTCATAATAACAATGAAAATTTAATGATACCTATATAGTAAATAAGCAATTACAGGAAAGCACACTTGTGCATTTACCATGCACAGTTGGTACAGTCATGACCACGACATTGGTGACATTTGCAGTACTAATGTAGCTTTTATTTCAAAAGAATAAAGATGTTTTCAAAATGAACTTGTTTCTATCGATAATGCTTTACTGTAACATATTCAATGCAAACGTGCCGATTGTAACGCAAATACCATTATCATGTAAATTTACAAGTAAAGGATATATTAATACACCTGTGAATACTTTCCAACATTCTAGAAATTTTCGGATTCTCAAAAGTAGACTTTATTTCATTAGACAGTAAAGTTGAAACGATGATGTGGCCTGTTTCAAACAGCAGTACAAAGATAATGATAAAATCAACGATTCGTAAGGTAGATAATAAGCGTAGTAATCAAAATTACTGATATAGCACTAGGTATATCGATATCCGTCATTTTGTTACCGGCAAATTCCTCAGGTATGACAAAATATAGATTATCAGGTTCCTGCTAGGTACTTTAGACCTAACTAAAGTACACAACTACTTTACAATCAATGACAAAATATAAGGAAAGATAATAAATACTATTGATTTTAGAATAATTTCTTTTGTGTTAACACGCTTAACTAGGATCAACATTCTTTCAGGCATATTAAATTAAGACCTAACATACCATATTTATCATTTATCACAAGTCGAATAGAGATGGAATTAGTGTAACTAATAATTAAATTATAAGTGCGACAACACTCTGTTTCAACGTGGCTGATCTGTTAAATGACTAAGTTTAGTTCAACATTATTTTGTGAAAAAATCTTAATTTGGTCGTTTACACCAAACTTATGAGATTCTTAACCTCATTCATAAGTAATTAGGTGACACTATTAGTTTGCATCAAACTTTATGGCAATCTTAACTCGCTGTCAATTCCCGGGGCCCAATTCCCGGGCCCTCACAAAAAAGAGATAAGAAAAACAAAGTTCGACAGATCACGAACTAGGGGACAAATTGTAAGGGGCCCCGGACCTCCACTGCTTCGTTTCCCTCCGATTCCGTCGATCTAACCACGTTTTAAGGTGCTATCCGACGGCCTGAGTTGTCGGGGGCGCGGCCGCGCCGCACAGGGTTACCAAACGTATGAGAACTCTTAGCGTTTGCGATTTAGCAGTCTCTATACATAATACGAGGTAAATAGAAGTCTCATACACTGTGTTATGGCATAATGAAGCTGTACTTACGAGTCGATCTAGTTGAGCCGACCCCCTCAGGTTCGAGTGGTCTAGAGGCTCCAGACGGAGAGGAGACTCCCCACGTGGGAAGATGCCATTCGCCTGGAATACCTCTAGAGGCACTCGCCCATTCTTGGCTTGAGGTCTTCTTAAGATCTCGCTGTTCCCAAAAACGCTGACGCTGTAAAGGTCATCTGCGACCAACAGCATACACACTCAAAACGAAAACTGCTTCGTTGGCCCAGGGCCTCCAAATCTCTAAATCCAAAGCTAGTCAATAGTATCACTTGTTGACGTTCATACTATAGTGAACCTTGTTTGGTGCTAAGAGCTGAGCTTAATAACTAATCGGTCAGGAATCGGCAATAAGCCCTGTTTGTCACGGAAAGTAAAGTTAAAAGGGGGGATAAGTACTTAAATAAAAACTCAAACTCAAAAATCCTTTATTCAGTCTAGGCTGTTCTGGACAAGCACTTGTGAAGGTCGAGAAGGACGCCGTCTTCGGTTCGCAAAACTACGGCGCGAGACTTTGTGCTAAGAAGAACCTGCAAGAAACTCAGCAAGAGCTGTTCTTTTCTCCCGTATTACTATACACAGAGTCTACAAGTTGAAAAATTACTCATCTATATTATAGATTTATAGATACAATAAGTTTTTTAATAGTTAACTTTACATTTTTAGTACATAGGAAGCGGCAGTAGATACTACATTACTGTTATGAAAAATGACAAATACCCATTAAATTACAAATTGCAAAAAACACTATGTCCATGCATTACAATCATCAACTTTATAATAGCCCTTCTCATAGAGTATTCTATATCTGAGATTCAAATTTGGTCAGTGGAAGCTCAATCAGATAAGTGCAATACTAAAACCCAGAAATGAACCTTTTGATTTTTGGTCTGAAACATGGAACGGCAAGCTTGTTCTTAAATCTCGTGTTAAAGTTATAGGTTAGACTTTTTTTGCAAATAAAAACAGTTTGTAAGTCTCAAGCACTGACCACCAGTAGAGAAAAAATATGTTATGGGAAATGAGATACACAGCTTTTGAGACATTACTAATTTTCTGCGAAACAGTATTAGTTATAAACAAAGGTATCAATTTCATTATATAGAATTTAACACATCATAGCGTTAATATATGTTGAAAAATAAATATGCTTACCACGGCTTATTTAG
Source organism: Chilo suppressalis (assembly GCA_902850365.2). NCBI lineage: Eukaryota > Metazoa > Arthropoda > Insecta > Lepidoptera > Crambidae > Chilo > Chilo suppressalis. The sequence goes on along the minus strand of OU963906.1, from coordinate 20,447,610 downwards.
TGCTAAACTCATTTAAGTGTTATTGTCAAAGCAAACAATGAGTGGTTACAAAATAAATATTGGCACCAGTACTTCTTCGTATGTTGTCTGAAACGCTATAGAAATCTAGAAGTTTACTCGCGTTATTTACCTTTTATTACAGTTTGTATTTGATATTGTTTTCTCTTACCCAGTCCGATCACAAGGAATTATCGTTCAGTTGGTCTATGGCACCTAAACTCGATTACTCCATCGAGTAATTTTATTCTGTCATTATTTATAGAGTTGTTCTCATTAAATGAGAACAAATATTTGTAAAGAAAATGTAAAAAAATATGAGTATTAAAAACAAAGATTTTAATATTGTACACAATGATATTCTTAGTTGTACAGGGCATTAAATAACTCACTTATGAATTAACTTTTTATTAAGTGCTTTACTTTACTCCAATCCTGACTTAAAAGTGTAGTTATAGGGAATTACTCAAGATATTATTATCACTTGATTATACAACATTATAGATAAAAAAAATATCAATAATTTAATCTTAAGCCGAAACATTTTTTATTATTATCTTTTACAATAAAAGTTATTTTAGTCCCTGTCAAAAGGTAGTAAAAACTTATTTATCTTGTATAGATATTTATACAAAAACTTGTTCTTGCTAAATAAAATTAATAATGATTAATGTGCTAAGTTTTGGTCTTTCGCAAGATTGTAATTTTGTTTGAAACTGTCTACGAACTGGAACTTAATTCCTAAACTTAAAGCTTGTACTCTTAACAACAGAAAATATATCATTAAGGCATAGACGTAGCTAAAGCAAGAATTATTATTAAAACGGTATTATACTTATATTTAAATAAAATCTGTTCAGTATAAGAAGGGTGTGGGTGGTGTAGGTTCATAATTTCAAACTAAATGCTACAACCAAAGATGGTCGAAAATAATCAAGTCTACTTTTATTTTACAAAATTCAATGTTTAAAATAGTGGCGAAAACTTAAAACATTACAGCTAAATGACAGACGAACGTACATACGGAAAGCGGAGTTAGGGTTACTATTTCGGTACAGAACTCTTAAAAATAACAAAAGAAGAGTGCTTAGAAACACTTAAGAGGGCTATCCGGAGCGACAGACTAGCGGAGCCGGCAAATTGAGGGTAATTGAAGAAAAATATTCTTCTGCTACTTTGCTAACTTCACAATCAGATAAGGTGGAGCCATTAGTTGGACCTTGTGTAAAAAGAAATATTAAATCCTACAAGGTCCAGTAAAAGAGAGATTATCAATATAACAAAAAAAATGTTATCCAGGACGACCTTATTACGGTTACGGTCAACCACCGCCCGGGATGCCGCCCGGCGCTCCCCCTGGCTACCCTCCCATGATGGCAGCACCCGGGATGGTATACTACCCCATGCACCCCGCCTACTTCTACCCTTACCCCCACCCTCCCCCCGGCGGAGGCATTAACATCGTGGATGAGTCAGCACCCGCAGAGATCGTGCCCACCCTCCCTGGGGAGACGGTCGAGCTACCTTGGAGTAAGTCTGGACGGTGCAGAGATAACACCTTGGCCATTCACGCTTTCACCTCATCAATTCCTAACTTAGTCATCGCTCTTAGAATTTCCTTTAATACTGATATTTCTGATACACTATATCTTTGGAAACTTGAAAACGTACCTTTAGAAACATTTAAAACGATTATAAGATTAGTACCTAATAAAAATGAAAATAACTAAAAACCCAAGGTTGATAAAATATCGGACCTAATCATTACATTAATCCAACAGAAACATGATAACATCGAAAATCTATTAAAACGATTAATCATATTTTTATCACTAAAAAATTTTACGAGTGTAAAATATTTAATGTTTTAATACTTATTTATACGATCATATTCATTATTGCTAAGAGAAAAGGGTGTTATCTCGCTTGCAGCTTTCTCTACTGTGTGCCGATGCTGGGCCAATATTCTTTATGGTTGCTTTATCCAGACTTACTCTCGGGATTATGGGCCGACTGAAATTAAAGAGTTTGCTAATGACATGATTGATTATTCTGATCATCAACAAAAACAAGACAACATTTAAAAGACTTATAAGAAGGAACTAATATTACTAATCTTTTACTAATATTGTTGCGGATAAGTGGGAAATGTCCATATTAATTTGATGAGATTGGGAATTTCAGTTAATTTATCTCGCAATATACTAACATGTTAATACTCGAACAATATTCTTTATGATTGTTATTAGGTGCGACTAATGTTAAGCAGTGAAATAAGTGATAATAATATATAAACCATATTGAGTATTGGCCGAAGCTTCTTGTGTTGTCTGTTTTCTAGAAAGTCCTTACTTGTGTTCTTTAATTTCAAGTAATACTAAATTGATTCACTGAAAGCTTTCCTACTTGTGATGAATGTTTTTTTCCAATACTAAATCTCTTGTTTTTTTAAACCGAATAAATCATTGAATTAGGAAAACCTTGCCATCCTATATAGAAACTAATTTTCTAATCAATCAGCATATCTGATTATTAGGTCAGCTTAGAACCGTTAATCTATTCCAGAAATAATTGGCCAGATGCCTATTGATAAGTAGTTTGGATTTATTCCAAATAGCTTAATATTGCTAAATAACTTATTATAACGCAAGTTTTTACAATCAATATATAATATAGCGCATGAAAAAAAAGTTGCCATTTCATCTACTTATACCAATTCCAATTCTACTCAAGAAATAATTTAAATGTATCCATTAGCTATTAGACTAAATAAAGACCACATTTTATGGTTATAATTTTTTGAAGTAATATTTTCTTTAACATGTTTATATGGATGATTTGGTAACAATGTTAAGTATGAATGTTGCATTTCTTTTAGGTACATACAAATGGGTTCCCGCGTGCTTGAGCCAGCAGAGCATTCCTCCTGGTGCCCTGAGGGTTGGTACCGATGCAGATGGTGAGCCGATCTATGCTGGCAGAGCTCCGTACATGGGAGACGTCTTACCTGCCAAGGTCATCCCTTCAAAGAATGCCTGCTACGTCTGCCATAATGGACAAGAAGTCCTTATTGACCAGTTTGAGGTAAAGAGCGGTCTTTTACAGACATTCATTCCTTAAAATATACTCATCAAAAAGTCTCAGCAACATGTTATGCGGTTATGTTCTAGCTCTATTATCAAAGTTCATCATCATCATCAGCCTATTAATGTTCCCACTGCTGAGGCACGGGTCTTCCCTATGGATGGAATAGGGAGATTGGGCCATGACCCACCACGCGGGTCCAGTGCGGATTGGCGGGTGCTAACGACTGCAGATGCAGCCAGGACCAACGGATTAACGTGCCTTCTGAAGCACGAAGGAACTGGAGATAGAAGATTTTTGGTCACCCGTCCAATGACCGACCACTGCGAAAGTTGCTTAACTTCAACGATCGCAGCCGAACGCGCTAATCACTTTCTCCATCGAGCTCCTCCTATAAACACTTAATAACACACAATTATATTTCTTTCAGTTTGTTGAGTGGTTTTAAGATTTTACGCTGTTACCGTGAATATGCCACACATTAAAAAATCTAAGCAACACGTATCATATATAGAAATTGTGTGTTTTAATAATTGATGTTTATTTTTTTTTACTTAGCAAAGAACTACTTTGCTTTGGTATAAAATTTTATTTGTTTGCGAAATATAATTGGCTGTTGTAGGTCATTGGGTTTAAATTCGACAAGGTGACGATTGATCTCCATATAAAAATAGTTAAGTAGCTTGGGCATGAAAATCCAAAAGTTGCACATAGGCATATAAGAATATAAAGTTACTTTCACATCTATAGTACACATTAATATGAATGTAGAACATGTATGTCGTAAGATGAAACCCACACACATAATGTCTTTGCAGTGAACAATCATTTGTCATTATAATTATATGTACGTTCTCTCCGTAACCGCAGTTAATTATAATATAATAGCTGTATCGAACATTGCAATATTGTTAGTGATATCATAATGTGTAGACCTTGCTTAAGAGAATATGTTGTTATGCATATAGGTAACAACTTCTGATTTTTAGAGTTTCACAAGACAGTTATTTGGATATATTGATATCTACTAGTGAACTCCTAGCTTTTTTAAGTAATACTTCTGTGGTATACTTTTGAAAACTAGTATTTTAATTAGCCACTGTAATTGGAAACACTATATTAAATTTTATGTCTCACTGCTGGGGCACAAGCCTTACCTATGGATGGAATAGGGAGATTGAGCCAGAACTCAACACGCGGGCCTAGTGTGGATTGGTGAGTGTAAACGAGTGCAGATGCAGCCGGGACGAACTTCTCGTGCCTTTTGATCAAGGAGGAACTCGAGATGGTAAATTTTTGGTCACCCAACCAATGAACGACCACTGCGCCATTGCTTTTCATCAACGATCGCAATCGAACGCCCTAACCATTTGCCACATCGAGCATTAGTTTTGTAAATGTTAAGTAGACGAGTTGCAGTAACGAGGGAAAACTGTTTTTACTAACTTGATCTCACCCTCCTTTCAGGTGTTGGTGCCATCGATGTTCTCGTGGCAGTTCAGCACAAACGGTGAGGTGCCCCCAGGTGCTGTCGCCGCTGGCAGCACCGCTGACGGCGAGAAGTTGTACTACGGCAGAGTGACACATGACGGATGCACCACTCCTGGCAAGGTAAGAAATGTGTTTGGAAAGGGTATTTAGGAGAAGTTTCTGTCATAGTTATTATATCAGCACATGAATGTGCAAGCTTTTAGGAACCACTAGCTTACAGAGACTGCAGACAAATAATGCTATGTCTAATACAGTGCTCCTGCTGTGAGTACCTTTTCAATTGAGCTTTACCATACCACTCATGGTGGTATTTTAATTAAGATTCACTGGACCTTGAATAGAAAAGGAGGGTGCTGAGTATGAGTTGGAATCCGCTTAGGAGCAACAAACCCACAGACAGACTCATCAAACTTGAACACCCCACTATTTGGGTCAGAGGTTATAACCATGTAGTGTTAAATTAAAACTAAAAAAAATTAATGTCAGTCTTATTCATGATTTTGTTGGCGCTTCTAAATTAGATTGTAACTCGTAACCCTTCTGATTTTAGAACTCCGTCTTCCACATACATACATTTTTTATTCAAGCGTTTCATTGGTCACTTACGAAGTTAGCAGGATACAGTTGTTTTAGGGACCCCGCACATGGGCCACAAGCCACAACCAAAAAACGCCGCCGACGGCATATTTACTGTAGTTTTCATTCATTTTATATGGACTCGCCACGAAGCTTGTGACAGCCACTCGCGTTTTGTGGTTGTGGCCGGTGGCCCGAGTGCGGCGACACTTAAGAAATAAAACATCAACCTTTAACCTGGCCTCAACGGTGCTAGAATTCTCTATCCGTTCCTTTTTCTTTTCTTGGCCAATATAAGAAAACAATATAAGGTAACCTTTTTTAATTCGAGCTTTTTTTCCCAGATTCACACCAGCCATGGCTGCTGTTACTATCCTTTCGATGGCGAGGAGAAGTCTTCTACTGAATACGAAGTTCTGGTCCTCCTATAAGTGGACATAAATACCTATCCAAAAGGGCTATTATAGACACTGTATTCAGAAGCTTAGAATTTTATTACTTAAAATAATTCCATTGTGACACTACTTCTTTACTTGGTAGCTGAAATAATTATTACGTTATTTATTTTTGTATCTTGCCTTAAATCTTAAAAGTTTTTATTTAGTTTGTGCCAATATGATATCTTTATTAACCGAATCGTTAATAAAATCTTATTATGTTTGACGTTATGACTACATTTTAATAATATTAAAATACTTGTTGTTTTAATTTTCGTCGTTTCATTTGATATTGTTCCATGAAAAATAACGTATTCACTGAAGTATCTCAGAATATATTTCATGATTTGCAGTGCATTCTGTAATGACAAACTCACTTTTCACTTCGGAATCCGCGTAGTGATTTAATATTAGAACATGAATTTCAAATCACACCGGCGAATTCCGAGTGAGTTTGTTTTAAGAGAACAGGAGGCCTACTCTATTTCAACGAAAAACGAAATTTCGATCGAAATTTCGCACGTTCCTTACTCTGTTTCTATTTCATTTCGAAAATTGGTTCGTCCGAAAATAGTTTGACATTTAAATTCTCCAAGCCTACTCTAATTCACAATACTTTCGAACGAAAAGTTGAATTTGACATATAATTGTTCGAAATTTTAACCTCAAATTGAACAAATGAAAAGTGTTATCTTTTCATTTTCGTTTTGGGACTTTTGTTTGAATTAAGCCTTAAATTACTGATAGAGTATTTTTAATCAAGGCTGCTTAGCGTGAGGAACATTTTTTAGCATGTCAAATTAACAAATACACCAAAGTTTAATTAATTATTATATTTCCAACACTTCAAAGTATTAAACGACAAATTTAGGTTGACATACAATAAAATGCATCAACTCTACAAATTAGTCGGCACACTGTCAAAGACGGTTCTTTTAATGTCATCAAAATTTTTGTAGTAAAGTAATATTGTTTCCAAGTAAAACATGTAATCTAAAAAGTGAAGATAAATGAACTCATAAACATGACTCATTCCATTCGTTCTCGAAAATTGTCTGTGCATCCGAACTTTATGTGCGTGTTCGAAAATGAAATAGAGTAGAGTCATTGGCGAAATTTCGTTTCGGAGAAAGAGAGTAGAGCTCCAGTACTGCTAAGGGCCTAGAACAGTCTAGAACTAAGGACTAGGTGTCGTCACTAATATGGGTTTCCTACATTGATTTTCAGCCCCTTCATCGCGATAAAAGTTGAACTTAGACCATTAACTTAAACTTTTATCACGATGCCTGTTAATTAGACAGTTGAGAGATAGTTTTTCTTATATTTTCATTTTAAGCATTAAACTGTAGGTTTATTTTTACATTTAAAAATAATTTTACTAGAAATATTTCAACTCGGTAAAGGCTATACTCGGTAGATTAGCGGGCAATGTAATCGGCCGGATATGTGTATTTTTCTGTTATAATTTTCTTTGAAAATTTGCAAGAAATTAACAAACTTCTTTAGTTTTAAGTTATGTCTCCAAAATTCATTGAAATTTATTTAATGACACACAGGCAGGGTTATTATGTACTTTCGCATTTATTGTATTAAGTATAGTTTAGTATCTAACATTTATTAGAGAAGCTCGATGGCGCAAGTTCTAAGCGCGTTCGGCTCCGATCGTTGAAGTTAAGCAACTTTCGCAGTTGACGGTCATTGGATGGGTGACCAAAAATTTCTTTTCACGAGCTCCTCCGTGCTTTGGAAAGCACGTTAAGCCGTTAGTCCCGGCTACATCTGCAGTCGTTAGCACCCACCAATCTGCACTGGGCCAGCGTGGTGGGTCATGACCCAATCTCCCTATTTTAATAGGCTGGTGATGATGATGATCAATTTATAAGAGGAACAGATGTTGTGTTCCCAATGAAAACATAAAATTATATTTAAAACGCGACTAGAGCTCTACCTATCGAGTATAGAGTTGTTATTTAAGTTTTCATAAATTTTCTAATTTCTCGAAGTTTCTTCATATGATTAGAAAACTTAAACGAGATGGATGAAATCGGTAATATCGTCCTCAAGATACGGCACGAAGGGCAAATAAGTTGGGATTCTTTTTATGTATAAAATATAGATATTGCATATATTTCTGGTACTGTCAAATCGTATTGCCTTTATCAGTGGCCCGCAAGATAAGGTGCTTAAAATGTTAAGCTGGTGTAGATAATATGGGATAAGATAAAAGGATATGATACTACAATACTTTTATTTCCCAGAATGTGTTTTTTTATTCTTGTACAATATCATATCTTATTTGACATATTGAAATAAGAAAAAAGCTGGCCAAGTCAAAATCTCGAACATTGAAGTAACAATGTTTCAGATTAAACATTAAAGTCAAGCAAAAAAATTCGAAAAAGTCATAGGTATTTCTGGTAGCGGGTCATTAATTTTATTTTTTTTACTTAAATGTAACTTTAATATTACTTAAATTTTAATGGTTTTCGCTACTTAAAGCGCGATTAGAAATACATAATTTGTAAGAAAACACTATTCACAACACTGTCTATTAATTCCTTTTTTTTAAACTTTTTTATTCTTGTAATGTTGCATTTTCAAGGTTCTTTTTCTACCTAACGTCAACTCGCTGATAGACAGACAGACGGAAGTACGTACACTGATTAGTAATCCTAAAAATAATCAATTTGGGGTGACAGCTTCGAAAGCACACCACGAGTAGATGAATCATAACATGAGACATGTAAATGACAAGTTTTGAGACAAGATTAGACTGATACAACCGTATTACCCAATGTCACCGTCTATGCATTTATAAACAACAATATTGCATTGTAACTTATATAATTAGTACACTGCACAGGTTTAGGCGCACGCGCAGGCATGCTTTTAAATACTTTACTCGCATCACAGCTCATTCAAGTGTCGATCACGGTCAGAACTACACGTCTCAGTATAACCTGGTCGTGAAGTTGTAGAAAAAAAATAATCGATTAAAATTGTGTCTGAAAAAAGTGTCTCTTGTTGTTTAGGAAAAACCCTGACCTACAATGAAGGTTGTGCCTCATTTCATGGTGTTATGTAAGTAATTGTTTCTTTGATGTTGTTGTTCCCACGGTAACTTAAGCTATTAACTTCCGTAAAAGTAACTTATCTTGACCTAATATTTATGTTAACAGAGTATCGTGTTGTATAAACCTTATACCTTACTATTTCCAATAATCCATTATTTTTTCATTGTTTACTTCTTTAATGTACACTTACGTATACTTAATTGAATTTAAATATTTGAGTTTTTATCTTCACCACTTTCCACGAAATATACTCTTTCGATTAGTATTAATAATAATTATTGTATTCATTTATTTATGTAGTATTCATTTATCTTTTTTTAAAACATCAAAATAATATAATTGCTACTAACCGCTACTAAACATTTAACAAGTTATTTGATTTAAAGTTTAATCAAACAGTTTTCCATGCAAACATTCAGGCTTCATAATCAAAATAGCTCAATTTTACTTTAATATTTAATATTCGTAATAATAAAAAACGAAAACAGACAGGTTTCCCCTTTTTGCTTCAATGTAAGGGTTTTTCTTAAGAATTGCAAGTATGCATTTAAGTATGTGACTTATCTTGTCCTGTCCTCTGTTTGTATGGACCTTTCTTGTCATTGAAGATAATTTAATCAATGGGTATAATAGAAAGAAAAATACATTGGAGAAAAATTTCTATTTTCGAACTTAATCTGAACTTAACAATCATGGCAGAATAAAGTTAGGAAATTGAATAAATCCTCCTTATACACGACACGTTAATTTTTTAATCGACTACTGCACAAGATTTCTATGAACTTTATTAATTAGCTGAGCTTTTACTTATATAGCAAGACTAAATACTAATCTAGAAATTCCCGGTCACTATAAACAAACAATGATATTCCTAATCCAATGTGCTCCATTGTAGATGCATGAAATGAATATTATTACTATACTTATTGGCCTTTTCTATGTATACAAAAGCCATACACATAGCCATTTGTGTGTATACACATAAATATCACTCACACCATTGCCTACCCTGTCACTCTCAGGTTCGAGTAGTCTAGAGGCTCCAGACGGAGAGGAGACACCCCCAGTGGGGAGATGGAATCCGCCTGGAATACCTCTAGAGGCACTTGCCAATTCTCAGCTTGAGGTCCCCTTAGGATCTCACCGTCCCAATAAAATTAACTGATTTTTGCTGATTTTAATAAAAACAGCTATAAAGTTAATAAAAATGTAAATCTAAATGTACCTTTTTGGAAAGCTTATGAAAGTGATTATTCATTTTACTATTTTTTACACCAAATTCTATACAGGTATTTTCCAATCATTAACGGTGAAGGTCGGGAAAAATACAAAAAGTAAGAATTATTGTTACTAAAGTCCTTTTATCTCTGAGATTGAAATAAAGCACTTTATTAAAATGACCACCAATTTTTCAGCATTCAGAAAAGTATCAATTCAATATTCAGAGTGGACACAACTGGGTAACCATTCAATTTTGACCCCTAGTTCACTGGACTTATTTGTTGCTAATGACCTCTAGTATAACCCCTTTTAAGGAATAGGTCGAGTTTTCCTGTCACCCTGTATAACGCATATTAAATTAAATTCGAAAAGAATACACAAAAGAAAAAAATACCAGCCCGTCCCTTCTGCTGCCTCATCCGCGTGGATTGTTTTCTAGCAAAATCTTTCTTTACTTTAAAAACCTAGCAGTTAAATTCTTAAAAAATAAAAATATCCACCCAGAAGTAAAACAAAATTTGTGTGGTATTAGACCACGATGCAAGTAAAACATTTAAAGTGTTTTACATCGTCTCAAATTTTAAGAGTGGGGAGAAGGCATCCACCTGGAATACCTCTGGAGGCATTCGCCAATTCTCAGCTTGATGTCCCCTTAGGATCTCGCCGTCCCCAAATCCGGTGACGCTGTAAAGGTCATCTGCAACCAACAGCATAGATACACACTCAAAAAAAAAGCCTAGCCTGACCCAATCCCCGTGCATCCTTGGGACCTTACTCACCAACAGAAACACAACACCACCATAATTTTACTGTGATCTTCTAAGATAGAATTTACTTCCCTAGACAGGGGCTCGAATTCGACAGGAAATCTACTATGCCCTTATACGGTCTCATCACCTCACATATACTGAGCTGACATAGAGACCTATTTGGGCCGCGCGTCATAATTGTAAATTTTATTGATCATCATCATCATATCAGCCGTACGACGCCCACTGCTGGACATAGGCCTCCCCCAAGGATCTCCACAACGATCGGTCCTGCGCTGCCCGCATCCAGCGTTTTCCCGAGACCTTCACCGGATCGTCGGTCCACCTTGTAGCGGGTCTTCCCACTGAGCGTCGTCTGGCACGCGGTCGCCATTCGAGAACCTTTCCGCCCCAACGGCCATCGGTTCTCCTTGCTATGTGTCCCGCCCACTGCCACTTCAGCTGGGCTATTCTTCGAGCTATGTCGGTGACTTTAGTTCTCCTACGGATCTCGTCATTTCTGACTCGATCACGCAGGGAAACACCAAGCATAGCTCTCTCCATTGCCCGCTGGGCGACCTTGAGCCGTCCTATGAGACCCATAGTAAACGACCACGCCTCACTGCCATAGGTCATCACTGGCAACACACACTGGTTAAATTTATTGATATAATATATTAATTACACGAGTACGTTGGGATGAGGAGCTCGATGGCGCGGATGATTAGCGCGTTTGGCTGCGATGGTTGAAATAAGCAATCGTAAGCAAATTTCGCAGTAGTCGGTTATTGGATGGGTGACCAAAAATTTTCTATCTCGAGTTCCTCCGTGCTTCGTAAGGCATGTTAGGCTGTTGGTCCCGGCTGCATCTGCAGTCGTTATATCTGCTGATATACGGAGCATCTGCTAATCCACACTGGGCCCGCGTGGTGGGTCATGGCCCAATCTCCCTATTCCATCCATAGAGAAGGCGTGTGCCCCAGCAGTGGGGACATTAATAGGCTGATGATGATGACGATGATGACATGAGTACGTAAAGAGCAAGCATTCGAAACAGTCAGGCAAAGAATCCACTTACTAACTATTTTATCTGTATTTCATTCAGCTGCAATAAATATTCAAATTTAACTTTGGTGACTATTTGCCTGCGTACTACAAAGAAATATCATCTTGACAACATCTAAACGGTGTACGCGGTCACACTGGCTCGTACAACCCTAACTCTCTTAAATCTTTATTTGCTTATTTCTAATAGGGACCATATTGGTATTTGGCTAATATGAATATTCGCAAAAAAATCCATGAAAAAATCATATACTCGCACATCCCACATACATACATATTGGTGCCAATTCTGGCGTGATTCTCTAAACTTAAAACTAAATTTAACTTCAGTCTCTCCTTTTCATTCTGTATAGACAATATAAGGATATACTGCTGTCTAATTTATGTTTAGGTTTAGAGAATCATGCTAGAATCGACACCATTCCATCCCTAACTTTCAGTTGATCAGTTTTTGGAAAACACAGATGATCAGATACGCGGTTACCACTGCATCAACTTAATTTTCTGTTACTTGATAATAACTCATTGAAACTGGCGGCTTTACGATTAATAATTTCATACCTTTATATATGTACAAAGTTTCATTTCCTTTATAACACTTCTGTCAAAGGTCTTTTATTTTGAATTTATGGTAATGTTGTTCAAAACTAACGTGACGCGTTTATGTCCCTGAATTGATTTAAATAATTTTTTGTATAAAGATAAAGGGAACAAAGGATAAACTTATAGGTCACATTTTCTTGCGAAAATCGAAGTCAAAAGGTGTGGAATACGGTGAGAGTTTTTATGGAAAATAGGGGTATGATGACGGGGTAGAGAAAACGAAATTATAATAAATCCGTCACTTTGATTATAAAAAAAAAATAGATATTTATCATAATTTTATCATATTTAATAGACATTTATTTTTTATTTTGTCAATTAACCATAAAAATTAGAAAAATAAAGCGCGGCAAAGTTTGGGAGCGGCGGCTCGTGTCGTCACTTCTAAGTAAAAATTGTACCTAGGCGTGACATGACATCATGCGACATCACAAAACAATATACATCAGTAATGTTTTTAGATAGGTCCGACTAAGACTCCATTCCACCTGATGTAAAGTGATTTTATTATTTCCTCTCTATCATATTTATTATATTAATAAACTGCGTGGTCGAGTAGTTTGTACGCCATGTTTCATGGTGTCGCCGATTCGAGAGGTCCCGGGTTCGAATCCCGTTGGGGCAGATGTTTGTGTAATGAATACGAGCACTAGTACTCCAGTCATGGATGTTTCATATGTATTTATATATAACTACCCTTATACGTGGGACATTCAGAAAGTTTTGAGAAACTAAAAAACTAAGTTCTATGAAAAAAATATTTTTATTAAATCATTTCAAAGAACTCCCCACCAGCCTCTATACAAAGTTTCATGCGTCTGAACCAATTATTATCAAAACATTTTTTCCAGTCCTCCGCAGACACCTGTTCCATGGCCTTCTCAAACGCTGCTAGCGCTTCTTCCGGCGATGAAAACTGTATCCCTTTGAGCTGATTTTTTTATTTTAGGGAATAAAAAGAAGTCACACGGAGCCAAATCAGGACTGTAAGGAGGGTGTCCCAAGACTCTGACTGGTGTGGAGTCCAGGAAGTCCTTCGTTTTGATCGCAGAGTGCGCGGGCGCGTTGTCGTGGTGAAGAAGGACCCCGCTTGTTGCTCATTGCAGAAAAATCTTCTGGCAGGCATTTTGTGCTATACCATTCGGCGTTGATGCTGCTTTTGTCTCGATGAGGAATTGAAATTAGGTACCCAGTCAAAGTGAAGAAACTAGCGATCAAAATTTTCCCTGCGCTCCTCGATCGCTTCACTTTCGTAAGTTTTGGTTCATTTTGAAACAGCCAAACTGTCGACTGACGCTTCGTCACAATATCGTAAACGCGCCGTGACAATCCTGCATCAAATTTTTGTATCATATCACTGCATCAACCCACACGGGCCTGCTTCTCAGCTTCGGTGAGGTTGTGCGGCACCCAGCGGGAAACTGTCGTCCTAACGCAAAGGTGCTCGTGCAAAATCTTGTGAACACTTCCTGTACCAATCTGCAAAGTATGTTGAATCTCTTCGTACGTAATTCATCTGTTTTCTTGAATTATTTTTTTTACTGCCAGCACATGTTCTACAATGACAGCCGTCGTAGGACGACCACTCCTCTGTTCATCCCCCAAAGTAAGACGACCGCGTTTGAACTCGCTACACCAAAGGTAGATGGTTGCTTTTGAAAGTCCTTCATCCATAAAAGCAGTTTGAAATCGATCAAATGACTCATCAGGTTTTAACACACAGTTAAAATCGTAAAAAATCATAGCACGAAAATGTTCTCGATGCAGATCCATTTTTTAATGAGACAAGAAAAATTTAATTGCCTCTCGAAGAAATGCGGACGGAAATTTGAAAATCGAAACGAAAGTTTTCAAAATAATTACAAATGGCCAGTGTCTTATACATAAAAACTTTTTTTCGCAAAACTTTCTGTCTGGGCTGATATATGTGTATCGGTATATGTATTATAGCCGTTACCCTAGTATCCTATAACATAAGCCTACAGTGCTTACTTTTGGGGCTAGGCTAATGGGTGTGAGTGTTGGAAATATTATTTATTTTGATCTGTATATATTCTTCATTATACTTCATCATCAATCTCTGCAAAGGCACAGGCCTTCCCTATGGATGGAAAAGAGATACTGGGCCATGACCCGCCACACGAACCCAGTGTGGATTGGTGTATGCTTACGACTGCAGATGCACTCGGGACCCAAAGGCTTGTGCCTTCCGAACCACCAAAGAGCTCGACATAATAAGTTACTAGGTCACCTATCCAATACGCTAACCACCTGCGCCTTCGAGATCCTCAAGTTATAGGTCTGCTGTAGGTACTAGGTACATATGGGCAGCTGCAATATGTAAATATCCCGGATAAAATTAAGCCTGTAGGTAAATTAATTGCCTACGTGATTGCAAAATACTGTCATTAAATTAACGTTCTACCCTTTTATAAGCGTGAAAGGTCAATTGTAACTACATATTTCCGTACTTTGATATTATTATTTTATGTCAAGAAATTGTAAGTAGATAACAAAAAACAGGAAATATTAGTTAACAGGAATAATAAGTTTATGAAACAGTTTTGTTTACCTGATTTAAGGATTCTTTGGTATAGGGGTGAACGCGTTTGGCCTGTGTTTGTTGAAGTAAAGTACTCTTCGTAATGACTGGTCATAAGATGGGAAACCAAATATTAAGGGAGGAAGGAAGGCATATTAAGCCGTTGGTCCCTGCTGCATGTGCAGTAGTTAGTATCCACCTTCTGACCTGCTGAGTTATGACCCCTTTTCTCTATAGTCTCAATAATAGAAAGGTAGACCTGTGTCCCAATAATGAAGACATTAATAGGCTGATGATGAGGAAATGCTTAAAATATTTCGTCCTAGCTGTAGTGTTTACTTATAAAGAAAAAAGGCAGTACGAATTTGGAATGACTTGCCCCCCAATATACGTAAAGCTCCTAAAAAACTTGCATTTAGGGGATTGGTTCATGAGCACTATTTCAATAGTATCAAACAGCGTTCTCATATTTGACTGACATAATCGTATACTTATGTATGTATGTGTGTATATATATGTATATGTAAAAAACATATACATATATATACACACATACATAAGTAGACCAAGGATGGTCTATCTTACATTTTTCTATATTGCGCCCCCGTCATATATGTTTTTTTTCTCGCTCTTACTGGTCGACTGGTAGAGAATACCTTATGGCATTATGTCCGCCATTTGCTTTGTTATTTTGCAATAAAAAGCAGTCATGAGAAAGGGCCCGTTCCGTTAATTGATAGATCTGAATTGATTTAATTATATGACCTTCTTAATCTTTGTACCAGTAATGTTGGGGTGCGCACGAGCCGATATGGCGGGTGAATGCGACCTGGCCGGCTTCTACACTGAGCTGGGGTGTACGCCCACCCCTAGTGGGGACAACTCCACCCTCTGTCCGGACTCATTCACCTGCCCCGAGCTGCATCCGGACCCGGCTATGTGTTATTACAGGTAACTTGCTTTGATTAGTTTTTATCTGATAAATGTTTAACTTACGTAGGTTCGAGGAAATTACTACACCTGATGTTAAGTAGCGGTAGAGTCTAGGTAGTGTTTCCTAACCTTTCCAATACTGCTACCCCTGTAACCTATTAGGAAATCAGATTTTACCCCGACTTTAAAATGTTATCATCAATCCAAGAAATTCCAATTTGGCCGCTATCTTCGTCTCTACTAATGTCATTATCCGGAGAAAATTCACCATGCGCTTCCCACACTCAGCACCCCGCGGGCTCACTAGCAAGAAGGGGCGAATTCTCTATTTAGTAGTATTATTTAGATTTGACCAAATAATTAGGTTTACTCCCGAAGTATGGCTGTTTTACCCCCGGAGGGGTAATTACCCCCAGGTTCGGAACCCAGGGTCTAGAGGCAAAGGTAGCTGGAGCAGGAGTTTTTCACGCCTCCTTTAAGGGTTGTAGGAAGGAAGGAACGCGCGCCGGCAAGATATTCCATTTGTGGATACTGCGATAAAGAAATTAGTATTTTTTTTTGTCTAAAAGTATGTCTCCGGGCGGGGACAATTAACTCTGCCCTCTGTCCCGGAGTCCGGACTCATTCACCTGCCAGGAGTTATATTCTTTCTTCATTTTATTTCCGTCAAACGAGGATAACTTCTTGCTATGTGAGGATTCGATCGGCAACTCGTAGCAACATCCCGACCGCGATAAGTTTTTTTGTGTGTTTTTTATGTTATCATTATTGCGATATGTTATCGGCAAGGCAAATTTCAAAACTTAAACTTAAATAGATAGATTTTTAAAAATCTGTTAAAATTCGCGTGAATTGTAGTGATAAAAATGCGTCAGGAAAATATGTACTGCATCAGCTTTACTCGTATACGAGAGGAAACAAAGAAAGATTAGGAGAAATAAATGAGGACTGAATGTGGTAAAAATGGTTTCTAAATATTTATTAAAATTAAATAATATATAAAAAAAAATAACAAATTATCGTGTCATATTTAGTGAAGTTTGTTTAACAATATCTACAAGCAATTCCTGTGAGCATTAGTTACAATAATAGTTTCAATCAAAATCTGCGATAAATTTCTACTGAGGAGGGAATCAATGCGCATCATTGCCAAAAATAAAATCTTACAAAATAGTACTATTGATGCAATCTTGTTATAAATTATGTAGTTATTGGATGGGAGACCTCGATAAAAACGTTGACTTTTTTAAATATTCTCAATATTTAGCGATTTATCTTTAGCCTGTCCGCCGCCTTGACCTCGCGTTCCAAGAAACGTCCAATGTTTTTGCGACCGTGTTAACAAGAGCACAAGCAAAAAGGAGCAGAGTGTACTTCCCACCCAGCGTGACCGCTTCACATCACTCGACCTTCTAGCTTCTTACGACAATGTCCGATTGGGAAATCTCAGTCTCTGTTGACTTATTAATACCTACTGCTGATAATATATTTTCGTTATACATTTTAATAAAATATAGCTAAATCCTGAAAATAAAAACAAAGTAAAGAAAAAAACATAGCCTGAATTATCATAGCTTTTTTTTAATAGCTATGTATGTATTGACATTATAATCAATTACAAAATGAACAAAGAAAACAATTAATTAACTCAATCAATTTTTACTAAAAAATCAATGAAAGTAATCTTATAACTATGCAATATTAGCCATTCTTAAACTGAAAGGCAGCGCCATCTCTTCGCATTATAGGTAACCCACAATGTCAAATGAATACTTTTACAAGTATTAAACATTTGAAAGAAGAAATAGCAATTATAGTTATAACTCTTCGCATTATAGGTATAATATATATTTTTTTCTAGTTATATTTTCTTTAGATTTAAACATCAAGCAGTTACATGTTTTAAAATAATAAAAAATATAACTATGCAATATTAATTGTAAAAAAAGACTTAATCTTTTTGCATTAATAGGTGAAAAAGTACTTTAAACTTTAATATTGCCAATGTGATCACGAGGCTGTATGCTTGATTGCCTTCTAGATATTATATTGTAACACAGTATTTTATTAAATATAGAACTTTTCGATTGTTTCGCAGTCAGGAAAAAACGTAGACCTAGTTTCTTTTACAAAAATATCTTTATTATCTCGGTGAACGTTCGTTGTTAAGAAACTCTTTTATGATTCATTATTTTCAGCTTCAATATTCACAAATTGCACAATAGAAATCTATGAAACTCCCACCTTGTATTTTTTACCGGCTGCATCAGCAGTCGTTGGCGTCCACCAATCCGCACTGCGCCCGCGTGGTGGATCATGGTCCATTCTCATTTGGTTATCCATAGGGAAGACTTGTACCCCAACACAAAACTAAGGAAATGACCAGTTTTAGGATGGGTGACCAAATATTAAGAGAGGAACTAATGTACGTAAAGCGTTTAGTCCCAGCTGCACCTGTTGGTCTATCTTCTCTCTCTGTCAATAGGTAGGATGATGATGTGGGTGCGTAGTCAGCTTCTTTTAGGGTGCCACGTCACTACCTACACTAGTGCAATCCCGGTACGCATTAGGTAGACCGCGGTCCACATAGTTCGTGTCTGGTGACCGGTGCAGGGGTATTATACGTTTTTTTTATAGATACTTATGTCCGACAAATGACTCCACCTCACCTGATGTTAAGTGAAGGTGAAATCCAGACGCGAAGATAGCTGATACAGCAGTTCTAACTGCCACACCAGCCATCCTCACCCTGCCGGCCTGCATGTTGCTTCTTCTTCTCTTTTAAAGGATCCCAGGTTGTAAGAGGGAGGGAACACGTGAGCGGGCAGAGCATTCCATTTACGGATAGTGCGACAAAGAAATGGTTTTTACTGGGTAGGGTCCTGCTCCTTTCACCGAGCCTCTGAGGAGTCTTCAGATACCCTCAGATAGGCCTCAGAAAAAGTAGGACGATGATGATCTTTTCACAGTCACAACTGCATATGTTAACAATTCCAGGGGCATAGCGTACAGCGACAAGTCCACCATACCGCAGAACCTCATCAACAACCCGTGCTCGCAAGCGTGTAGCTGCCAAGTGGCTAGTAGCGGCGGTCCCAGGTTCGAGTGTGCGGCAGTCGACTGCGTGGAAGTGTTCGACAGCGACCTGCGGCAGTGCGTCAGCACTTATGATCTGGAAGCATGTTGCAGCACTGGCAATGTTTGCGGTAAGACGATAATATTTTAAGTCGTACTAAAGTGCGTCAATGAAATTAACTATTACCAAATGTAAACAAAATATTTATGAATTTAACTATTAACAAATTAATAAAAATCGATAATACCTAGTTACTTTTCTTGCTACAAAAGAGTAATGCAATACAATTAATGAGACAACAAGTAAATTAAATTTATTTGACGCCTCACTTGTTAATGGCACAATAGAAGATTTCTTTGCGGTATCATAGTTAGTCAACGCATTTTTGAGTCAACGCTCTTGTATCAGAATCACATAACTGCTATTAAAGATTCCTTTAAAGATAGAAGAATCAACAGTCATTTTAATAGGATACAAAGATGATCTATTGTTCTTTGTTTATCAGCTACTTGAGCGTTAATTATCGTTTCATACTGCGTCGAAATCATAGCTGACATGGAAGGGGAATGATTTATTCAGATTTATAATGATCAACTCGTCTGCAATATGGGCGAATCTTGCATAAGATAATAAGATTTTTTATGGTCAAAGTGCCACCGTTATATTTTAATGCAAATCATAAATTTGACATAATTCTTGATGTTCAGTACCCTGGCACGAAGCATTATCGAATTCGAAGAATACTTTGCGAGTGCGAAATGTCAAATTTTGTATGGAAACTTGAACAGCAGCGCCACAAAGTACGTAACGAGAACTAAAAATCAGTACACATTTGACAATGACATTTCTGACTCGCAAACGTTACGAATTTGATATTGGTTCGTCCTAAGGGTACCGTAACTTATTCAGGCACCGTGGTTGTAAGACTGAGATGATGACTGATTAATAGTTATTTAAGCAACTGCTGTTTAATGAGGGCTCCGTTTCGCCGCACAAACATGATTATTCACATTCGTGTTTTAATACCTAATTATAACAGATGCATACAAGACTTTATCTACACCCATGATATGAATTCTATACATAAGATTCTGAAAGTTACAAAAATTCATGAAAAGTTTCGGCGCTGTGTTCTTTGTTTTTATAATACCACGCATCGAGAAGTGAAAATTGTGGCTGTCTAGCGAAGGAGTGTTATTATGAAGTTTAGTGCAACATTATAACACCCGTTTGGGTGTTATAATGTTTCTTTTTATTATGTCATTAGATGTTTATATGTTGGCAATAAGCTAACTGTTTCAGAATCTTTAATCGAGGTTTTAACGCATGGGTGTAGATAAAACTATTTTATAAAAAAGGTTTTTTCCTAATAATTGGTATGAGTGTAAATATAAGAAACATTCATGTTAAATTTTCAATTATTTTAAATTGGTTTCAAATAGACGTTCGTAATATGGCATAGTTAATGGTACAGACGCCTAGAAATACATCCAAGACACCTGTGACCCTACGAACTTTGAA
Source organism: Chilo suppressalis (assembly GCA_902850365.2). Lineage (NCBI taxonomy): Eukaryota > Metazoa > Arthropoda > Insecta > Lepidoptera > Crambidae > Chilo > Chilo suppressalis. The sequence goes on along the minus strand of OU963906.1, from coordinate 20,427,241 downwards.
AGATCCGTAATCGTATCGTCATCGTCAAATTTTGTATAGCAGGAGTTAGTTAGTTCTAACATCCGGTAGAGGCGCTGCTCAGTTTAATAGACACTTTGGCGATGAGTTACTATTACAGAGCTAAGGGTTACACCTTAGCACGAACCAATATCGATTTCGTATCGTTTGCGAGTACGAAATGTCATTGTCAAATTTTGTATGGAAACTTGAACAGCAGCGCTACAACGGACGTAACGAGAACTAAACATCAGTATACATTTGACAATGACATTTCGTACTTGCAAACTATTCGAATTCGATATTAGTATGTGCTAAGGGTACTGTCAAAGTTTGTGGGCCTCTGTAGAATAATGATCCACACAGTTATCTTACTCACCTCAATAAAACATTTTCATCTTGTTCACTAGAATAACAGAAATACTGTCTCCTGTTAGGTTAGGCGAGCGAACAAAAAATCTTCAATGTGTATTGTAAACAACTTACCTAAGTTTGCTTAATGAACCCTTACACAGTCGATAAAGTTTGGTTGGTTTCAATTGCGATTGGTTCAGGATCAGTTTAATGGGTGTAATTAAATGAAATGGAGTTAAATGAATTAGGTTAGGTTAGGTTATTAACAGCTTTGGGATCATTACCCAATGATACGTTAGTAAATAAAACGACGTATCACATTTTCTTTAACACTCCATTTGTATAAATAAGTAACGTCTTGTTACCTAATGCGGTGCAATATTTTTTTTGTTCAGGTAACGACGCAATAGCTAACTTGAAGACTTGCGAAGTGGACGGCAAGAGTTATCGCGAGGGGGAGTCATTTGAGCCCAAGAACACGCACAAGACCTGCATCTGCACTGCAGGATGGGACGGGTCGACGGACAACCCTTCGGTCTGTCGGGACATCAACTGCGGCATCGAAATCCACTATCAGAACAAGCTGTTGGACAACTGCGCGCCTGTATTCGTGGGCAACAAGAAGAGTTGCCCTATTAGCTTTGCTTGCCGTAAGTTGTTTTACTGATTTTTTCCTAATTACAAAACTACTTGGTAAATTGAGCCCAAAAACACACGACATGCATCTGTACTGCCGATTGGGACGGGTCGACAGACAACGCGTCGATCTGTCGCGAAATTAACTGCGGCATCGAAATCCACTAACAGAACTAGCTGTTGGAAAATTACTGCGCACCTGTATTCGTAGCTAACAAGAAGAGTTGCTATTAGCTATGCTCGCCGTAAGTGCAGCATCGAAATCCAATATCAGAATAAGCTTGTGGACAACTTTGCGCCTGTATTCGTGGGCAACAAGAAGAGCTGCCCAATTGGCTTTGATTGCCGTAAGAAGTTTTACAGAATTTTTACTAATTACAAAACTACTAGGTAAAAACTGTAATCATGGAGCTCAATGTCGTAAGTGGTTAGTGCTTTCGAGTGCAATCGTTGATTTAAGCAAATTTCGCAGTGGTCGGTGATAGACTGTGCACCCATCCAGAAAGGCACGTTATGCCGTTGGTCCCGGCTGCATCTGCAGTCGTTAGAATCCATCAATCCACACTGGGCCCGCATCTGGGTCATGTCTCCCTATTCCATCCATAAGGAAGGCCTGTGCCCCAGCAGTGGGGACATTAATAGGCTGATAATGATGAGGTGTTTTTTTCGCAGCGTCAGAAACAACAAAGATCGTCCGCGGGGTGAACTTGCGCGGCATAAACGCTCAGTGTGTGTTCGGTAACACCACCCTGGGGGTCGGCGATGAGGTGACTGTAGACGAGCGCTGCACCACCTGCTCCTGCGAAGTGCCACCCTTCGTATCTTGCACCATGAAGGCCGCTTGTAATTAGACATGTTAAGCTGATACAGTCAATATGGATAACGTAAATAAGCGGACCTGATAGATGTTGCCCTGCCCTAAATTTCTACAAAGTATGAAGATTAAAAGGCCTTTATAATCTGATGCTTAGAGCACCAGCTACACTCATCTAATCGATAATAATTATGGTAATCCCTGTGAATCTCTGATAGGTGGTAATGGATCTGCATCTTCTATCGCATTTATCACGGGGAGTGTTCTGAGGAATTGTTCGGATTAATTCCAGCTGCTGCATTTCGCCATCGTACATCGCGACAAAAATTACATCCCCATCATCTTGATGCGTGGCTATCCACAACCGTGCGTTTTTGTCGAAATTTTTTACCACGTACTACAAAACTGTGGAATATGTTGTCGCCAGCAGTGTTTCCGGAAAAAATGGAGGAGGGAAAATCTTCCCCTGGCAAGTGCTCGAAATGGGATTGAGCGGGGTTAACTTGCGCAGCATATTCGCGCAGTGTGCTTTCGGTAACACTACCCTGGGGGTCGGCGATGAGGTGACTGTTGATGAACGCTGAACCACCTGTTCTGCGAAGTGCCACCCTTCGTATCTTGCATCATGAAGGCCGCTTGTAATTAGACATGTTAAGCTATACAGTCAGGCGTCGCCCTTTTTAGCAACGATCGTACGATGACACGATACAATCTCATGGTACGATGAAAATAATGGACCTGTGCTCGTGTGAAGGCTTACGAGCTGTATAGGTTAATTCTGAAGAAATCTGTATGTTTGAAAATCATCGTACGACAAAAACGCATCGTGTCATCGTTGTCATTAGGACGACGCCTCAAATTATGGATATCATAAATGGGCGGACCAGAGAGACGTAGCCCTGCCCTAAATGTCTAAAAAGTAGGTATAAGGAAACTTAAAAGAAAAGGTTGGATAAAATTTTGGTAAAGCGTTCTCAAGTAATGTTCTGACCAAGGAAATAGAGATTCATTTATATGTAAATTGAAACTATGTAAGGCCTTTTTACCTGATGTTAAATGTATCTCACCAGCCACAACTTACTTTACCGATTTTAAGCCTATGAATATCTGTTAGGTGACAACCAAATGAGACATTTCTTTCCCTGGGCATGCGCTCGAAATGGATTTTGAGTGGAAAAACAGCGGGGATGCAACAAATCGCACCTTTATTCCAATACTGTCATTAAACAAAATTCTTCAAAAAATAGTTTACAACGCCATCTATTTGCTACGTTATGAATCTACACATTACTTCAAATCCTGTATTTTAATTTTATTTTATGATAATGACAGTATTGAAATAAAGGTGCGAAATGTAAATCAATCAAATTATAGTAAATACGGATCAATAAATGTATAGAGAAAGTGGGTCCATGGAAAAAAGGTAATATTTTAAGCTTATAAGGGCACATGGTTCATTGTTATAATGACACAAAAAGGCCGCATGTATGCCATGCATGTATATTATTAAATATTTTTTCGTTTACTACTCATTAATTATATTTATTTTGTATTACTCACAAATTATGCATTTTGTCGTGTCTTAGTTACGGAATCACTGAATTACCTACTTAAATAATTTTATAGGTATAAGCATTGTAATTTATATTGTTAATTGAGATTTATTGATATTATTTGAATAGTAATTTTAAGTTGTTATTGAGAAAACTGTGATTTATCATCTCGAATTGTTTACTGGAAATTGTTTTATATCGAAATAATATTTTACTAGGAAATTAAGGTTTATGAAATACCTAGATATTTTTACAAGGTTATTCGAACTCTATTTAAAAAGTAAAATAAAAATAATTATATTCAGACATGACTGTACAATATACATTGTTCTAATTCAATCCTTCTGTATTTATAGCGACTTTATTAAAAGTTTGACGTGATTTCAACCATATCACATAATATATAAGGACCGATATAAAACGATACACACTTTACGCCTATTAATCAAGTATTAATGAGTTGTGATTATGTCGTCGAGTATGTTTCCAGGGCACCACGGGGTAGGGGATTGGTTCAGGGTGGGCTACGGTGTGAGTGACTTTTGTTAGTTGTTTGTATCGCAAGCGTCTACAGGCTATGTTAGCCGCTTACCAACAGGCGGGCCACACGTTTAACATAAAAGAGTAAAGGCATTCATACAAGCATTTTTATTTACGAGAATAAAGGGTAGGTGTATGCAGGCGCGGTCCGAAGGGGGAGGGGGGTCACAGAGGACATGACCCTCCCCCCAAAATCTAATGTCAAATTGAAAAATCTCAAAAATAATAAAAGGAAATTTCTAGCTATCCCCTAACAGCGATAAATTTATAGTTTGTTGACATTTAGTGGTGTTTTTATGAACTACGTACGATGGCCAAAATAACTTGGAAATGACATCTAGTACTAGTTTAGAAACAAGAAACCGAACTATGTAGTTTTTGTAATCCTAGCAAAATCGATATCCGTCGTTAAGATAAAGATTGTATTACAATATTTAATAAGTAATGTATAAACTAAATTGTGTCTTGTGCAATAATGTTTATTTTATTCCAGATACCTATTTTTTATTAGTGTAGTGAGTGACCCCCTCCAAAATTTCAGGCTGCGACCGCGCGTATATGGGGAGATTTCACAATTGGTTATGTACAACATTAGATATTGTAAGCCCTCGTTTAGACCTAGAGACAAGTCCTATACTAGTTTTACACAAAACTTGTAGAATACTTGTTGAGACATTCCTTCGTTTACACCGCATAGACAACGAGTATTTTAACAAGTATTTATTTCATATATTTTGTGTATTACGATATTAAACGATATTAAATACACTAGATACACCAACACGAACAAAATCGTGCCCGAAACCTGTCCAAAAGGTACATTGAATGATCCACGGAGCTCTGTAAGATGATCGCGTAGTCAAAATCAACATAAGGCATTATATAAATATTGAAAGTAACCTTTAATACAAACTTTATAAGGTCTTAAATAAAACGCATGCGTCAAGGACTTCTGGCAGTTCGAAATGCAAGCTCGTAAAATTTTACGACTTATTGCTATTAACGGAAGAATTAAGACCTTAGTTCTTTGACTCTACGCGCAATTCTGAACGCGCTGTTAGCAATATAGCAGGCACGGACCGCGAGGAAAAGAAACGGCTATATGGCGACGTTTAACCGACCATGCATTTGAATATCACAAATATTTTATATTAAATCAGTTTATAGTAAGTATTAGATCAAAATTTACTTCAAATGCGTTAAATTAACAAAAATTGACTAGATACCTGTCGCAAAAAATGACACTTTTCGTACTCTAAGTATTATTTTCGCATTTTTTCACGGAGCTCTGTGGCATCTTGACTTTGTAACGGTCCGCGCGTGACTGTGAACCAAGAAGTGCTTGAGTGGAGTTCAAGCACTTCTTGATTGGGGCACATTTTGAGCGCTCGTGGTGTATCTAGGGTATTTAATATCGTTGGTATCCAACAAGTTTGTTTGCAAGTATTGTATACTACATGTTTTACACATGTATATAAGAGTGAACAAAAAATTAAGACATTGTATAATATTTATTATATACATGTATTATACCTTGGTGAAAACGAGGGATAGCAGATATATATATTTAATTACCCACATTATAAACTAGGAATTAGGTAACCGTACAAATTGACGGCTAATGTTTTTATATGGGTCTCAAATAAAATATCATGTGGCTCTTTGATTAAATTCTTTACTAAACTCATTGTAAAATCAGTATTATATTGTAAATAAACATACACATTAAGAAGATTATAATATTGCACTTAAATTGTACTTAAACATCTAAACTTTTAAGTCTAAATTATGCATGGCAGTTTTAAGTCTTAGCTAAGGATATATTTACATTATGTACAAAGTACACAGCCTTTTGGAACCTTGTAACTTATTAAGTAAATTTGTGACGACTCTTAGAGCTAAGTATACTTAATTAAGTTTTACGAGTTAACGATACCTTTTGTCAATAAATGCTTGAAAATAACACAAGTTTTTTTCTTAATAAACTAAGTTGGTTTAATCACAATTGAATTAATTAACATAATTAAGGTTAAAATTATTTGAAACTAAAGTTATAACAAGATATTACTTAACTCACTATATTGACTGTTCTTTCTCCTTATTACCTACATACTAATTTGAATTGTAATCACTTAAGTAAATGCAAAAAGTACCTAATTTAGTTAGTTTAAGTATTTAATCTTTAAAAAACATTCATTTCGAATGTCGATAATACTTCTTTCAATAATATCTACATTTTGTTAACTAGAATCTACTTTGGTAACTTCTAAAAATACTCGTTTCTTAAAATTAACATGGCAGTGATTTTAGTGGCATTACTACTCTTAGATTAAAGTGTACTGTAACTTTAAATTGAAAATATTCATTTTTATAAAATATCTTATACTCGTATTCGGAATATTTTATATGTAGACTCAAAGTATTTATTCCATTTAGGTTTATCATCCGCAGTTTTGCTCTAGTGGCTATATCTTTCATCCCCCTTTTTAATGCATCAAGGGAAGAATGAGGTCAGTTATCAAGATAGAAACTGCTTATCTTATAAATTTGTCCAAGATTGTTTAAAGTAAGTTCTGAGTTTCTTCAGGACAAACAATGACACGAGGTTATTTATTTATATATTAGTAAATTGGATGATACAAATTTTAAATTCCACCTTTCAATATTTTCAAGCTATTTATTGAACTGAAAGTAGGTACTTAATAAGTATTGTTTTTTTAAGCGAAAACTCCCTACCCCCATCCCCATTCATTCCAGAGTCCAATGAACATATATATTGAAATGGTTATAACTACGAGTATACTTAAAAATTCAATAAAATGCTTCAAGTATTGCTTTAATAATAAAAAATAAACCAACTCAGATAGGTAGATATAGTTGATTGATGTAGCTTGAATGGAAATGGAAAAATGGAAATAAAAAAAATCATTTAAAGATAATGGTAGTTCAGTAGACTCTTAACAAAACAAGGTACTGTAGCGTGTTCATATCACACATAAATATGTGAAATACATTCAAAAATTATTATTTAATTTTTTTCTGTCAACAAAACGCATTGAAATTGATAACACGTTTCTGTAACCGGCACACGCTTCGAAAAGTTAATACAATACTAGGAAACCTCTCCCAATTTCTATTCTGAAAACAGTTGTTGAAATAACAATATTCTAGTTACGCCGTAATTCAAATAAATGAGACTTTATTGAGGCTTCTAACTTCGTATCATCATAATAATATAATTTGAAGTTCGACTCATAAAGCTCTGTATTCTATTTCAAAGCAATTCCTTTTCCACAATATATTAAATCAGGTTCCTAGGTACGCTGAAAAGATTCTCAGAGGATGTTTGCTTAAATCACTTGTTTATTTCTTCTGGCGGCTCGTTGTCTAACTTAATAACTCTTTCCAAAATCCCCTTCAAAGTACACTTTCCCAAAATATGAAATAAATGGGTTCTCAGAATGAGTAAAAGTTACACAATTGAGTTTCTGCACGTCAATTCTGTATAATGCAATCTCACTTTGGATACTGTTATTTCGAATTTGCTGACAGTTAAATATAACCGGCTGCTTCAACAATCTGCGTAGATTTATATATTTATTTATTGCATTTTTAACCGAGGACTTACATCAATAACCGAAAGCGTTCTGCGGTGCAAATAAAATACAAAGATATTTAAGTATCGAATCGTGTCAATTGTGACACGATTCTCTAAACCTAAACTTAAATTTGACAACAGCGTATCCTTTTTTTCATTCTCTATACGGAATGAAAAGGAGAGATTGATGTCAAATTTAGTTTTAAGTTTAGAGAATCACGCCAGAATCGACACCAGTATCTAAATCGGACATATCGGACTCGGAAGTGAGATTTTATTTTTAAGAATAATCGGTTCTGATGCCTCTGACGTCTACTTGAAACAAGCGAGACCTATCTCCAGGCGGAACTGCTGGTTTGGTCTTCCGAGGTCCCTGATGGCCACGTCCATTAGCGGCAGCCGTCCCGACTTGTCCGTCGCAAACTCCACCACGGTGCGGGCCCAGGTATTCTTCTTGTACTATTTGGACACATAGATAAATATTAGAGGATTGTATTTGAAGGGTTTCCAGATTTATTTATTCATTTATTGTTCAATGACACCACTGAATGACAAATCTGAGGTGTCGTTTGAATTATTTTTGGGTAACCACATCACTGTTGAGTTATGATGTTAAATAAACATCATTTTCAAAAAGGCAAACAAGACCTGCACAAAAGATCGTCTATGTCATTTCATAATCTGACGAATGAAAAATAAAGATAACAGTATAGATGCATATATAATATCAATATATGCATTATTTTAGTATTAGAACCTCACTACGCGGTGCAGTCACCAAAAACAAATTGTAAATGATACCCCAGTGGTGCCGTCCAGTGTTGATGTTGAGAAAACATGGATTTTGTTACTATATCGAAGTAGGTAATGTTATGGCTATAAATAGATTCATTTATAGCTCTCGATAAATGTTAATCGAAATACATTGGTAAACAGGAACAGCATGACACATCCTCATTATCATTCATGTATTCATCCTGTTTCCTAAGCAATTCAGTGAGGTGAAGATTCTCGGAATTCGAATGATCCAAGTCGATTCAGGAAACCCAATACCTTTCTTGCGTGCTTGGAAAATATTAGGTATAATTAAAACATTGAAAGACGTCCATATACATTGATTATTCTAAATCAAATATCTGTATCATGAAAAACAGCCACATCAATTGTACCCGACTCGGGTCACCCGAGACACTCTGAGTTTCTGTCTCTAAGTAAGGTTCTAGGACTCCATGGGATAGAGTGTTAGGTAAGAGAAGGCATTATACGAGTGATGTTGTGGTATTACAAGCGTATATAGGACATGGTGGCCAATAACTCGTATCATCAGGCGGATCATTTCCTTGTTTTCTACCATCCAAACTAGGATCATAAATATGCCACCTCAATTAAAATAATATAAGAGAAGTAGGGCATACTAGGTTTTGAGCTCGTATTGGAGAGCTCGTCTGGGTAAGTAACTTACTAACACCTTACGAAGAAGGTCATAGTTAAATAACACTATCTTTGATAGCGTTGTGTTGGGGATGGAATCAGACCGACAAGGTGAGAATGGGTGGAGCGGCACTTGTTTCTCCTGCATCAACTATCTTTGCGCCCGGACTTCTTTCAGACTTTAAATCAGGTGGGGTGAGGCAATTTACAGCGCCTTGTATAAAAAAACAGGTTATGTTTAACCCAACCTAACAGAGCACTGTACCGCAGGTGAATGTTGGATTTCAGCAGATTGCAGCGTCGTTAAGGTAATCAGTTTGAGGTCGCAAATCAAAAACCACTAATATTCACCTGGCATTCGTCCAGCAGAGCGTAGTACCTTGGATGTTGGCCTTTAGTAGATTTCTGAGGCATTGTAGGCCATCAGTTTTAGGCCACGCCTGTAGTTTTTGGTCGCAAATCAAAAATCATTACTTTCCAGCAGGAATTCGTCCAGCAGAACGTTGTACCGCAGGCAATTATTAGCTTTCGGCGGGATCTCGGCGTCGTTGTAGGATAACAGTTTGAGGACTCGCTAGTAGTATTTGGTAGCCGAAATAGCCCACAAAATTGCTACAGTGCAGTATCACTTACAGTATTAGTTGCAAGTACGTTAGTTCGAGTGATCCGCTGAGGTATTAAAAAAAAATATTTTACCTGGCATTCGTAAACAGAGTGCTTCTACAACAAGGAAAAAGATAGCTTTGGCAAAATCTCGGTATTTATTTATTTATACTTTATTGCAAAACAAACAGCAATTGGCGGACATAATGCCATAAGGCATTCTCTACCAGTCGACTAGGCATGCGTCCGATATATCAAAACGAATCCAAAATCCGATTTCAAACGCAAATCGATACCGAACGATTTCTCAACAAGAAAATCCGATTTCAGAAATCTAACCGAACCAAAACCAAATACCACAAGTATCCAAATCTAAATCGGATTCGAAATTCGTGCTTTCGTTTTCGGAAGTCAGATTTCGTGCTCGGAACTCCGATTTCGATTTGCTGTTTACGGAAATCTATTGCTGTTCTCTGAGGCGGGATTATTTATCACTGAAAAGATATGTCGTCTAAAAACATCAAAAGTCGAGCAACTTACATTTTTGGACGCTAACCTGAAGTAATTAGGTTTGATTTTGTAAATGGTTTGAAAAATAATAAAAACAAACAGAATAACAAATAAAAATACTAAAAAATATGTAAAAAGAAATCATTGTATAAAAGCCGATTTTTAAATGCGCCGCAAAAGTTTTACTCTTAACCGTAAACATAACTTTTCTGCTAGTCCTAAGCCTAGATTTAAAGCATGAAGGAAAATCGCGAATATCTACGAGTATCCTTGCTTCCTACTATTAATTGTTTGTGATTGTCGTTAGCTAATAAAACCAAATCATAACACAAACTAGTGAATTGGCTAAGTTCAGCACATCTGAAATCGGATATCTAAAAACGGATTTTAAAATCGATTTTGAAATCTGAAATCCGATAAATATCCGTTTGCGTTCAAAACCAAAAACGCCCATGTCTACAGTCGACCAGTAAAAACGTGAGAACTAAAAATATTATATTATTGTATTGGTATTATTGTATACCAGCAGTTTCGGGCCGCGTCTGTTATTTTTAGTCGCCGGGTCGAAGTATCGACAGTGCAAACTCACGTTCTGGACCAGCCGCGTTGACATTAGTTGCATGTACGTCAGTTGTGAGTGGTCCGCTGGCGTATTAAAAATCATTGATTGTACCTTTACCTAGCATTCGTCCAGTAGAGTGTTGTATCGCAGGCGGTTGTTAGGTTCGGTAGGATCTTGGCATTGTTGTAAGCCAGCAGTTTGAGGCCAAGTCTGTAGTTTTTGGTCGCAAATAAAAAAAAACATTGATTTTCACCTGGCATTCGTCCAGCAGAGCGTTGTACCGCAGGCGATTGTTAGCTTTCGGCAGGATCTCGGCGTCATTGTAGGCCAACAGTTTGAGGCCTCGCCTGTAGTTTTTAGTCGCTGGGTCGAAGTAGCCCACAGTATTGCGGCAGTGCAATGTCACGTTCTGTATTGCTCGCGTAGACATCAGTTGCAAGTACGTCAGTTGTGAGTGATCCGCTTTGTATGTGAGCTGTAGATATATGGAGATTTGGGTTTAATTAATTATTTGTATGTCATCAGTTAAATCTTTGAATTTTAGCTTACTAACTGCACTTAATAACTTAACGTAATAACTTAATGTTACAGTATAATTAATTAAAACGTTTTCTACTTTTTATCACGGTGGAAGATTCCTCATTCACAAAACTCTGAGATTCAGGCATAGTTACAGAAAAAAAGATAATGATTATTGTGAGATGATGCAGTGGTTAATGCGGTCGGACCGAGATGTTACGCAAATTTATCGATGGGCAGCCATAGAATAGGTGACCAACATTCTTTGTTTTGAGTCTTTGCTTCTAAATAAACATTAGACCGTTGGTTCTAGCTGCATCTGCAGTCGCTAGCATCAACCAATCTGCATTGGGCCCGCATGATGGGATCCCTTATTCCGCCTAATTTTTAGGCCTGTACCGCAGCAGTGGATACATTAAGGCTCGTATTATAGAAATATTCTCAGTGTTTGAACTAGTCTTGAGCATAGTTAGAAAGGGATGTCGCTATATAAAGCACATAGCGACATCCCTTTCTAACTGTACTCAAGTAAAGATCAACACTTAGTTGTCATTCAGTAATACGGGCCGAAGAGGCTGGTGATGATGATATAAGAATTGTTTAATTTCAATGAACTTATATTTAGAATAGATATAAATTATCGAGGCTAACCGTAAATCCGTCTTCCATTTCGCTCAGCCAGACCTCTTTCTCCTTCCCTTTATAGACAATGTCTTTAGATGACATCGGCTTAGGATAAATGCAGCTGCTCCCAGACTCCATATCACAGTGTACGAGAATCGCGTCATTCATATCCCCGCCATTGGGATCAATCCAGTATTGACCTGAAACGCATCATTCAATAAGCAAAGATGGCTGTCATCAGTGACCTAAATACGTTTATTTTATATCGGAGGTTTAAAATCATTTTATACAGTTTCGTTGCCGAATTTTCAAAATTAATACCGTAGGTACTTAAACCTAATAGGGTATTTGACAGTATTAACAATAAAGTGCCAATTGTTAGCACATGTGTTGAGAATGAATATTGGCAGGTGAATTTACTATTTTTACAAAAAAAAAATTCATAATTTTACAAAAACTCACGAAAAAGATAATAGTTTTCTTATCTATTGTCACGTGAAACGCTTGGGATTGGCGGAGCCTAAAATGACGTCACACGCAAGTAAACTTCCGGTTAAAGTGACATTACATTGTATCGTTTGACGTTTTAATAACAGTCGTGTGACGTCACACACTAGTAAGACGCCATATTGTCCAGAGAAACGTTTTCGCGGCAACTTGAAAATGGAGTTTGTGATTTGATTATTTTTACTGAAATACACAACATAATGATGAATATCCACTTTTTACGGACTCCATAAACATTAGTCAATAACGTGACATCGTTTTCTAAAACTTGTCAAATACCCTATTGAGCGTGAGCGTTATCAAAATAATCTGGGGAAACGATGACACTTATGTCTTAATTTATTAACCAGTAGGCATTTGTAAATATATCACCCCAAATATCAGACAATTTCGTCGTTTGGTCAGTTAACCTTATAGTTTCTTATCTAACTTATGATAGCGAAACGATTCCGCCGTTTGGACGAAAATAGCTTAAACTTGGTCGTATTATCAGAAGGGAACTTTATAAACTTCCGTTATCGATAGAAAGCGATTATCTTCTTCATGAAAGTTCAAGAAAACAATAAGAAAACTTTAAGTATACCCGTTCTTTTAATTTTAATTTTCATTACAATGACTATTGTGATATATGTATAACAATAAACACAAAGCTTTACTCTGATCCCAATAACTATTGACGCTGATAAGATGTTATTACGTTTTTGACCATAATCGCCCAGGTTGTTGATCGGAGAAAAACACATACCACTTTCCAAATTGGGATGGTGATCTTTGATGTCCGCGCAGGTTTTGGCCGGGGCGTCCTTTGATCCGTCCGGCCTGAGAAACTTGTCCAGCGACACCTTCAGCCGTTCATAAGCCTTCATGACTACCTCTTTGCGTTCGGAGGCCGACATGTCGTCACGGAAGAACCTCGCTGGCATTTGGGAGTTGGGATCGTCGCCGAGCGGGTCCGGCCCTTTCACTGAACCTGCGTATAGAAGCAATTCAAAGTTATAACCAATTTTGAAAAAGTGTATTAGAGTGACTCCTTAAGATACTGTATGAAATAAATTGGGGAGAAAAAGTAGATCTTCCTAAGTTTCTTGTCGGCCGGTTCTTCTCAGCACAGGGTCATTGTAGACTTGCGTTCTGAAGAGCTTACCTATTACCTTATTACCTACTAACTCGAGTTTGAACATGTACCTTGTTGCAACATAGCAGCAATAGCGGCAGCATCGTAGGCCAGTCCTTCGCCCGGAGGTCCGGGTGGGCCGGGCTGACCCGCGGGCCCGGGTGATCCGTGCCGTCCCGCCTCGCCTGACGGGCCGCGTGGACCAATGGGACCAGGTGGGCCTTGCAAGCCCGGGCTACCGTCACGCCCTGGTGATCCTGGAATGAAGGAATAGACGGAGTTCGGAATAGCCAAATAGTGATGAGGTAATATTTTCAAGAAGTAATGACGTTCTAGATAGCCGATAATCGTGATAAGGAAATATTGAGAGTGGAATCACATTGTCCCAGGTCTAAAGTAACAGCGAAGGATTAATAACAAAAAAAAAAAATCTACGTAATAAAAAAAATATTTCATAAATTTAATAATATTTATTAGGTTGTATGAGTGTAGTCATATATGAATATGTTCCTCGTATGTGGAGTTAGGTGATATCTCTAGTCTACCTTTCTTCCAGTAACTAGCTTCTAAATATAAAATTTTACTTTGCAACACATTATGTCTTACACATAAAATTTGCTTGTTGCTTCATCTGACTTAGTTTTTGTTTCTCTTTATCAACATCATGGGCGTATCAACATGGCACAATGCTCACCCATAGAATCCTCTCTGCGCAATCTAAAGTTCGAGTGTTAAAAACTACTGTTTAAGTAATTAATTCAAATCAGAAATCAATATATCTTTATTCAAATTGGATGTTTAGTACAACTCTTTTGAATCTTCCAATTTTTTTTTCTCTACCACTCGTTATTGGACATATTTTTTAGCTGCGGAGAAAAACGAGCGAAAAAAACTCCACAACATTAAAAGTATAATGACCCGACATTTACAAATCATTATGTTGTTACAACGTCAATGCAATCATGATTTATTTAATACTAGCTGACCCAGCGAACTTCGTACCTCCCTAAAAAAATAGGGGTTGTCCAGCGGACAAAATTGTGAATCTAAACCATTCTCAGATTCCCTTGAACACACACAAAAAATTTCATCAAAATCGGTCCAGTCGTTTAAGAGAAGTTCAGTGACATACACACTCACAGAAGAATTATATATATAAAGATAGAAAACCAGTTGGAATGATTGGAACAGTTCAAACCCAATATGTGTCTGTAATATAATCAGACACTTTATATTAAGCTTTTTAAATAAGTGCTTTTATTACACTATCTTTGAATTTATTTATGGTTTAATTACAGAAAGAATTTTAAAACAGGTTACTCTAGGAATAATCCTTAGCTACACTCATGATCAAGAACTAATACCAGCATTTACGTTATATGTTTTTATAGCGGTAGCATAAGGTTCGTGCATTCGCCCGGGTAGCGAAGGGTGCGGATTCGACTCCCGTCTGCTGCCTGGCCCGCGTGGAATTTTTTCTAGTAAAATTTTCTTTAGCATTTACGTGTTGTATTTTACCTCTGGACCCCGGTTCTCCGTCCTTGCCGGGTGGGCCAGAAGGCCCCGGTAGACCTCTCTCCCCTTGCCTGCCAGGTGCACCCATCATGCCAGGCAGACCTGGCAGACCCGCATGACCTTTGGCACCGTTAGCTCCGCGTTCACCTAAAAATAAGATGTGGATTTAGACGAGTTCATAGTATCAACTACTTTCATCCCCTTGTTTGTGTGACGCTATTTTGCAATTATTATGTAAAATTATGCCAGATGATGGAAGTGATTGTTAATTAGATTAACTTGATACATATTTTAAAGCAGCTGTAGAAGTATCTATTTTTCATACGATCATATTTAGTTTACCAATCTCTTTTCTTAGTTAAAATTTAATCATACATACACCATATTTTCACACTATATTTTAAAGCATATATACAGATATAAATATTACCATGTTCTCCTTTGGCGCCGTTAATGCCGGCCGGGCCTTGTTTACCGGCGGGACCTTGTGGTCCGTCCGCACCGGGTTGGCCAGTTTCGCCCCGTGGACCTCTGTCCCCAGATGGTCCAGCAGGCCCAGCAGCTCCTGGTGGTCCCTGTTTTATATGGTTATTTTTATTACAAATAAATAAAAGTAATTTATGATAATCAGTAGTAGTGGAAGTAAATATTAGTGTTATAAGTTGTGAAGATTTATACATTTATTTTATACATATTAGGATTTATTTTCGTTAATTTCAATATATGAAGTTAATTTACCTGTGGTGTAGCTATATAATATTCATTTAGCTGTAATGACTACTAAATAAATATAAACTTAGATACATAATAAAATAAATAAAAACTATCGAGGCGTTTTTGATATCCTCACTGAATTAAGTAAGCTCTTTCTATTATATCTTAAAGTTACAAATTTTGTGAGCTATGTTATTAACAAACATTTTTATGTTTTAAAATCTGACCTGAAGACCAGGTAGACCTTGAGAACCTGGTTGTCCAGGTTGGCCCATTGGTCCTTTGTCTCCAGGTCGTCCAGGTATGCCGGGTTGGCCTTGCTTTCCAGGTCTTCCCTCGGGACCAGGCTCTCCCATCTGCCCAGGAGGTCCTTGTAAGCCCGGTGGTCCAGATGGGCCTGGGGCCCCGTCGGCACCTGCTTTCCCTGGAGTGCCACTCTCACCCTATATTTGAAAGTAAACAAATATTACATTTATTGAAATTTTTATAAATCAATTTCGCAAATTAGCGTTGTAATAAAAAAGGCTCTTTTGATATTAATGCACTGATTTAAACCTTGTCCTGCTGAGATTAGGTAGGACAAGAGAAGTCACAAATATTTTACACAAATCTTGTTGATAAAACAATAATTACGCACAAAAATTTAATTATAATTTTTATTTTAGGCATATAATTTATTTTTAATTAGTATAAATATTTTGAAGGTGTTTTACCGGTACGCCACGAAGGCCTTGCGGTCCAGAAGGTCCCATCATGCCCGGAAGACCCGACGGTCCTCTTTCTCCAGCTGGTCCAGGCGGTCCACTTAATCCTTGAGGACCAGTTTCACCCTCGCTACCTCTCTCGCCCTTTGCCCCTTCGGGACCCGCCGGGCCAGTGAGGCCTTGTGGGCCAGATGGGCCAGGTCGACCAGTGTCTCCTGTCGATCCTTTAGATCCAGGTGTACCTGGTACCCCCGCCGGGCCAGTGCTGCCTTGTGGACCCTATTATGATACATTTAAAGTGTTACATAGGCTAATAGCCCTATTTTAATAGGCATTAATAATAAAAACACATTATTATCTTTTACACACATATATAAAAATACAATCAAACACGCAAATTCTTACCCGACTTTAACTTGTTAGTCAGGTACATGTTAGAAGTAGGTAACTTTGCGAGGAGTTTTGGTGTGATATGTAGCACAGCTTTTTCTATGACACTAGCCTCTCATCTATACTTATAATAAATCTGTAGAGAGGTCAATTCTGTACATGAAATATATATTTAAAATAACTATCAGGGGGTGATTAGTGATCGATACTGATGCCAAAAATGCAATCAGTAAAATTTTTGTCTGTCTGTCTGTCTGTCTGTGTGTATGTTCCTTATAGAGACAAAAACTACTCGACGGATTTTAACGAAACTTAGTACAATTATTCTTCATACTCCTGGGCAGGTTATAGTATACTTTTTATCACGCTACAATCAATAGCAGCAGAGTAGTGAAGGGAAATGTTGGGAAAACGGGAGAAGTTACTCCATTTTTTAAGCTTCCGTCACGTGTGCAGCCTTAATGGTTAAAGTTACATAGAAATCCATTGTGACAGAAATATTCTACATAAAATTGTCTAAAAAATATCCCGCAACAGCATATGTCTATCTTATATGGTTGACTCACAATATAAATTCTATTATCACGTGTAATTATATAAATAAAGTCATTGTTTATAGCACAAGCCTGAGAACAAAAACTATAGTTTACACTACAACTCTACACCGAAGCGAAGCGAGGGCGGGCCACTAGTAAAGAAATAAGTGTAACAAATCTATGTTTCACTAAGTTTCTACTTAACTGTTGTAACATAATGTGTTAGAATTTGGATTTTCCATCTCATTAATTATCAAAAAAAAAAGATATATCCTTAGTTTTTGCACATATGAGACGTTGAAAATACATCTAACCTTCATGAGTTTTCCCAAAAAATAATGCAGGTTTACCTCGTATTTAGATATTGAATTAAATAGAATTACTATCAAACACTTTCGTAAAACTAATCTACCATCATTGAACTACTGAAATATGTATATATTAGTATAATTAGTTCATTAATAATTATTTTATAAGACTGGAAACATCACCCGTAAAATGCAATATAAACTAGTGCAAATCTACCTACGTACCGATCAGTACGGCAGCAGCTTAATTTTGTAAAAGGGCTTTTAAAGTAAAATAAAATATTTTTTATCCGTATATAGCTTCTAAGGAATTGTTTGTTAGTTGTTTTTGTCTAGATAATAATAGTACTGATGCTACTAACGGGGGGTCCCAGATCACCCGGTCGGCCTGGTAGTCCCGCATGACCCGCTTCGCCTTTATGGCCCTGTTCACCCCTAGGGCCAGTAGCTCCAATTTGACCTGGCAGGCCACGTAGTCCTGGCTCTCCGGCCACACCTAAATACAAAAGAAATAAATACAAATATACGGTACACAGCTATTTCATCTGTCGCTTGATCAAAAAAGTCATTATGAGACAATAGGCATTCAGCGACGTTAAATTTAAATTTTAAACGGTTTACAGGAACAGTCACTTTTTTAGCAAATATAGATAACACTTGAGTATGACTTTGCAATTTATCTTATA
Organism: Chilo suppressalis; assembly: GCA_902850365.2. NCBI lineage: Eukaryota > Metazoa > Arthropoda > Insecta > Lepidoptera > Crambidae > Chilo > Chilo suppressalis. The sequence goes on along the minus strand of OU963906.1, from coordinate 20,409,026 downwards.
AGTACCACATCACACTCATACAAACACTTTAGCACGTATGTTGTACGTTAAGCATTAATAATAAATATAACAACAATTTTTAGTTTTGAAATGCAACAATATCAAGAAAAGAGGTTAGAATTATATAAATTTAAGTTAATTATTTGGTACACATGTCCTAATTAAAAAGAGTACAAATGAAAACAGTATTTTTATTAAATTGTAAATTACCTGGACTACCAGGCGATCCTTGCTGTCCTTTTGCACCCGCGTACCCCCGGTCGCCCTTAAGACCCGGCATGCCCGTCAGGCCCGGTGGTCCCGGCAGCCCCGGGGCACCCTGCATTCCTGGCTGACCCCGGTCCCCGGGTGACCCGGGTGCACCGGCCTCGCCTGGTACACCAGAAACACCCGGTTCGCCCCTTTCCGCGGGTTCGCCCGGAGGACCGGAGGGACCGATAGGGCCTTGTGGACCTTGTTCGCCTTGCCGACCTGTAGATAAAAAACAAATATTAATATTAATTTTTAACACTCACAATAATTAGCCTAGCCGCATAGTAAGGCTTATGGTATAGGGTAATAAGTTAACGGATAGCCTAGATAATTGAACTGATATCCAAAATTCGAATATTTATCTAGAAATTAATATAACCAGTCGTGACCAGTACAAAATACAAATCCTCGTATTTATCATACAAACATTTATCATACTGGGATTCGAACCCAAGGCCTCGGAGTAGAGACATCTTGAAACATACCACTCATACCACGGAGGTCGACAAAAAATATTATTTGAATGTTTTATCTATCATTCGTTTAGTATTTAATAATTATGCCATTTGCATTAGTTAGGGCCTTATAGCTATGCAATGTCTGTACAATCAAATCTATATGAGGTAAACCTCACAGTTCACACATTCGTGAAATGTGTATTTAAATTTGTTAAATTGAAGAATGTGGTACTTATTGTACATGCATGAAAATAATCAAAATCATACCAGGAGGGCCATCGTTGCCCATTGGTCCCACTGCGCCTCGTTCTCCTTTTTCACCAGCAGGGCCAGTAAGCCCTCTTTGCCCTGGCATACCCATTGCGCCCAATGGACCAGGGTGGCCTTTACTGCCACGAGGCCCTTCGGGTCCCTAAAGAACGGCATAATTAATAGTTTAGTCAGCTGGTAATTATAGCCTGCTAATGATTAATATATTAATATAATAAAATGTTATAGGGATAAGATATTATAAAGATTAACAATCTACGACCAGAACTGCCGGCTCAGTAATGGCTACAATAAAAATAGATCATTCTATAGCTTTTCAAAACTACAATTTACTCTACGAATAGCGTTGAAGCACATGCAAAAAAGGGTTCAACGTATTTTTATGCAAAATTAAAAAATCGGCACTGTTACAAGTGCGGAAATATTGGGGTCTCGCAAAAACAAGGTGTAATATAGCAAGCAATCCCGTAAAAACCACAAAGTACTATATTCTTAGTGACCAATAAAACGGTATTGTAAATAAAGTAAATAGTTATGGGTAAAGGTTTCTCACCGGAGGACCATCAGCACCTTGTGCCCCAGTCTCGCCTTTCTCTCCTGGAGTACCCGCTTGGCCAGGAAGACCTCTCTCCCCTGGGAATCCTCTCTCGCCACGAGGCCCCGAAGGTCCGGGCGGACCGATTGGACCAGCTACTCCAGCCTCACCATCTTTTCCTGGGGTGCCAGGTAATCCGGCTGATCCAGGCATACCCTAAAAAATATTATTATTTTCTACTTATTTATAGTTGGAAAATGTTTGTTGGATATATTCTAGTACTAGATTTTCATTTTCTCGAATTGGAATTGAGCCAGGGTAAACCATGGCATGAGTGATAGCTTCGATATTGCAAGATTCGCAAGCTTCTATAGGATATGGTAGCTGCTTACCATCAGGCGGTCCATATGATTGTTATCCACTCTCTTAACATAATAAACACCCACATTAAACCCTTCTTAATTTCTGGTAAAAAAGCAAAACATATGTAATTATTACCGGAAATCCTGTTGGTCCAGCGGGACCCGTGGGACCTCGTTCCCCATTTGGCCCAGCTGGGCCCTGTGGTCCTTGAATACCCGGGCCACCGTCACGTCCTGCATCGCCTTTAGGGCCCTGTGGACCAGGTTGTCCTACTTCTCCATCTTTACCTGGCTCACCCTGAAAAAGATTTTAAGTATAATAAAGTGTTTTTGAAGGGAATAATTAAGTTATTATTTTTAATGTGATAACCATAGAACTTACTTGTAATCCTCGTTCGCCAGGGCTTCCCATAAGTCCAGGAGGACCTTGTAAGCCTTGGGGCCCTTGTTCGCCAGGTCTACCATCAGCTCCAGAAATCCCTCGTTCTCCTTGAGGACCCGTTTTGCCAGAAACGCCAGGCCTGCCAATTGAACCCCTTGGACCTTGCAATCCTTGGGGTCCAGGGCGGCCTGGATCGCCTGTGCTTCCTTTAGTACCGGGTAATCCAACACCTCCACGTTCTCCTGGTTGGCCTTTTAGGCCCATTGGACCGTCTGAACCAGGTAATCCTCTCAAACCACTTAAGCCTCTCTCGCCTGGAGGTCCGACATTGCCAGCAGGACCTCTTAGACCACGTTTCCCTCTTTTACCTTCAGGACCCACAGTTCCAGGTAGACCTCGAGGACCTGATGCACCTGGTTCTCCACGTGGCCCTGAATCACCTTTGAGTCCTCTTTCGCCCGGTTGACCCTATAATGTGACAAAATAATGGTATTGTTATATTATAGTTTTAGTTCTTAAAAATGTGGGATTTTTTTATACTTTGTATGTATGCATTGTCTCGATTACCGGTATTCCTTTGGCACCATGTACTCCTGGATCTCCAGCAAGGCCAGGGGTTCCTCTAGGTCCAGGGAAGCCCTGTGGCCCAGTGGCTCCAGGTTGTCCTTGTACGCCCTTCTCCCCTGGTATTCCATCCCTTCCAGCTAACCCAGGAGGACCAGCATCTCCTGGTTGCCCGGGTCTTCCAGATTCTCCACGTGGCCCTTGCAGACCTTGACTCCCTTTAGGTCCTGCTATTCCTTGTTCGCCTTTTATGCCCGGAGATCCTGGGAAACCAGGTGCCCCAGGTTTTCCCACGTTGCCCTGCAATGTGTGAAAAGCAATTATGGATTAATAATTTTAGATTAGTTTTAGTTACGACAATATTTATAAGAGTTATTATAATTTATTCATTGCAGATAAATTACAACAGTTAAGTTAAGGTTTCCAAAAATTTTATAATGCGCTTCATTGTACTTACTATCAACCCTGGAGCACCTGTAGCACCATCAGCACCTCGCATACCTGGTGGGCCAGGGGGACCCTCTCGCCCTCGTTCACCTCTAGGACCAACCGGACCCTACAACAAGTAAATTCGATAAGCTTAGACATTCAATTTGCGATAAACTGACATAAGCCGAGGTCTTAAATGGCACAGTAAGATATAGGTACAATTCAGTATTCGTAACTATAACTTTTTTTAAACTATGAATTATAATCTAAATTGGTCCTCAATGTAATTAGTTTATAATATTTAAAACAAAACATACAATAGGTCCAGTCGGGCCCATTTGTCCCGGTAAGCCCGTGGGTCCCTTCTCTCCGGCTGGACCCTGATCACCCTTTGCTCCGTCCTTGCCATCGAAACCACGATGCCCCTTCAAACCCTGAATCCCAGGTACTCCTGGACTACCACGGGATCCTGGCTGACCGGCAGTTCCTGCTGGGCCTGGCTCGCCGTCTTCTCCTGGAGATCCCTGAAATATATTGATAGTAATAATTTCGGACATTCGTTATTAACTTTGGTTCCTAATGTTCGTTTTAGAAAAATACAGTATTTTCAATACAGGTTTCTTTTCACCACTGTTCTTAGTAGATGACTCATAGGTAAGTTCAGGCATTCAGAGAACGTGCACACACACGATTGCTATTTTAACAATATACAGATTTGTTCCAAAACCTTGCCACATGGAAGGAAAGAACTAATCCAGGATCGTGTGGCGGCGTTTTGTATCGGCGGGCAACGACCATTTTTAGCGTGTGGCGGCCACCGGCATACCGTGTATGGCGAGTCCATATAAAATGTATGAAAACTACAAGAAACATGCCGGTGGCGGCGTTTTGTGGTTGTGGTCGGTGGCCCGTGAGCAGCGACACTAATAGGCTCAAAATACCTTTTATTATTTTTTTATTATTATAATACTTTTAACTAAGTATTATTTAAAATTGGTTGGTTTTTTCATATGGTAACATTATCTTTTCTTACGTCTTTTCCGGGCGGTCCTTGAGGTCCTCTTTCACCAGGTGATCCCTGTAAGCCTGGTAAGCCAGGCTCCCCTGGCTCTCCCCGCGGGCCTTGAAATCCTTGCGGTCCTGGGGGTCCTTGAGGGCCTGGTTAAAGAAATAATCGTATATTACCTAATATGAATAGTAACATATCCCTGTAGGACCCGACAGACATTGTCCTGACTTATTAAAATATATAAAAATCTAATTTAAAACCCGTCTGTCACGCTACATATTGGATAAAGATGATAAGTTTAGTCTTCTCTAATTTTCAGTGCTAGGTTCTTATTTATGTTCTGTAAAATCGTTCTACAAAATATTAGAATACTTTGAAAAATAGGGATGAAATCAGTAAAGTTGTTCTTAAGTTATGGCGTGACCAAGATAAATGGGGGTTTAATACAATGTCAGGTGGAGATTTCAATACCTATTTAAAGTTCAAATTGCTATCTTATAAGCTAAACAATAACTCACCCGGTATGCCCCGTATGCCTGGAGCACCTACAGGCGCCTGCATGTAAGCGTAAGGATCAAAAGCCGGTCCCTTGTCACCACCTGCAGCCGCTGCGAGTTGAGATAAGTATGCGTGTACCTGAGGATAAATGAAAATGTAGAACAAAACTATACCACCAAACAATACAAAGCTCTGAGACCAATTTTAACCTATGCTGAAAGTATATCTCCTATAGATGGTCGCTACAAATAAAATCTCTGGATTAAAATAAAACAGCCCTTCAATTTATTGCATCGTGCATTATCTATATAACTTCATCTGTAACTATAGTAACATGTCGGAAAAAACATTTATGTATCTATATACGTACGAAAAAGTCAATATTTTTCCCTCTAGCAATGAAGAAGAAAATTAAAGCGAGAATAAACTGGTTATATCAAACTTAGCGCTAACTGAAGTTACGCAGATGCAATTGGAAGTTTAGAATGATCAATATAGCTATACCCACATCAGGCATAGGTCCAGTGGGCCCAGGCAAACCTGGTGCGCCGGGGACGCCGTTAGCTCCGGGTATGCCAGGGAGGCCTGACGGGCCATCCTCGCCAGGCAGGCCGGTCACTCCGCGCACCGGAACCACTGGGACAGAGGGACGGGATGGTCGCACTGTTGGTAATAAAATTAATACAATTGCAAAGGTTTATAGAAATTTGAACAATCTATACTGTAGAGAGGTCAATTCTGTACATGAAATATATTTTCAAAATAACTATCAGGGGGTAATAAGTGATCGATACTGATGCCAAAAATGCAATCAGTAAAATTTTTGTCTGTCTGTCTGTCTGTCTGTCTGTCTGTGTGTATGTTCCTTATAGAAACAAAAACTACTCGACGGATTTTAACGAAACTTGGTACAATTATTCTTCATACTCCTGGGCAGGTTATAGTATACTTTTCATCACGTTACAATCAATAGGAGCAGAGTAGTGAAGGGAAATGTTGGGAAAACGGGAGAAGTTACTCCATTTTTTAAGCTTCCGTCACGTGTGTGTTAAAGTTATATAGAAATCATGTATGACGAAAATATTCTACATAAAATTGTCTAAAAAATATCCCGCAACAGCATATGTCTATCTTTTATGGTTGACTCACAATAACACGTGTAACTCCTGATAGCTTAGCAGTTCGGAGCATTCTGATTATATTTGTTTACTCTTACGTTTATAATACTCTCACTCATCCCTAATTTAAAAAAGTTAACATTATTACCTATTCATTCATTCATAAAAAAAGAATCATAGAAATCGGTATAGAAACACCAAACTTATACATGAAATAAGCCATCGCGCCGTCGCACGTGAATACTGAATCATGCTTTAAGGATTATTTTTGTGTAACGGCTGCCGCGCTCGACACGGGTCGTGGCGGCGCGGTAGGGTATAAAAAGGCGGGAGGTCCGAAAGCGAGCTTCCCCGCTCCCCCGATCCTGAGAGACCTTCAGTCGCTCAGTCCCAAACCGATACGGATGCACATCAGGGTGCATCCGTCCTCTAAGCGCACTATGCAGTAGTATTTACTAAGGCAGCGCTGCATCATCCCCTTCTCAGGGGTTGATCGCATCAGATGAAGCCTGTAAGGCCCCTAAGGCCATAGGCACCCCCCACGGGTGTGTTTTAGTCAGTAAGAGTCTGACATAACTCTACAGCCGGCTGTAGGGTATCCATGAGGATTTCACACCCGCTCCCCCGCCTGGGAGGAAACAAAAAAAAAAGAAAGCGAGCTTCATTCAATATTTGGCTGTTGATGCGTTCAGAGCGTTCGACCTTATTGACAGACAATAATTGATATTGAGAAACCGTGCTTATCTATACTTATAATATCTTAGAATAAAAACCAAACATTTGTAAACAAAATTAGGAAATAAATCATGTAAAACGTGTAGAAAATGAGTACTAGAAAACGGAAATATTTTAGTTTGGTTATAAATACAGGTAATAAAAATGACCGTTAATATCTATATCTTTATATATATAATTCTTCTGTGAGTGTGTATGTCACTGAACTTCTCTTAAACGACTGGACCGATTTTGATGAATTTTTTTGTGTGTGTTCAAGGGGATCTGAGAATGGTTTAGATTCACAATTTTGTCCGCTGGATAACCCCTATTTTTTTAGGGCGGTACGAAGTTCGCTGGGTCAGCTAGTATGAAATAAATGTCTATAGTTTATAGCTATGTTTATAGCTAGGGATTGTTACCATGTACCTTGGTTTTTTATCCGAAATATTGGAGACTCATTAAAAGCAAGGTACATAGCAACAATCCCGTTAATAACTATAATGTTACTGACCATGAAAGTTTCAAACAATATAATATATATACTGTCTTAACAGATGAAAAAGTTAAATCTAAAATTGACAAATGTAATGCAGTCTCAAGTAATTGATAAATGGTCTTTTGTGATGACTACGATGGGTCACTAGGGCAGTATGAATTGTACTGCCCTACTAGCAGATAGCGAAGAACGCTTATTCAATTCCAGCTTGATTCGTAAAGCGAGCTTTATTTTTTCAAGTAAAAAAAACTCTTGCAGCCCGGCAAGGTGAGGATGGTTGGTGTGGCAGTTTATAACTGCTGAATCAGCTATTTTCGCGTTCGGACTTTATCACTACTTAACATCATGTGGAGTAGAGTCATATGCCTACCTGGCTATATATAAAAATAAAAAAAACATTTATTATTGGTACCTGTGAGGCAAGCGGGTAACACAGTGCAATTGACTCGACCACTGAAGCACTGGCACAGAGTGCAGTTGTCTCGTTTCCATTGTTCGCCTTCGGTCCAGGCGCGGCCGATGTCCACGCAGCGTTGAGCCGATGGTTGCGGAACTGTTAGGTTTAAATAAATTTGTATGTGAATTTCAATTTAATAGTGAAGTTGACCACGGAATAAATAAAGAAGTTTGACTTCGCAAGATCTATGTGTGGATGGCGCTAACCTATGCTATTATTATATTAAAAATGTGAAAGTTAGTATGTTTCTTACTGAATCACGCAAAAACTGCTCAACGGATTTGTATGAAATTTGGCACGCATATAGTTTAAGATCCGGGTTGAGACAAAGAATACTTTTTATTATGGAAAAATGTAAGATCCTTTGAGATTCTCAAAAAATCTCCTTTAACGCGAACGAAGTCGCGGGCGGAAGCTAATGTATTTTTTTTCAATGGTCTTTATACTTACTTCTAGTGGGTGGTGTCCGCACAGGTGGAAGATCTAAAAAACAAAGAAAAAAAAATTGGATTATTAGTACTTTATTAATTTATGCAAGTATGATTAGGACATTTCTATTTATTTATATTAAAAAACAAGATAGTAAACACAAGATTTTTTACGGAAGATGTAGGTTAGGTTAGGTTAGGTTACCTTGTCTGATGCCTGAAACGAGTGGAACTTTTTCTAGTAAAAAAAAATCTTTAGATTTTGTTATATTTTTTAAGCATGTAACTGCTAGAAGTTAAAATCTAAAGAAATTTTTACCATCCGGGCGAAAGCACTAACCATTATGCTACCGCGACCCTGGTCAGTGCATTCGCCCGGATAACGAAGGGTGCGGGTTCGAGTCCCGTCTGCTGCTTGGTCCGCGTGGAATTTCTTCTAGTAACATTTTCTGTAGATTTAAACTTCTAGCTAGTTTTTCGTGTAGTACAATTTTCTCATGATTATTTATTTATTAATGGGACAGTGCACAGCTTATCTTTATATTGGATTTACTATCTATGATTTACAATTTGAAAGCCAATTATGACTATCCATTTACAATAAGGTTTCAAATGAACAGACGTGATCACATAAGAAAATAAGAATGTTCTTAACTACTAATACAGTGAAACAAAACAAAAAAAAACAGACCTTATCTGTGTTCAGGGGCACATAAGATGTAATTATTATTACATTCAGTCCCTAATATACTTTTCTTTACTTTAAATGTACAATAAGGATCAAAATAAAATGTGGAATATATAATATTCCTTCCTTCTCATATTAGTAAAATATAATGGAATTGCACATATAGTTATTTGCCTGACTTCGAACACTTAAATACTTTTGATCCCTGATTTTATGCGGAGAAGCATACATCTCTCACATATTAAATGCTCAATTCCCGTGGAATTCTGAAAACTAATAGCAGAACCTTTCGGGTCTTACAAAGGTATCAACTAAGTTGCTGGCAAAGTCTTGAAATTAATAAAGTTGGATATAAATCTGTACTTACTGGTTGACGGTCTGTAATCCCTTTCGCTAAGGACGGCTGGAAATAAAAGTGTCACTGTTTTAGAATTAATAGTACCCAGCAAACGGATGAATATTAAAATTAGATTGTATTTTCATCGCCAACGGGGAGTTTGTTTGGTACTCATAGAGCGTACTTTTAATGGAATTATACTTATTTATGTATTCGAAAGCTTCATCGTGTTATTTCCTATTTTAAGGTTTTAAAAACTTTCAGCGAAATGAAAGTCAAAAGACAATGTTAAAATTGGCCTAAGAACCAACTCCAATTTGGCATTTATGATAATTCTTAATATATTTTTTGGGATAATTATCAGTATTTAGATTGTGACGGACACCTCCAATTAAGTAAGCTAAATTAATAGGGGAGAGTGGGGGAATTGCGGACGCGGGGTAAATACGGACTAGCAAGTATCTACTCATTCCCTCCACCCGCGGCAGCCCGGTGCTGTCGTCTGTTTCTTTCCGCTATTTTAATGCCACGCAAAAACTTACGACAGCCGGCTGCGCACAGTTTGAAAGGTAGGTAAAATTAAAAAAAAAGTGTATATTGATCTAATTTTTAGTGTTTTTTAATTCGAGGGACAGGTCTGTATACTAAGTGATGGTAAAAAGTGATATTTTCTATGGATAGCTTTGTCAATGGAGTTTGAATCGCCAATGTTTGTTTTTATGGAACGTTTTCATAATCTACAAATTTCTCTCTTTGATTAAAAAATACCCAGTTGGGTTAATTGCGGACACGGCTTGCGGGGTATATACGGACGTCCGAAAATCAAAGTACGACAAGTCAAACAAGTCAATCTTCATCAGTAGCGCTAAGTGATTTAATAAAGGTCCCAACTCTACAAATTCATCGTAACTTTCAGTAAACAAAAAGCATTCTATGATTTTTACCAGCACCCCGGAAAAAAAGAATCTAGAAGAAAAGGAACAAAAGAAATCAGACAAGAAAAGAAAAGCTCAAGAAATAGAAAATAAAACTACATCTAATAAGCTGAAAAAGTCAGAACTTTCTACAGGAAAAGGATCAAAGGGTTTAAAGAATCTGAATAATTTTGAAAATGAAGGAAATGTTGATTACTTTTGCATTTATTATCAGGAAAAGTACAGTGATCCACTCGCCGAAGACTGGATTATGTGTTTAAAGTGTAACAAGAGGGCTCATGAGAACTGCACTGCAGGAAGTTATTCTAAAGGCTTTACTTGTGATTTTTGTCAATGATGTGGACCTAGTCCGTAAATACCCCATGCTGTCCGTAATTAACCCAGGGTCAGTCCGAATTTACCCCGAACGCTACGGGTAATTACGGACAGACAAGGTTTTGTTTTTGCTAAAAAAAATCTATTTGTTGATAGATCTCGTTTAATAAGTATAATTGATTTTGTAGATGGATAACTAAAGATTAATAATTAATAAAGACAGACTAATTATTACTAATAGTACGAATGTTGTGCGTTATTTCCCTTCAGCGTCCGTAATTCCCCCATCCTCCCCTAAGTTAAAAAATAATCTGAGACAATAAATACCATTTTATGTGTATAATCTATGACAGCGCTGCAAACAAAAGACTCTTTCTTCCTAATGCCGGCACTTCACTTGGCTATTCGTATTTGCTATTTTATAACATGACATCAGTCTGTCCTTTTCATTCCTTATTAAGCATGACAAGGACAAACTGTTGTCAAATGAAGGGCTGGCACAAAACTCGATACTCTGTGGTTGTGGTGCAAGCAGGCAGTTTGCATTCGTAGTAATCAGTGGCATTCGTGCATTCCAAAAGAGTAGTTTAATATACAGAAAAGTGCATTCTCATTTGATATTACTTGTTGTGTGTGTTTATTTGCGATTGTTTTTCCTATAATTTAACTATTTCGACTATCTAATATGCCATCGATGTTACCAAAGAGTTACCTTATTACCAAGTGCTAGTGAACCTGTGCCACAACATCCTGAGAGGATCATACTGCCAAATTATTCAAGAACACCTGATACACCTTCACGCTGCCTATTTACACAATATATATGTGATATATAAATAAATACCGTATACAATATTATACAATTATGTGAAAAATAGTCAATAAATAAGAAGCAAAACTACAGTTTTTATTTTATTCATGATTCATAATAATCATAATCATAATCAAAATCATTTATTCAGTTTAGGCTGTTACAAGCACATATGAATGTCTAGAAGCTACGCCATCGGTTCGTAAATCTACGGCGGGAGACCTTGTACTGAGAAGAACCGGCAAGAAACTCAGCAAGGGCTGTTTTTTTCTCCCTGTTTTATTATTTACAGAGTCGTCAAATTGAAAAATGACTTCAGAGGTGATTCATGAAGTCACTTTTCATTACATAATTATTAAATATACATTAATTGTTTACCTGCATTTTGATTGCTGTGTCATACAGTATAAATACAAATAGTGTTATTTATATTCAGTGTGACTAAACATTAACTTCAATATTAAGGAAGTTAGGGCAGACTCATCTCCGCTGGCAGCACCCGTTCACGAGCATGACGCATGAACCAGCCATCGCTTCGCTCAACCATATTTTAGGGAACGTAACGACCCGCCTCACACGACACCGCCGAAGAGACTATTATGAGAGCATGACTACCCATAACTACCCATACTAACTACAACATATTTACTTAAATTAAGGTCATTTACCAGTAAGACACAACAAACAATTACAAAACAAAGCAAAGGAGAAATCACGACCACGCCGTTTTGTCAATCAAATATTCTTAAACAGTCTGGTAATCTTACTTAAGTTATTAACTTTATATACAGCTTTCAGTTTAATTATAGTATTGTCAACACATAATTCATAATTTAAATCATATAGAAATACCCGTTGGAATGGTTGGAACAGTTCATACCCAAGCATTTTTGTCTGTAATATAATCAGACACTTTATAATATGCTTTCTTAACTAGTAATTTTTTAATGGTCGATTTAAATTTAGTCATGCTTAACTCTTGAATATTGCTTGGAACTTTATTGTAAAAGCGAACACTAAGACCTCTAAACGAATTATTGATTTTGTGGAGCCTAGTAGCAGGTAAAGTTAAGTTATTTTTATTTCTAGTATTATATGTATGTATTTCACTATTTTTAGTAAACAAATTAATATTTTTTTTTACAAATACTAAGTTGTTATATATGTATTGTGATGCAACTGTCAATATACCTATTTCTTTAAACTTATCTCTTAATGAATCCTTAACTTTAAGATTATAAATTGATCGAATAGCCCTCTTCTGCAGCACAAATATAGTTTGAATGTCGGCGGCATTTCCCCACAGTAAAATACCGTAAGACATTACACTATGAAAATAACTAAAGTAGACTAATCTGGCAGTTTCTATATCCGTTAACTGCCGTATTTTCATTACAGCATATGCTGCAGAACTAAGTCTCTTCGACAATCCATCAATATGTGGGCCCCACTGCAGCTTAGAATCTAGTGTGATTCCTAAGAACACTGTGGTATCTACAGAGCTCATATGTCGATCCTTTATATTTACATTAGTTTTTACCTGTTTCACATTAGGTAATACAAATTTCAAACACTTAGTTTTCCCTTCATTTAGCATCAAATTATTAACATTGAACCAATGGACTACCTTCGAAATAGACCTGTTCACGTCATCAATTTGTGACTCCCTACGTTTAATTTTAAACAAAAGTGAAGTGTCATCCGCAAACAATACTATTTCGTGGTTATCCTTTACAAAATAGGGCAAGTCATTGATATAAATTAAAAATAAGAAAGGACCAAGGATTGAGCCCTGCGGAACTCCCATCTTAACCGACGAACCAGGAGATTTTACTCCATTGATGTCAACCCTCTGAACCCTATCACTCAAATAAGATACAATAAGATCCAGAGTGGTATCTCTAAATCCATAGTGGTGAAGTTTCCTGATCAATGTTTCATGAAAAACGCAATCAAAAGCCTTTGATAAGTCACAAAATACACCTAATGCATCTTGCGAGTTCTCCCAGGCATCAAAAATTTGCTGTACAAGCTCAACACCGGCATCGGTTGTTGAGCGACCCCTTGTGAAACCAAATTGTTTACTATGAAGAATGTTATTACTATAAAAATATGATTGCATTTGATCTAGCATAATTTTTTCAAAAATCTTACTAAAGGTGGGTAACACGGATATAGGTCTAAAGTTTGTGGGGTCAGATGTGCTACCCGATTTATGTAATGGAGTTATTTTACTGAGTTTCATTAGATCAGGAAAAACACCACAGTCAACACATTGATTAAAAATGCTAGCCAAAATAGGAGCTATTGTCTCAATTACTGATCCAGAAACATCCACGGAGTTACCCCACAGATCCGCAGTTTTCTTTTTATTTAATTGGTTGAAATATTTTATTACATCTTTACAGTTAACATACTTAAATTTAAATTGACTAGTATATTGTTTTGTGTGTTCTTTTAATATTGATTCAGCCGCAATGGGGGACGAGTTCAAAGATTTTGTAGTTGAAACTGGAATATCAGTGAAAAAGTTCTCAAATGCTGTAGCAACTTCAACATCTGATGTAACATTTCTATGTTCAATGTTTAAATTAAAACTAGTATTTCGAGTTTTAGATTTTCCAGTTTCATTGTTTATAATGTTCCAAGTCATTTTGATTTTGTCATTACTATTCTTAATCTTACTACTTAAATAATTTGATTTTGCTGTACGACATACTTTTTTAAATAACTTTGAATAATTACGTACGTACTCTTTGAAACTTTCACTAGTATTAATGCTGCGTTCATTGTAAAGTTCATAAAGTTTCCTTCTACTTTTATGTATGCCTGGGGTGGCCCACTCGCTGAAAGTTACTGCATCACTAACACATATGGTTTTGGGAACAAAGACATCATTAAATTCTTTACAAAAATTATTAAAAAAATCATTATACATATCATTTGGACTACTTTTATATTTTAAATAACTCAAACTCCTATCTAATTGAATTTTAAAACGCTCTATACGGTTAACAGATTTTGGCACAATAGTAATATATTTCTTGGTGATATTTTTATTTGGATGAGGAAAAGTAATCATCTGGCCACAATGATCACTATCCAGTTGATTAACAATTACTTTTGAATGTGGTATTATATCCGTATAAATATTGTCAATACAAGTGGCCGAAGTGGCAGTTATTCTAGTAGGCTCCATGAACAAGTTTTCAAGATTATATGATTGAAATAGATTTCTTAAATTAATACTCAAATTAGAGGTTTCTAATAGATTAATATTAAAGTCACCACAAACAATTAATCGTTTACCAGTGTTGACAATTTTTTCTAAAGCTTCATCCATAATAGTTTCAAAACAATCATACAATGCTGAAGGAGGTCTGTATACACTCAATACAACAAGCTGGTCCAGTTCCACACAGGCAATCTCTATTGTTCGCTCAACCGAGAGGCTCACAATATCTTTACGTTCCTTAAATTTAAGTGCCTTATTTAATAAAATTAAAGAGCCACCGCGAATCGCATCTTCTCGACTGAACGAACTACCAACCTGATGATTATTAAAATTAAAGATGAATTGATGACTTTTAAGCCAATGCTCTGTGATACAAAATATATCTATATTGTTACAATTCAAAAATAATTCAATTTCTAAGTCCTTACCCATCATTCCTTGAATATTTATATGCATCAGGTTGATCAAGTTTACATTTTCTTTTAATTGTTTGGGATTTTTCTTAATTAAATTAATATTTTTATGCAAGTTATTACAATAATTATTTATTATTAAGCAAGACGAGTTGTCTGTTGTCTCATTATTTAATTTAAACAATAGTTATTATTTTGTAATTTGTCAGTAGAAGAATTACTGACTGTCAAGTCAATGGAACATTGCTCAATAAAAGCAATTTGTTTAGCCAAGTTTTTGGCTGTTATATAAAAATAATATGATAGCGACTTAGCTATCTGTCTTTTATAATAATTAGAAAGATAATATTTATCTTTGGTCAAATATAAATTTCTAACATAATTGTTAGTGTCAATAATATGAAATTTTTCACTTTTACACATTGTGAACAAAAGCATATTTAATTTATATCTTAAGATATTTTCCTCCTTTGGCAGACTTCTACAATAGGGCAATGTAAACAATATAATTTTTTCAACATTTAATGAGCTCAGGTCATTGACATATTGAATCAATGATTTTTTGTTCAAATTGCCTCTATTTCCCACAAAAAATAACAAAGTAGTGCATTTACTATAATTCTGTTTGATTGCATTTCCTAAGATATCCTTATAAGAAACATTAGGCATACAGTGATTGATAATTGAATTTCCCATTTTAGATAAAAGAGGGCCCATGCCCTTGCCAATTTCATCACTAAATAATATGATTTTTTCATATTTATTATCTAAAACTAAGTTGTCTGAGTGAATTGTTTTCACTGAAGTCAAGCATTCCTTTGATGGCTGCTGTGGGGAACTAATAGTTACATGTTGTGATATGGAGGAATCACAATTGACAGGTGACTGAGCTGTTAACTGTTTACAATCACATGTGTGATTGTTAGTTAAAGAATTAAATCTGTCATTGTTGTAATTACATAATTCAACCAACTCATTCAGTGCCTTCATGTGTTCCTTTATTTCTTTTTGTGACAGTTCATATTTTTTTGTAACATTTATAAGACACTCTTGTAATTGTTCAATTTTACTTTGCAATGTTTGTGTGTCTTTTTTATATCTTAGGCTAATGTTGTCATATTTTATTGAATATATATCCAATTTATCAATTAATTGCAATCTTTCCTTGTTTAATTTTACATTTTTTATAAAGAACTTTTGTTTTTTTACAAGTTTTTGAGTTTTTTTAATGTATTTATTAATTTTTATGTACTTCTTTAATTTATTTCCTTTACATCCAATAACCCCCAGTGTATTCCTACCTATCCAAGGATTTCCTAACCGGATAAAATGAATTAGTTGTAATATTAATTCACTTCACACTAAGTTCATAGGTTGACCTATGTTTCATTGAATATTAAACATAACCTCAAAAAACATTTAGTTATCCTAATAATTTATGTTCTCAGAAGTGTCCGTCAATAATCTTTGTTTTTACAGTCATTTACTTTCGATTTCGAACCTAGAAAATAATATTTCATGATTGTTGGTTCTTAGGCTAACTATGTATGGACGCTGAACAATGTCCTTTTAACCCCTTATTCTAAAACGTAGACTAAAGTTAGACTTAGTATAAACCTATTGCTCTATTAGTCTCCTTTTAAACGTGTTAGTATCATAATTGTCTTTTTTAGACCCAGTTTGACTTAAGTATAAGTTTGAGTAATTAGTTCAATGTGAAGATCAAATCGCAGATCCCACTTATATGCGATTGTAAGTGAATATTCTGTGTTAGAGGATATTGTTTCCACATTTAGTCCTTAAGTGGACCATTGTACGTGAGCCATAGCGGCCGATTGCTCTAACCAGCCCACCTCCCTCCAGAAGTAGATTAGTCTTCCCCGACTTCTCAGGGTATCCGTGAGGGATTCCGGTGTACCGAGAGTTTGTTTGCGGATCTGGGCAACACCTGTGCACTCAGGGAGCACATATGCTGCCGTTTCTTCGGCCTCTGTGCATGCTCTGCATAGGCAACTATCAGTGATTGTAAGTGAATAAAATCTATTATAATTTCGAGTTTCTACACTGACTAATCTTCACTGGGCCCGTTTGGCGCTTTATATGTATATATTTTGATTCTGGCTATAGGAAAACCCTGAGCCCCAGCGATGGGTTATAGTTATGTACTCAAGTTTAAGTTAAAGGTTAATTATATTCGGTAGACTGCAGGTAATTGAGCCGTGGTCCATATATCTTTCTTAATTGCATACTTAAACGCAAGGACCTCCAAAAATTAAGTCCTTTATTAGTTGACCCTAATAAAAGTTAAGCCGGTTTAGAAAAAAGTAAAGATGGCATACAGGCATAGTGGATTAGCCAATATTGGAGGAGTTTATAAAGTGTGCCACAGCCAACATAAACATTATTGTTTGTAGAGTTGAGGGGATTCGTATTAATATTCCTTCCTAATAACCTTCTATAGTGCTTGCTTACTCGAACCTTACCCCGAATAGGTTGTTTGTTTTGCTTTACCAATCTATATATATAAAACTCAAAGGTGACTGACTGACATAGTGATCTATCAACGCACAGCCCAAACCACTGGACGGATCGGGCTGAAATTTGGCATGCAAGTAGATGTTATGACGTAGGCATCCGCTAAGAAAGGATTTTGATCAATTCTACCCCCAAGGAGATAAAATAGGGACAGACGAATGCCATTGTGTATAATACCAGCTTGAGAACAAAACTATAGTCTACACTTCAGCTCTACACCGAAGCGAAGCGAGGGCGGGCCGCTAGTAACCTATAAATTTATGTACTACGCTTTGCGTTAAATTAGTCATAATTATACAGTCTCTGGGGGAACATTATGTACCTAGTAAATATTATCAGTTTATTTTATATTTGATTGTCTTGTTTTCTTCTATTGCAGAGAAGATCTTTCTTATGGTGTGTTAAGTCTACAATTGTGAAAGCTAAAGTAATATCGCAATAGCCGGTCAAAGGATGGATGAACAGCTTTCAAACTCCTCCAGATTTCAGAATGTAAACAGATGGTTTCGACGCCATCGTTAGCATCTGCTGATTCGTATTCTGCGTGGGTTAAGGATTCTTCGGAAACTCGTTAAGCCATTAGTCCCGGCTGGTCCTCTTGGTGGATAATGGCCACAGAACACAATATTTCTAAGATTTGTGGTCTTAAAGCAAGCTCCTACATAAATTCTATTCATAGGGAAGTGCTGTGCCTCAGCAGTTGACCCCACTGGAGCTCTCCAACTACTTGAAGTTAAGCAACTTTCACATTAGTCATTGGATGGGTGACCAAAAATTTACTATCTCAAGCTCCTTCGTGCTTCGGAAGGCACGTTAAGCTGTTGGTCTCAGTTGCATCTGCAGTCGTAAGCGCAGCCACTGCAGTAGGCACGCGTGGTGACTCACAGCCCAATCTCTCTATTCCATCCATAGGGAAAGCCCCTACCCCAGCAGTTACATTAATAGGCTGAGTATAAGCGTTATTTGCATACCGTTCTCGTCGTCTATGTCGATTGGCGAGTAGTCATCATAGTTGATGTCCGGCTCCTGGGCCTGGGGTTCTATTCCCGGCTCAGCCAGCTCCTTGCACGCCGCTGGAGCCACCAGCAGCGCCAAGCAAGCCGCCGTCCATAATAACCGACCTGAAATATAAAAAAGTACGTACAATCACATCCATTTCTAATATCTTTTATTGATTATTATGCTATCTTTAAAAACAAGATGTATTCGATGTGCAATAGATATTGGCAAGAAACAAGGAAGGCAAGGTGGTCAGTGCGCGATGTTGTAGATCAAAGTCGAACTTTTATCGCTTTATCGGGACACGAATTTTCGCACGATAATGTTGCCGTGGCCGAGGAGCTCGATGGCGCAGGTGGTTCGCGCATTCGGCTGCGATGGTTGAAGTTCAGCAACTTTCGCAGTGGTCGGTCATTGGATGGGTGACCAAAAACATCTATCTCGAGTTCCTTCGTGCTTCGCAAGGCACGTTAAATCGTTGGTCCCGGCTGCATCTGCAGTCGTTAGCACCCGCCAATCCGTACTGGGCCGCATGGTGGGTCATGGCCCAATCTCCCTATTCCATCCATAGGGAAAGCCTGTGCCCCAGCAGTGGGGACATTATTAGGCTGATGATGATGATGATGAATGTTGCCGTAGCATAACCTTTAGCATATTTTGGTTTCATATCCTTGTTCTCTAAGGAAACCTAGGAGTTTTTTTTTGCTTAATAGTTACATAACTGAAAAAAAATGAAAAATCATTCATTCGTAATTAATAAAATCAATTTTTATATATATGTATTAGTTATAATTTTATTTATTAATTATAATAATAAACATTTCCAACACTCACACCAATTAGCCTAGCCCCAAAGTGAGCACTGTAAGCTAAGACTCTATAATGTATTCTATCCGTTACCCTAGTATCCCTTAACACAAGCCTTACAGTGTAAGAATATAAGAATACATATACAGTAAATAAATAAGTATATTTATACAGAGACAAATATTAAAACATCCATGACTGGTGTACAAATGCTCGTATTCATCATACAAACATCTGCCCCCACCGGGATTCGAACACAGGACCTCTCGAGTCGGCGACACCATGAAACCCGGCATAAAAACCACTCGGCCACGGAGGTCGTCAAATGTTAAAAGAGTAAAAACACAAATTCGTCAGCTAGATTTGAAACTGTCCGTTAGTTTATAAATTGACGAATATTTATGTGTCGTTCATAAAGCGCACGTGTCACGATGACAAAACGACCGTTGATACGATGATTGCAATTAAAAGCTGCACGCATTCAAATTTTCTTTATTGGATCTAAATTGATAAATGGCTTATTCACAGTTATGGTTTTATTAAACTACCACCTATATATGTACCTATTTATATGTATTGCTAGTAGTATGACCGAAATAGTCACTTCGGATGTCATTGATATAAAAATCTTTCTTCATTGTACTATGAAACAAATTGATTCATGACCTACTTGTACGATAATTCGCTTAAAAATGCAAACATGACAAAGTTTCCTTATGGAAGAGAGATTTTTGAAATTCGACCTTTGTTATCAATGCAATAGATCATCTTGTAGATAAGATTGGAATGGTAGTTTAAATTTCGAAATCACTTTAAAAAACGTAAATGTGACAGTTTTTTTTTTAATTTTGAATAAGAAAAATGTTAGCATACTAAAAGCGTAATCCTCAGTCTATGGGCGAAACTCCAAATAATGTAATGTTAACATTATATCTCAAGGAGGCGACGAAATCTGTTACCTCAAATATGATTGATCAAAAAACAACAAGTTTGTTATCAGGAATACGTACATTTAAGCGAAAGTCTAACTTATTGTTTTGGTAGTAAAAAAAAATTATGGTGGGTCAGGAAACAAAGTGACTGACAGTACAACAATAAACAATCATCATCGTCATCATCATATCAGCCGTATGACGCCCACTGCTGGACATAGGCCTCCCCCAAGGATCTCCACAACGATCGGTCCTGCGCTGCCCGCATCCAGCGTTTTCCCAGTTTTCAATAAACAATAACTTCAGCTAATAATACAGTTTTTTGGATTTCGACATGATCCTCATAATAGGGTGGACATTTGAAATTATAATACTATGAGTATTGCTATAAGGATATCAACAGAAAGCCTTATAAAGAAATGATAAATGTTTATTTGACATTTATTAACAGAGCATCTTAAATGTATACCTACTTAAACCTAATAAGATGGTGTGACGAAGTTACAAAACCCACATTCATGGTTTATTCAGAATAGTTCTTCTAAATAAACCGCAAACAAATTACATCGTTTCACTACGTGTGTGCCTATTTAAGAATGAAGCTCATGCCGCTGTTTTGTGTCGCTGATAGAATCTAGTCTACAATATGTACTAATAAACAAATGTGATAGCAAATTTTAACGACACTTGATGCCACTTGGTAACAATTCGACATCAATCTTCTTTGACATTTCATAAATCTGTTTAACAGAGTGGGCATTGGCCCCGTGTCTGTAAACAGATTGAGTTCATTCACTTTACCCATTCGTTTCTGAAATGATTTATAAATCATATTGTTTACTATTATATATTTATAGTTCCAATCCTAGCATTATTATGTATACAACGCATCATATGTTTGTTACACCTACAGATGCAAGCGATGGCTGGTTCATGCGTCATGCTCGTGAACGGGTGCTGCCAGCGGAGATGAGTCTGCTCTTGCTTCATTGAGTACTATTAATCGTTGAACTAAACTGTAATCGTTCATTTTTTTTGCCTAACCAGTAGGACACGGCATTCCTAAACATTCTTAAACTTTGTTAAACTAGTTTTTTATATATTTTTTATTTTATAGTCATAATTTTTATATTATTTCCATTACAAATTAATGGAAAGTGACTTTATGAGTTACCTCATATTGAAGTCATTTTTCAATTTGACGACTCTGTATATAATACAGGGAGAAAAAACAGCCTTTGCTGAGTTTCTTGCCGGTTCTTCTCAGTACAAGGTCTCCCGCCGTAGATTTGCGAACCGATGGCGTAGCTCTTCGACATTCACAAGTGCTTGTAACAGCCTAGACTAAATAAACGATATTGAATCGAATTACCAATCCGTACTGGGCCCACAAGGCGCAGACTGGCAACTTATTCTCTCTATACCATTCATAGGGTTCTAAGTAGGCCTGAGCCCCATTAAAACGGCTGATGAATATTCAGTTTACCTATTAAGATTGACGATGAATATTTATACGACGGTTAAGCTGGTAATATTTCCGCGTACATAGATAACTCAGATTACAGAACAAAAGGCTGATGGAGTGTACGGTACACATATTGCGTGCCACTAAAGCAAATGCGAAGTCTATAGTAAATGCTTTTTTTGTCGTTGCGTTCAGGAGCTCGATGGCGCAAGTGGTTAGCGCGTTCGGCTGCGATCGTTAAAGTTAAGCAAATTTCGCAGTGGTCGATCATTGGATGGGTGTCCAAAAATTTACTTTCTCGAGCTCGTCCGTGCTTCGGAAAGCACGTTAAGCTGTTGATCCCGGCGGTATCTGCAGTCGTTAGTACTTACCAATGCGCACTGGGCCCGCGTGGTGGGTCATGGCCCAGTCTCCCTATTCCATCCATAGGGAAGGCCTGTGCCCCAGCATTGGGGATATTAATAGGCTGGTGATAATAATGATGATGAACAGTTTTTACGATGCATAAATAAAGAGGCATAGTTTTGATAAAAACGGGTATATTATTCACGGGACGTATTCAGACCAGGAGCTCTATTTTTGAATCACTCGTCTGACATAGTATCGTCGAATGCGACATAAGTCACCTCCGACTTTCAAGTCGCATAATACTGATTTTCCGTATTTTTGAATCACTCGTCACCAGTGTTACCTGTTTGATACGAAAGGAGATTGCTCAGCTTCCATACATGTTTGGCCTAAAAACCAATAACCATGAAAAATTGTTTCCTAGATTCGAAATTATATATAAATTACCGTAGAAACGAATATTATCGACGGCCACTCCTGAGAACTTCTATAAACCATATACACTGAATGATTTTGAGGTTATGTTTGCAAATAGGCACATAGGTATTAGAATAATAAAAACCAAATAACTTATATAGGAAAATAGGGCAATCAAGCCAAGTACCGATATTATGTATTAGATTCAGGTATATAGAGCATGTAAAATAACAGATAATTCCCTGTTTTTAAAATTAATGCACAAGAGTAAGTTTTAAAATCATGATTATGCCATTGCGACTTTCAGAAGCAATCTTGTTTCATTTGACAAGTGTCTAACACTAATTACACTAACAAAATGCATGTCAAGGAACTGGTACCTGCTTACCTATGTTATGAGAAACATGGAACTGTTATCATAATTTTATAAAAACCAATAGGATATTTTCTTAGTAATAATTAGGTTTATAATGGTAAAAGGTAATTCTAATGTAATAATATATTGCGTAGGTTCATGATAGTTCTGATCAATGTGTGAAATATGTATATTCCTGACATAGCTTAAATATTCTAATAAGGTAAATTAATGAAATAAAACAACTTAAGTACTTTTATGTTGCGTTTAATATTACATATCATCTACATTTTGAATTAAAATATCATCGAAATATTTTATCAATCTTTAGTTTTAAAGAACCGGCGAAACAAACTAAGAAGGAGATAAAAAGCCTTAAATAAAGTAAATTAAAATAAAGATTAAATAAGGCTGCGAAACGTCAATAAATAAATAAAATTTCGTGCATTAACCCGTTAAAACTAGTTTTATTTAAAGTGATCCTGTAAGGTCCGTTTTTTTCTTTGAGGCACGGAAACCCTAGTACTGTGGTTTCCAGAAAACTAAATAGAAGTCATTTATTCAATAATGGATCCGCTTATTGTAAAAGTAAAACGTAGCGGTGACTAACTACCACGAACTTCTACAATTACGGCGTGATGTGGCGTCATTAAGCGCTTTCTATCTATCGTCTATACCACGGTTAGTGTTCTGAGGAGTTATTTTCCCTTATCCCACCTTTCACTTCCCTTTAGCAGATAAAAAACTGAGGAATTAATCTGAGATTCCTATTAAGTAGAAGGCGCTTTTAATATTTATCTTAGTTCACAATAATTTTCAGTCGACAATTAAAAGATAACGTACATGTAACTATTAACAGTATGATAAGGGATGATGACTATTTTTTTTTCTTCGTTTATCAGGTAGATTTTCAAAAAATATTGGACAGGTTTTTTTCTTTTTTCACATAATATAAACATTGAAGAGATATATTGATTTGAAAAGTCGCATGACGTCACGTTTTGGTACAATTTTCACTTAAAAGTGACGTCACGAGCCCCTACTCCCAAACTTTGACGCGCTATAATTTTATCATTTTGTGGTTGTTTGCCCAAAGAAAAAATACTTGTCTATTATTTTTTTATCATCTAACTGACGGACTAAATAGAATTTCCTTTTCTGTACCCCGTCATCACCCCTATTCTGAACCAAAATTATTTATGTTCTTCACAAAACAGAAATACCTCTGAACCTTACAATTTGAATCGGAATTCGGTCAGGTTCTAAAATGTACCCATAGTAAGCGTAATCAAAACTTTATCAATCTATGTTAATGGCCAATAGTAGTTCTCTTTACGGCCGCTATTAACTGTAAATATGTGACCGGCATTTGACAAGAGCCGGCTTGCACAATCGTCATAACTCTCACATTACGTCCGGCGTATGGAGCAGAGATGCGCTAAATTATTGATAGACACACTCTAATATAGGCAATGTTTACCACTTTTTAGGTCAATTTTTCATTTTGTTTATTGTTATCATCATCATCGGCCTATTAATGTCCCCACTGCTGAGGCACAGGCCTTCCCTATGGATGGAATAGGGAGATTGGGCCATGACCTACAACGCGGACCCACTGGCGGGTGCTAACGACTGCAGATGTAGCCGGGACCAACGGTTAAAGGCGCCTTCCGAAGCACGGCGGACCTCGAGATAGAAGATTTTTGGTCACCCATCCAATGACCGACCACTGCGAAAGTTGCTTAACTTCAACAATTGCAGCCGAACGCGCTAACCACCTGCGTCATCGAGCTCCTCTATTATTATTATAATCAAGGGCACCCTGATTGTAACTTTATTGTTACAATCAAGAGTAAATAACAAATCGATTGTGCGTTAGCTTTATGTGTGACCTACACATAAAGCTAACGCACAATCGATTTGATTTGTTTGAAAAAAAAGCTTTGTTTAAATGACTGGAGACATCAGACATAGAACACCCTACTCAGCTTAGAATACCAAAAGACAATATTTTCATAGTCATGTCTCAAAATCGCCATCTTTGGTCGCTATTAAGTTGTTGTACCAAAATTAAAGGCACCAGGTGGCTATTCGGCATTCCTATATTAAAATACGCCCCTGGCAATCACTGTCGCCAAATCTGTTGCCAGCCTATAAGTAAGTCAAGAAAAAAGAGCATACTTTTTTTAAGATTACAGCTCTACTTTGCCATCTAGAAATACTTTGCAATCTAAAAATGATAGCCAGTGTCACTTGTGATGGAACGTAAGGATTCTAGGGATACTGCACATTTTTAAAACATTCCGTATTTTTAAAGTGTACGTATAATCATATTATTTATATATTTAATGGAAAGTGACTTCGTGAATTATTTCATTGAAGTCAACAGTACCCTCAACCAGGTGGACTGACCACAAGCAAGTCGAAAGGGGGAGGGTGTGAATGGAAATCTCTTTAGGAAGCCTATGTTCAGCAGTGGACGTCCATCTGCAGATGATGACGGAGTGTGCCAAAGACACAATCACTCGAAAAACTTATCCCTTCTTTTAACAATGCTGATTGTTGTTGGATTTTTATTAACATAAATGCATACGATTTGGTAAGTATTTTTATAAGTATTTTGGTAAGTAAAGAGGAGCTCGATGGCGCAAGTGGTTAGCGCGTTAAGCAACTTTCGCAGTGGTCGGTCATTGGATGGGTGACCAAAAATTTACTATCTCGAGTTCCTCCGTGCTTCGGAAGGCACGTTAAGCCGTTAGTCCCGGCTGCATCTGCAGTCGTTAGTACTCACCAATCCGCACTGGGCCCGCGTGGTGGGTCATGGCCCAATCCCCCTATTCCGTCCATAGGGAAGGCCTGTGCCCCAGCAGCGGGGACATTAATAGGCTGATGATGATGGTAAGTCGGATAAAACAGCATTGAAATATTGTCTAAATTATGATTGTGTCGCGCCGACGAACAGAAGTCTGTCATCTCATCAGTCAGTGCGATCGTAAGACGAGCAGTCTACCTAGCTTCTACGGCCCACTAACCTCCACACATTTGTCTGAGTACAGCGGGATGACAGTATCAATTGACTGGGCTAATAATTATTTCAGCAACCAATTCAGTGAATGAACGCAATCTGTTTACGAATACGGGGCCAATGCCCAGTTTGTTATTTAGATTTAGGTAATAGCGAATGACACTGGTTGATCGTTAATTAGTGTTGTCAAGTGGCAACAAGCCGTTGCATACTTATTTTTAGTCGTCTGCGCTTCTCCCACCACTGCACTAAGAAGCTTCGGGTTGCTTTAGTACTAAATGCGCTAAAATTAGCGATAGTTCTGTCGTAATGAATTATCGGGAGACGCTAGATGATAGGTAGCTTGACTGGCAACAATTTGACACGCTAAAAGATGTTGTCGGAAATGATAAATTTATATACGCATTTGAAGGAGCGTACTTAATTCAAAGTTCAAATTTTAATTTTAGCATATTTTAGTACCAAAGCCTCCAGAAGCTTCGTCACGTGGGTATAGGATAGGCATAGGACATAATACATAATAGTACCGTTTTGTGACAAACTTAAAGGAGTAACAATCTAAAAGCTATATAAAACACTTTGTCAACACATTTGCTCAAAAAATGCATTTACGCAGGTTGTATATATATATGGTTCGAAAGTTCAAAATTACGGGCCTTACAACGGAGCGTTCAGTAAAACGTTTTACCGCACGCTCCCATGCATGGCGTATCCTTTACGGTTTTTTGTTATTTCGGTCGTAACACCTTGAAAGCGCTTTTAATCTATATACCTTTGTCTCACTTTAATACTAAATAGTTCTAATTTCTAGAACCATTTGGTAATGCGCGCCATTTTCTTATTAAAAAAAGTTTACTTTTCTTCATTACATAAATTAGGTACAGGTATTGTTTTTTCGTAAATGTGTTAAAAAACGTGGTATGATGTTCGTGCGGATTTTTTTATTGAATTTTGAATTTGAATAACCATTCTAAATTAATTAAATTAAAATTAGTAAATAAATTTATAAAGGAAAAAAACATTACATAAACCCCTAACCATCATACATACACAATGAATATTTAATAGACGATACTACAAGTCACCTTCACGTTAGTTTATTTGCAATAATGTAATATTAAGGCTCTCGCCCAAAAGCGCATTATTATCATTCGATAATATTGTATATGTTATTGCGATATTGGATTGTATTCGCCCGAATAGCGAAGGGTGCGGGTTCGAGTCCCGTCTGCTGCCTGGCTGGGTGGATTTTTTTCTAGTAATATTTACTTAAAATAAGATTGTACCGCGAGGTTCTTCTTCTTAGATTCTACCTGAGCTTTCTAATCTAAGACCATAATTAAAGAATTATTACTTTTAAGAGCCCTTTCACATTTTTTTGCAAAAAATTGTAATTTTTGGGCGCCTCGTTTACCCCCTTAGAAAAGATTTTGACTATTTCTAATAGAAGTAAACAGTAGATTTATTCTCCCTATTGTAAGTTAATGTAAAATTTTTGCAAATACTATTTTCCTTTTTTTGTACTGATCGTTCTACTGCAGCTAGTTTACGGAAAAAACGATAATATGCACAACTTCAAACGCCTGAATCTCTAAATAATGTTCAATAAATTACATCCCAATAACTACTACGACATCAGAAATATGTTGTTTGTTTGTGTTACATAATGTATTAGGATCGTGATTTTCCATCTCATTAATTATCAAAAAAAAAAAATCTAACCTCCGTGAGTTTTCCCGTATTTTGATATTGAATTAATAGTACAGTCAATCTATCGAAAAAAAAAATCGTTTCAGTGAAAAAAAAAACCTAAAGGGTAAGTCTTGTTTTTTCTGTTGCCAAATGACGTCAGTAAGCCACCTTGGCGATGGGCATGTTCAACTCGTAGGCGTTTTTTGAAAAACCTAAAAAAACCCTCAAAAAATTTTTGACGCATTTTTCTTGTTTTGTATGAATTTTAGAAACTTTTTTTTCGACCATAATGGTAGAGGGCGTTGAGTACTACAATTTATGTCATTGTTGCAATCTCGTACAACAAAAAAGCGCATTGTAGATGGCGCTACACTCTCAAAAAAAATGGTTTTTCACTTTTTCACCCTGAAAATATTGTCACAAACGCTCTCGAAACGTAACCGCGAAAGTGCCAGAGATCAAATTTGCCAGATCACCGCGGGTCGCGATAGAGGTCGAGTAATGCGGCTCATTCTAAAATGAGCTTTATGCAGTGCGGCGTAAGGGAGAAAGTGCAACGACATCTGCACTTGTTTACAAGTTATGCGTGTTACCTGCGTAGGTATAAGTAGGTATTTCGTACTCGCGGGTGCTAGGTAATTCTCAATTTAACAGGTACTTTCAAGAATGCGTCGATCGGCGTATATAAGCGCGATTGGCACCGCGCAAGGACAGTTGAATTTCAACAGCGATTTCAGAGCGAATCCAAAGGCGATCAAAGTGCAACAAAAGTGTTAAGTGGTTGTTTAGAGACTTGTATAGTGAAATACAGTATTTGGTGAGTGTTTTGTAATTAACATTGTGTGTTAATTGTGTGAACTGTGTGGTGAATAAAGAACTGTCAAGCGTGAACTGGCATATAATTTCGAACCCCATCCCGACACGTAACAATATCATTTGAATGAAAAACTTTAAATGGAAAAGTTGTTCGGTACATAATTATCAACAACTTTTGTATAAACATTTTTTTTGTATTATTTACCGTTTTCAAGCCCTTAGCACGAACCAATATCGAATTCGTATCGTTTGCAAGTCCGAAATGTCATTGTCAAATGTGTACTGATTTTTAGTTCTCGTTACGTACTTTGTGCCGCTGCTGTTCAAGTTTCCATACAAAATTTGACATTGACATTTCGGTTTGCAAACTATTCGAATTTGATAATGGTTAGTGCTAGGGGTACTGTAGTAAGTATTAAATATTCAACATTACACGCGCACGTAAGTGCAGGTCTTCGTACCTTTCTTGTCCCATTTCGACCAGCTTATTTATTTTTATTTATTTATTTAAACTTTATTGCCACTATTACAAAAATGGACAAAAGACGGACTTAGCGCTCAAAACATTCTCTGCCATTCAACCTTTAGGAAACAGAAATCCACGAAAGTTGCTTTAGTAAATAAAACACTTAGTTAATTTAAATATACCATAACAGAAAGTACTTTCCTAAATGTATATTAATAACAATTAAATATACATACACACAAGTCATACATATATATATACATACATACCTATATATAAAATATATCGATGATGAGACTGAAAAGGACTAATGAAATAAGTTTAACGCTAGCGCGGAAAGCATTCCAGAACAAGTGCATGAACTTTCTTCTTAAAAATACCGGCTGCGGCCACGAGAACTTCACTAATTTAATGCACGCTGCAGTAAACCCACTAAATATTTTATATTTAAACTTTCACGTGGAAACTGAGTTGAAAATTAAAACTGAATTTAAGCTTACATAATGGTAGGTCCGTCTTCTTCTTATTAAAAATCTAGACAACTGTCTGGATTATAATTTTTATTTTTTAAGCATGTAACTGCTTGGTGTTTAAAATAAATCTAAATAAACTATAACTAGAAAAAATACCACGCGGACCAGGCAGCAGACGGGGCTCGAATTCGCACCCTTCGCTATCCGAGCGAATGCACTGACCAATTATGCTACCGCGGCTTATAAAAGTATTCATTTGACATTGTGGGTTACCTACAAAGGCTGCCTTGCAGCCTATGAAATACTAGAAAAAATTAGACACGACCATTAGGGCCGCGGTAGCATAATGGTCAGTGCACCCGCCCGGAAAGCAGGATCGAGTCCAGTCTGCTGCCTGGTCTGCGTGGAATTGTTTCTAGTAAAAATTTCTTTAGATTGAAACATCTAAAATGCTTTAAAAAAAGAATATTAATAAATATATCAGTTCCTGTGTAATATAACTGAAATAGAATGATGGATCTCAAACAAAAGAACTTCGATCAAAAGACACTCTCTTTTGTTGAAACATGAAATTGAAGAAACAAAATGTTTCTTCCATTTCAATAAATATCTTTTTAGTCATAAAAAACTGTGGACATTTTTGTGCCCCTCACAAAGGAAATTATGTCTACTATTCTAAAAATAACTTAAAGTACCATTATGATAAGAAGGTCGTAGCAAAAAAATGCTTTTGCTACGAAAATTCGTAGCAAGATCTACTTAGGACTAATTTTAAAACGCATTTGTAGATATTGTTTTTTGTAAAATTTATGTTATTTCGTAAGTTTGAATAGTGTATAGTTTTATATTATATGTTGGTAAGCGCGTTACGCGCGGCATTGATTTAAATTCCAAAATATATAACAAAGAAAAGTTTTAATTTTTATAGTGATTTTTATATCAACTGCTATTACGTATAATGTGGAGTATTTTAGATATTTATACTTATTTTTACTGTTATAAGCAATTAATCAATTAAAAACGGTGAGCATGTACGTATGATAAATTTTAAATTGTTAATAGATTTACAAACCTAGCAGTATTCATAAAACAAAAAAAAAAAATAGATGTTTGTAATTTAAAGTGTTATTGTGATTCTCTAGCAATCAAAACATAATTATAACTAGGTATTAAAACCAAACTTTAAATGACTTTAAATTGGCGAATTGATCCTTAGCGGCTAATTTAAAAACAAAAACTGAACTTTCTGATCATAATCTGACACTGTACTATAAGTAGTTTGCTTTGATTATAATACTACATTTAACTATCATATACTGACACCATAAGAAGTTCGTTTTATTTAAATAGCACTAACATTAACTTTGTTTTAAAATAAACGAGTCGACAAAAAAAATAGTATCTTAATGTACGTACCCATTACGTAGAAGGTGTTGGGGTTTGCGCGGCCCGCCCGCGCTCGCAAATGCGCAGCCTGCGGAGACGGTGGCTAGTTAAATATGCGCAAACGCTGACACTGTTTCGGCGCCATCTCTAGCCGCCAGAGGACACCAAGCTTTAGATGCGTTGGGTCCTTTAAAGTGGAGCTATTAACTGAGATATTGTCATACCCGAAATGTCTTTATCTAAACAAATACTAGAAATAAAGAAAATATAACTAGAAAAAAATCCACGCGGACCAGGCAGCAGACGGGACTCGAACCCGGACTCTTCGCAATCCGGGTGAATGCACTGACCAATTATGCTACCGCGGCCCTCACGGAGCGTCGAAATTCCTCTAGCCATTCTTAAGCTGCAAGGCGGCGCTATCTCTTCGCATTATAGGTTTTATTTTTTAAAGCAAGTAACGAGTCCCGTCTGCTGCCTGGTCCGCGTGGATACTTTTCTAGTTATATTTTCTTTACATTTAAACATCAAGCAGTTACATGTTTTAAAAAATAAAAATTATAAATACTAGAAGTAATTAAAACTTGGTCCAGGGTTTAGGCTGGAATTGAATCAACAGCTATTTACCTAGAAAAAATAATATCAAATCATACAATGTTAAAGCATTTTTTTAAAGTGTTTTTAATAAATTCTGTGTGTCGTTTTTAAAAAGCGGAATAATGATTTTTATTGTTAAGTTAATTTTAAAAAATAAAGGTACTTAATATCGCCGTTATCACCGTTCATGATAATATTAGAAAGTTGTACCAGTATACTGTTTTAAACTTTTATTCTTACTAACATAATAGTTAAAAGCGGGATTGCATGATGTACCCCGTTTTTTGTGAGTCCCCCATATTACCGATTAGTTCAGTTACTCCGTGATCATGGCGTTTGCAAGAGTGCCGAAATATATCTTATATATATATATCGCAAGGAGCTTGCTGGTAAACCAAACTGCACATGCTTGTTTATGTTATGATCCTTTTTGCTGTATTATTAATATATTCCAAGAAGGATGTCATTTACATCATGATCAACTAGATAACATATTGTGTTATGCAGCCCGTCGTCTATGCAGTTGAGCTCCCCATTCCCTGTCAATAATTAGGCCGCGATCTAATGTATATTCGGAGTGTTGGGCGATCGCGATCATACGCACCAATTCTGAAACAAATGGCTACTTTTTACAGGTCAAATAGTGCGTGCGAGTATATTATCATTATTTGACATTCAATAAAGATGCTCGTTTATACCTATTTGGTAAATATGAAAGGCGTTGATTTCAGGTATCAAAAAAGTTTTTAAGTTATGAAGATTTAGAAAGCTTCTCTGAGTTTGTTTCGCCGGTTCTTCTCAGAAAGGTTGGGGGACCTTTCTGATTTCTGATTTTGGAACTGGTGGTAGTTTACGGTAGTTAGGGTCAAATAAATAAACTCAAAATTACGTAAAAGAATTTTAAATAAAGTACTTTATTAACTAAATTAATTAATAAATTCATACATAAACAATAAAATTTTAAAAATCTTCCAATGAAATATCCGAACGCTCAATTCAAAAGTCTTTTGAAGGTAGCTCGACAAAGTAAATAAAAAATCATTATTCTGACGATACAGACCTGAAAAGGCTGCGAAATGTCAATAAATAAATAAAGTTCGTGCATTAAGCCGTTAAAACTAGTTTTATTTATGAAGATTTAATTGCAATTGACCACAGGGAGACTGATGATCGAGTAAAAGTTACGGAAAGTTCACGGAAACCTCAAGATTGACTGGTGTGGTGGTGTTGCTTAAAAGAGACCTATACTCAGCAATAGGGACGTCGTACGATTGACTAATGATGAATAAAGAAATGTAATTGATAAAGATGGTGATGTCGATTTGCAATTACCTGTTGAACCTGGTTGTTTTAGGCACGGAAGAGATTAAAAAAGGTAGGGCGAGCCTTCTATGGACGTTGCACATGTGTCACAAAATATAAGTCTTAGAACATGCACAGCGTCTCTGCGAGTAGTCGTATAAGTCGGGGTTAAAGTGACACTGCTTCCAAATGAAATATATAAGTTATATATCAGAAATATGCATATAATTTGAAAAAAGAATGTTAAATCGGTTTTGTATTAGCGTTTTTTTTAAAACGCGCGTGGCAAAAGGTGTACCTGTACGCGTCTACGTGAACTTAAAATAACGATTGTATAAAACGCTAGTCTGAAATCACACTTAAGTAATGAATTTCATACAATATTAAATTATCTATTTATTATACATAAAAATCGTATCTATTATACCTTTAACGAAGTACTGTACCCATAGCACGAACCATTATAGAATTCGAATAGTTTGCAAACCGAAATGTCAATGTCAAATTTTGTATGGAAACTTGAACAGCAGCGGCACAAAGTACGTAACGAGAATTAACAATCAGCACACATTTGACAATGACATTTCGGACTCGCAAACGATTCGAATTCGATATTGGTTCGTGCTAAGGGTACTGATCATTAAAAGTTTCCTATTATTTTATAACGTACTAGCGGCCCGCCCTCGCTTCGCTATAGTGTAGAGCTGAAGTGTAGACTACAGTTTTTGTTCTCAGGCTTGTTTTATACACAATGACATTCATCTATGATTCTTCTTATACCTCAGCAAAGTCTCAGCCCGATCGGTATAAAATTGACAAAGTTTCATACAAACTTTCATTCCCTATTTTATCCCCTTGGGGGTAGAATTGATCAAAATCCTTTCTTAGCGGATGCCTACGTCATAAGCATCTACCTGCATGCCAAATGTCAGCCCGATCCGTCCAGTGGTTTGGGCTGTGCGTTGATAGATCACTATGTCAGTCAGTCACCTTTGAGTTTTATATAGATAGATAGATTGCATGTTGAAGCCATCGAACATAGAAAGAGGTTTGAACGGTTATCATCCGTTTGTACGGGTACCGATGTCACTGGCTCGATCCCGCTACACTTCCACCTAATAGATAATAGCGAATCAAACGACGCGACATCAAACAATCGAACCAATCAGCGCTCACACCCGGGAGCAAAGACGCAATCAGAATCAGGCTTTGGTCAAGTTATGAGCATTTGCTCACACATAACTGTGGCGCGCCTGCCCCGCCCACAAGGACATTCTAACTTCTTTCTGAAACCACTCTTAGGCACTGAATTTCATACATCATCATCATTATCATTATCAGCCTATTAATGTTCCCACTGCTGGGACACAGGCCTAACCCTATGGATGGAATAGGGAGATTGGGCCATGACCCACCACGCGGGCCCAGTGCGGATTGGCGGGTGCTAACGACTGTAGCTGCAGCCGGGACCAACGGCTTAACGTGCCTTCCGAAGCACGGAGGAGCTCGAGATAGTAAATTTTTGGTCACCCATCCAATGACCGACCAATGCGAAAGTTACTTAACTTCAACGATCGCAGCCGAACGCGCTAACCACTTGCGCCATCGAGCACCTCCGAATAGGGTAGGGGACTTTCATACAATGTTAAATTATCTTATTACACATAACAAAGCATCTCCTGAGTTTTGACACATGCTATTTTACCTCAAAGGAAGTACTTCATCATCATCATCAGCCTATTAAGCCTATTAATTTATTATCCATCCATAGGGTAGGCCTGTGCCCCAGCAGTGGGGAGATTAAAAGGCAAAGGAAGTACTTACTTACTGGTCATTAGTAGTTTCCTATCGTTTTATATTGTTAAAGCGAATAAAAAAGTATTTACTCTGTGGGCCAGGCTGTTGTGGCACGTACATATCTTAGGACGTGCCACATCTGAGCCCCACTTATACTTAACAGGGGCGCAGTAAATTACAAAGCTTTTTATGAAAAAGGGGTAAACAATTAAGCAAGAGTCAGCTGCGGTTTTAACAATTTGGATTAGAAAATTGATAATGCAGGTAAGTTTAAATATAAGATGGCTTTATTAAATTTTTATTTGCCAGTTTTTCTCCACAGTTAAAAAATGTCCTTAAATGGTGGTAGGGAAACAAAATTATACGATTCAAAAGAGTTGTGTGGAGCATCCAATTTAAATAAAGATATTTTGAATTTGACTTTTTTAAAAATTAGGCTAAGTGCATCATCATCACTAAATATATTTTTTTTTCAAAATTCAAAAATATTCAAAATTCAATATCGTTTATTCAGTCTAGGCTGTTACAAGCACTTGTGAATGTCGAAAAGCTACGCCATCGGTACGCAAATCTACGGCGGGAGACTTTGTACTGAGAAGGACCGGCAAGAAACTCAGCAAGGGCTGTTTTTTTCTCCCTGTATTATATACAGAGTCGTCAAATTGAAGAATGACTTGAATATGAGGTAACTCATTAAGTCACTTTCCATTACAAATGCAAATAATATAAAAAATATGACTATAAAATAAAATAATAAATTCAAATATATAGATTGCACCAAACGAAAAGAAAACGAAAAAACACGTGTGTTTTTAACTGTATTTTTATAGTCTCACTAGATATCCTTACTTGCTTATTCTGTTAATATTTCAAAGGTCTTCCTACAAAAAAAAAAATTGTGTGTTTCAGCTCCGACGCACGACCGGAGTTTACACTCTAAAAACGATTGTCTTTGAACAGACACAAAACAAAATCAAGTCCGAAGAAGTCGGTTACAAGTAGAGATACCTCAGGAATCGTCCCATGGTTTCGACTATCATAGGTTCCATGTCACACATTTTATCATCAAACATCAGCAATATTCATCATATATTTTATTATGTATTTCTGGAAACACACAATTTCAAAAATATCACACACTAGTCATCATTTTGTAAATATGTATTATAATTCCATCTGTACTGAAAATCACTATTCCAGAGTGCTGGTCACTTACCGGCATTTCTCTATATTCTCTTATTTATTTGTTTTCATTGATTTTGCTCCGATTTTATCTATTTTAAGTTTATTTATTTTATTGACATTTGTGACAACTTAATGTTTTTTATCCGTTGCCATGGCTAAAAGTGAAAGGTGCGCAGATGCGGTTGCGCACAAAAACGTAACGAGATCATTAATGTCATTCATGGATAGATTTTACTCCTCACATTTTTCTCATACCGGGCCCCTTATATATGCAAATCTATTCTTAAGGAGTAAACTCCAATAAAAATACTGTTTCAAACCTTTTTTACTATGTATGAAATTTTTCTTTGACTGATATTGAACGTGTCTAAAATTTTTGTATATATTGTAATAATGCAACTGTCTTAATACAGCCCTCTGACAGACGGACGAACAGCGAGGCTTAGTATAAGGGTTCCTTTGTCACCCTTAAGCTCCTTAGAGTACGGAACCTTAAAGAGGGTTACCACAGGACTGACGTCACGGACGTTCTATTGATAAGTACTGTGTTAGTTTCTTTTAAAAAAATAAAATATACTCGGTTAACGTACCAATTTCTAGTAGTTATAATTTAGTTCTAGAGGTGTTAAATTAGTTGTGGAAGTATTTGTGTTGCGAATGTTTTGTGCTGTGAGAAGTTATAAGTGACTCAAATCAGCTGTTGGATATTTTTGTTTTTTATTGGGTAGGGTACATAAATATTAAGTACGAAATCTGAAAACAATTTAAAAGCATAAACATTTTTATTATATAATACAGAATATAATTTCGTAATAAATTAAAATCAATAATTGTTAAATAATCAACGAAAACTATAAAACAAACTTTTTATTTTTGTGTGCTCGGCGACATCTATTAACGGTCTTCCAAACTATATAGACTGCAGGACGCCATCTAGTGGGAAGCGGTATAATAACTTATAGTACGAACATAACGACTGGAAGCATGCCTAACTACTGTGGTGCATGCGGTCGATTCTTGTCAGCAACAGGTGGCGCTGCCTGTTCATCGTGCCCATTAAAATTCCACAAGGCTTGCCTTGCGTTACCGGATAAAGCGGACATAAGTAGGGACTGGGTGTGTCCCAACTGTAAGAAAAATGTCCGGAAGGGTGACAACAGCCAAACGCCGGTAAAGGGTATATGTGAGGTGTCACCTACTTCCGAAGCATCGAAAGCAAAGGGATCCGACGGGGCGGCTGAGTGTGAAGGGGAACGTCGTGATAGGGAGCTAGCGGTGTTCATGGCGGAGATGCGGGAGTTCCGCAAAGAGATGAACACCCTTCGGGATTCCCTATCAGCGAGGCTCGACATTTTCGACCAGAGACTGAGCGCGGTGGAGCAGCGGCAGGCGGAGGTCGGCAAAAGCGATACTGCAGAGCTGGAGCGCACTATCGCAGAGCAGGGGCAGAGGCTGGGCGCATTGGAGCAGGGCCGGGCGGAGGGTGTCGCGGGGGACACTGCAGAGCTGGAGCGCACCATCGCGGACCTCAGGCAGGAGCTCAACGAGCGCGACCAGGAGGCCCTCCTGGCCGACCTCGAGATAGGTGAGCTTCCGGAGGAGAGAGGTGTGAGCGTGATCCAGTCGGTGACCGTCCTCGCCGCGCGACTAGGCGTCGCGCTGGAGCCGAGGGACGTTGTGTTCGCGGAGCGCGTGGGCACGCCGCCGGCGGAGGCGGGCGGGCGGCCGCGCCGCGTGGTGGTGCGTCTGGCGCGCCGGGACCTGCGCGATGAGCTGCTGACGGCCGCACGTGTGCGACGCAGTGTCGTAACACTCGCGCCCGAGCCCGTGCCCGCGCCTGCACCCGTCGACGAGGAGGGGAAG
Organism: Chilo suppressalis; assembly: GCA_902850365.2. Lineage (NCBI taxonomy): Eukaryota > Metazoa > Arthropoda > Insecta > Lepidoptera > Crambidae > Chilo > Chilo suppressalis. The sequence goes on along the minus strand of OU963906.1, from coordinate 20,371,857 downwards.
GTGGCCCCCGCGCCCGCTCCGGTTGGACGCCGCATCTACATCAACGAGCGTCTCACGCGTCACAATCGACAGCTCTTTCACCTCGTCCGTGGGCTGTGCAAGAAGCACCAATGGAGATACTCGTGGACGAGGCGAGGTCGCGTGTACGTCCGTCAAGCAGAGGGCACATCGGCGTATCTAATCAGGTCCCAAACCGACGTTGACCGTGTGTTCGGCCCCCCTGACAAGTGACTCGTAGTAATGAGTGCGTTCTTCTTTAAATGTGTTTTGTTTTCGTTTCTATTATCTGAAAATTTTAATTTTTGTTACCACAAAAAACTAGTTTTTCAGTCACGAGTAGGGTTAAAAAGGAAAATAATTTGTTTGTTATTAAACTCATTAACTTTATTTTTAAAACATACAGATAATATTTCATTGCTAACTAAAAGTATTTATAATGTAAACCTATTAAATTTTAGAACTATGAAAGAAAACGAGGCTTATCTTAAGTGGGGATTATACCATAGATACAAATCTTATATAGGGAACAATGGTATTTATAAGTTAATTCAAAAAAACAATAGTATTAAACTGGCAGCCTGTATATGTAACAATAAATGTCTATTTGTTTTCACGCACTGCTTGATTCGCAGCTCAGCAACATTTCCACGAGAAAAATATCAAATATTTCTAAGCTCTCTATGGCGGCATTTGATAATTATTGTGCAGAGCTAAAATCTGGGAACCTTATGGTTGGACTATTCAATGCGGGATCCCTCGGCACGGGACATGATGAGTTGACTGTGGTCATGGAAGAGTTAGACCTGGACATTTTAGCCATCAATGAAACCTGGTTGAGGGCTGGGGAGGACGATAGGGCGCCGAGGCTCATGGGGTACCGTCTGAGACATACCCCTAGGCCGAATAGTGTGCGCGGTGGTCGTGGCGGCGGGGTTGGATTCTACATCCGTAGGGGTATTAATGCACGTCTCTGTCAGCATCCAGCGGACTCTGTGGTTGAACAGATGTGGTTGAAGGTGCGCATTAATAATCAAAGAGTTCTGATTGGAACTGCCTACAGACCGCCCTGGCAGGATGTGGAGATATTTTTGGATGCCCTAGCAGACTCTATCTCCTCTTTCTCTAGTAGAGATGCGTTAATATTGCTTGGAGACTTCAACATTAACCTCTTGGACTCAGCGAGTGCTAAGTCAAAATTACTAACGCAATTCTTGCACAGTGTTGACTTAAAACAATCAGTTACAGAACCTACACACTTTACAGAGCACAGTTCTACCCTTATTGATCTGGTCTGTAGCGATACTAGAGTATTTAAAGTCATTACTAAGCACATTCCTGACCTTGGGGCGCATGCAATTATTTCAGCAGAATTTAAAATAAAAAAAGTACAGCCATCTCCCCAATGGGTAATTTACAGACCTTTAAGTAATATACTTGTCGACCAATTGAATAAAGATTTAGACAACATAAATTGGAATTCATTTTATGAAATGGATAATGTAAACGGTCAAGTTGAGAGCTTCACACAATGTTTAACAGTATTATTTGATTTGCATGTCCCAATAAAGAAAAAAAAATTTAAACATCCACCACATCCCTGGATTACTGATTGTGTTAAGTCAATGATGCGAGTAAGGGACACTTATCATGAACGATTTAAAATTAAGAGGACGGAGGCTCATAGAGTATGTTATATGAATATGAAACAACTTGTGGTGGAGGCAATCAATATGGAGAAAAAATGCTACTTTGCGGAACATATAAATAAATACAGTAAAAATTCAAAAAAATTATGGAGCAATCTTAAAACCTGTGTAATTGCTGATAGCAGGAAAAAATCAGATATACCGGCACACTTTAATGACCCCAACTTAATTAATGCGCACTTTCTCAACATCCCCAGAAATGGTCAGGTAACAATATCACAACTAACATATTTTGAATATCACAGACATGGACCCGCAGTTTTCTCCTTGCAGACTGTCACTGAGGATACTGTTTTTAAAATTATTAGAGACTTCAAGTCAAATGCGCAGGGTCATGATGGTCTGTCACTTAATATGGTACAATTGACCTTGCCACAGACTTTGAAGGCCATCACGACCATTATAAACAGATCCATATCGGAGAGTGTCTTCCCTGACAGCTGGAAGGTTGCTGTGGTTAAGCCCTTACCCAAAATCGACAGCCCAGCCACCATGAACGACTTAAGACCTATTAGTCTACTTCCCTTTCTCTCTAAGATTCTGGAAAAAGTAGTTTGTGAACAACTTACAAACTACCTTGAGGCTAACAACATATTACCAGAGCGACAGTCTGGGTTCCGCCGTAATCACAGCACAGCAAGTGCTCTTGCCGATGTTGTGGATAATCTCCTGGCAGCTCAGGACCAAGGTAGCCTCAGCGTGCTGTTATTGCTTGATTTTTCGCGAGCATTCGATTCCATAAATAAAAATCTTTTACTATCCAAGCTGGCTTTTTATGGAGTCAATGCCCACTCAGTAAAATGGTTCCATAGTTACCTCGAAAATAGATGGCAGTGTGTCGAGCTGACTAAGACAGATGGTACAAAGCAGTTTTCTGATAACCTGATGGTTACACGTGGCGTGCCTCAAGGCTCAATCCTGGGACCAACCCTATATTCTCTAGTCAGTGCTGATATCACAAACAACATACGTCACTGTCAATATCATTTGTATGCAGATGACCTGCAACTCTATCTGCCCTTTAAACACCTTGACTACAACAATGCTATGACAAAGGTAAATGAGGATTTAAAACGTATTTCCGATTGGTGCAGGTCTAACTCTCTGATTCTTAACCCAAAGAAGTCAAAACTTTTACTAATTGGCTCCAAAAAAAAAGTTCACTATTTTAAGGATATTCAATTAAATGTGCATATAGACGGGGAGAGAATAGAGCGTGTCAGTAAAGCCAAAAATTTGGGGCTTATTATAGATGAGCACCTTAACTTTGAAGCTCATATTGCTGAATGCTCCCGCATCTGTTTCTATAGGTTAAAGTTGCTGTACAAAATTAGGCCATATCTTTGTCAAGAGCTGAGAATCAAGTTGTGTGAAATGCTCGTTTTGTCTAAGATGAACTACTGCGATACAGTTTTTGGACCCTGCCTCATGTCCAGAACAAGTAAGCTTATTCAACGTGTGCAAAATGCCTGCGCTCGGTTCTGTTTTTATGTACCTCCTCGTTCACATGTAACTCCCTTCTTGAACACTGCAAAATTGTTAAAAATGGAGGCAAGGAGGAAGCTTCATTTAGCTACTTTATTATTTAATGTTCTGGACAAGGGAAGGCCAAAGTATCTTTATGATAAACTTAGATGGATGCGTGATCAGAGTAGATACCCAGTTAGGCAGTGTGGGCTTGTCTTTACAACCATGAAGCACCGAACAGCAGCGTTTCGTGGATCTTTTAGATTTGCAGCCACAAAATGCTGGAACGACCTCCCGCCGCCAGTGCGTGATCTAAAAACAATATACACATTCAAAAAGCACATTAAAATATATCTGTTACAAATGCAGCTATTGTTATAGATTGCACGACTCACTGTCTTGTTTTTCACTCCACGTTTTGCGGCGGTTCGTTCCGGTATTAGCCAGCACTGAGTGATTGTTGAGGGAACGTTAATACACCTGTTGTTATGCATTGCATTTGAGCCTCATCAATAAAGGACACACGCCGTCCATCTTTCTTTGTTGCCACCGCGTTGGTGCTTGGCAAGGCTGTGGATGAATGCACACATTTATACTGGAATTGCACTTTTTAATTCATTTAAGTTGCTGATTATTGATATTGTTTACGATTGAATGTACATACCTACTGGATTTCACCCTTTATCTGTGTTTGCTATTGATGGATAGGTATTCCAGAGAAACAAACTTACTCATAGCAATATTGTACCAACAACTGAGCTTCTATTTTATTAGAATATTAAAATTAGTCATGCACAGCTATCTTTCCACCTTTCCACAGACTTTAGATGATGAAATTTTATTTTTTAATTATTTTAATGTGTTAAGGCAAAGGAAAAGGAAAAAATACTCAGCCTCTGCATATATATTTCTTTTCATTTTTACTTATTGTTTTTATTTTTTTATTTTTTGTTTGTGGTATTGTTAATCGTGTTTGTGTCGTTTATTAATCTGTTATTCACGTCAACCTTAGGCCCTGCCAGAATATCAGCGCCGCAGCGGCCTTGGTGTCGTTGTGGCATTGTGCTGAGGCAGGGACCTAGTTGACCTGTTTGTTATCTGTGCTTTTTATTTGTATTTTTTTTTTTTATGGTCAATAAAAAAAATTTCTTTCTTTCTTTCTTTCACTTTAGTCGTAATGGGCTGCAATAGTTTTGACTGACCCTTATAATCGAACTCTCAAGTTTGAGCCCTAATGGTAACACATTTAAGAAAATAGACTTAGAATTGCTTAGGTCTAAGCTAAATACTGAATATGTACTTACCCTGTTCATCGTCAGAATCTCAACTTTGTTAAAGCTATCAGCTGGATATTTAATAGTTTTGTAAGGTTGGAATTATTCAATTGCTATTAATTCTTCACCGCAAACAATACTTAAGCGTTTACTTAATGTGAAGCGGCTCTGGGGCCCTAGACAATGGACATTTTAATAACAATGCCAGAGTATTAGAAGTTACCTACTAAGTTACAAGTTTCTAGAAAGTTCGCTTACTTCACTAAAAAAAATATACTTAAATGTAGGATATTTAATGCGTACCAACGCAAAGCTAATGAAATTAGTTTTAGTTACCATGTTGAATTGGGATTAGTTTTAGTTACCACGTTGAATTGGGATTAGTTTTAGTTACCATGTTGAATTGGGATTAGTTTTAGTTACCATGTTGAATTGGGATTTAGAATTCTCCAGCTGGAAACTTTCTTATACTTTATAGCTATTAACGTTATTGTTACCATGTACCTTGTTTTCTATGAGTCTACGATATTTCAGCACTGTTGCAAGCGCCATGATCACGGAGTAACTAGTTACTCCGGTAACTATAATGTTAGTGACCATGAAATTTTAAAACAATATATCTTATACTTTTTCATAGTGCCTGAAAAATGCTGTAGGGGATGAGCTATGAATTTTTATCGTTGTTTATTAACTGCATAAATTTCAATTTGAGATTTCGTAATAAAAACTATTTTATATAAGTAAAAAAGGTGGTAAATATATATGGGCCGCCTGATGATAAGCGGCCGCGTAAAGTTGGTTGCGATACCCAAGTATCATTCGCGTCATTATCTACCCTTTTTTCACGCCTTGTAATGTACCTCAGGGACGATCCATCGTTTATGGCAGTCATAGATTCCATTGCACACATTTTGTCATCTATCATCATGGTTATTTATCATATTTATACACTTTGCTTTCTTATCTTTCATTATTAATTCCTAGAAACGCACAATTTCAAAAATATCACGCACTATTCATCATTCCGTAAATAGGTATCAGAATCCTATCTTACTAAAATCACTATTCTGTTATTTATTTAACTTCATTGTATTTCTCCGATTTTATTTATATTTAGGCACAATTTTGTTTATATATTTTATTGATATTTGTAACACCTGAATGTTTTTATCGTTTGCCATGGCTACCCATGAAACGGATACTCTCTCCAACTACGTCTATGCCTATTCAACCTCCACAGACCACATATTTTGATTATTTTTTGTTCGAATCGAATCGTGTCCAAATTTAAATGGTTCCGGACCTATAAAAGGCCGAGCCACCCTGATCTTTGATTCATTTCTACGGCAAAAGTTGCCATAATAACTTTTGTTAGCTCGCTAACGAGCTCTAAATTAATAATAGGCCTTGTCCCGGGGCCGACTGCCCCGGGACTCAGGAAAAGACCTCAAAGCTCTAAAGCACCCTTTGGCTCACTAAACCTTTCTCTACTCGTCCTCTTCACTATACTTTCAACCTCATCGGCGAAAGTGCCGCCCGGCCTCCAGCTTCATCGTCCGTCTACCAGCTGTGCCTGCCGTCCATCAGCAGCTCCAGCCACCGGCCGATACACCGAAATCGCCGGCCAACCTATCAACAGCGCCTGCCAGCCACCAGCAGGGCAGGTCAAGAACTAAGAGGAGAGACACTGGATTAGGAGCGCTGTCCCCTCCAGGAGCGCCGGCCGTCTGCCAACAGCACTCAAGCCTTCACTGAAGATAGCCGACGACCCACGCCTACTTCCCCACAACATACTTCACACCCCACGCTTCACACATCTCTAATATTCTTTCTGTAAACACTTATTCTTGTAAATATATATATTTTATAACCTCTTCTGTTTTTTCCTTTCTTTTTTTTATTCTATTTATTTTATCTCTAAACAACAGCCGCCCTCACCCACTGGGAGTAGCACGACGAAAAGGGTATCTGTGGACTCCTCCCTACTTATTTCACCCAGATTAAGGGTTCGATGAAACAAGCAGGGCTCTACCCAGTAAAAACCCGACAATACTCCTGCATCGGTGATCCGGCACGCACTATGAAATGAAATGAAATAATACTTTATTCAAATGACTTATTGAGAGCTCTTTTGAATCGTCCAATATTTTTTCCTAACACCCATTCAGGACATCTTTTAGCTGGTGAGAAGAATGGGCGCAAGAAACTCATCAGCATTTAAAAGAGGTAGCAATGTTTACAAAAAATAATGTCGCTACCATTACAACGTAGACTCACATTTTGATTGCTGTGTCATACAGTATAAATAATAACAGTGTTAATTTTTGGTTTAGTAGATAGCATCTCAGGACCCTGACCCTTGCACCAGTTTGTAATATAAATTTCTTAAGAAATAAAAGTTAAGGAGTTGAATTCTTATTTTAGTTTTAAAAAATAACTTTGTTTAAAAACTGTTATTACAAACTTAAGTTCAGTTATTTGCAAGGCGGGTAATCTGAAACGGTCGTACCAATTGTCGCCTCGTCGCATACCTACTCATTAATTGCGATACCAATGCGTTTGAATGAATGTGGACCAAATAGGCCGGTAATGGGCTGGCCTACTTTGATCGCTTTCATGAGATGATGGCCAATTTTCTATTAACTAACAACATAAATATATTTTTAAATGGTGAAACCTCTTTGTATTTCCTTGGTTTTTTCAAACTTCGAAGTCAAAATTCCAAAAGATGTTCAGAGTTAAAAAGAGTCGTAACTGTGATAAAATTAAAGCGAGCTAAGCGAGTAAAACGAACGTTTATCTCGCTAAAAGCGAAGCGCGAGGCGAATCTCAACACTAGCTCAAGTTTTATAAAATGTCCATAATCAAATGGAGCCAGCCAGCCAGCCAGAGCCAAGAGACCATAGACCGAACACATCTTTATATACATACAAGTCTATATTCCGTCATTTTTCTCTTCTGGAAGGTAAAAGTTGAGATCAACCGAGTGGGCAGTAAAAACAGTATAGGATTTTCTAGCAAATTCTCAAGTTTTCTCCCCTTTTCAGGGTCCCGTACCTCTAAAGGAAAAAACAGAGATCTTATAAGATCACTTCATTGTCCGTCTATCTGCCTTTCCTACCTTTTGTCTCGGAAACGTGTTGAGGGCTCGAGTCAAAGTTTAAAACATATACTAAAATCTACGGTCCCTTGAAGTTTGAAGTGAAAACATCACACTTCTAAATTAACGTAAAAAAATATAAGGCTGACCGTTTCAGTTGTTTACCTACTTTGTACGGAACCTTTGGTGGGCGAGTCCAACTCGCATTTGTCATTTTTTTAAAACATTTAAATAAATAAAGTTATAATTAAAAGTTTAGTTTTTAAAAACCGTACCTGACGGCTCAATTCCGTGATTAGCTAGTCAACACGCATACGTCTAGTCGCACGCACACAAACACAGTGCCGAAGTCTGTCGAAATGAAACGACGTTAGACGATGCAAGGCTTTCAACGCCGCACCGCTGTGCCGGTCGGAGTGGGGGGTGTTAAAAGAAAGAAAGAAAGAAAAAAAATGGATGCGTGTAATTTATGTACGCGCGTGAGAAGTTATACTTCTTTAGCATCATTAAAAATATTTTTTAATTGCATGCAAATAATTAATAGTTACAATAAAATAATAAAAGGACTGGAAAAGGATAGTTAACACAGTCAATTAAGTTCAGTTTTAATTTGAAAAATTAAATAAATATTCAAAATATTCAATTTAAATCACTACTGAATTTAAGTTATTAGTCCTTATGTAATTAGCACTTGTAAGTAACTAAAACACGTTGTGTCTATATAGAAACTAGAAACATGTGGATAAATATTATAAATATGAAAACAGTGATCAGAGGCGACGAACGTGCCAACATTGTTTTTGACAACGCGATCATCTTATGGAGCTCCGTGGATCGTTCAAAGTACCTTTCGAACAGATGTCTTATTAGACACTAACATTCATAACGCGCCCGCGGCCAACTTCATGGTGTTACTATTGTGTAACTGTGTATTGTGATGCGCGCGCATCTCGCAATTTCACTCACATGATTTTTTCATAACGCGCCCGCGGCCAACTTCATGCTGTTACTTTTGGGTTACATTGATGCGCGCGCATCTAAAAAATTCACTCTCATCATTTTTTCATAACGCGCCTAAAGAAGTAGAACTTCAAAAATTTTTATAAACCCTTAGAAAATATACATGTTAAAAGGAACTCATACAGTAAGGGCTAACCAGGACCCTGCCTCAGCGTTAAGTAATACGACATTTTGTCGCACCAGCGCTGATCAAGTCAAGAGGTCGTCGCGCAGCTGTCGGCACGCCAGGCGCACCACCACACGGCGCGGCCGGCCCCGCGCCTCGGCCACTGGCGCGCCCACACGCTCCGCGAACACCAAGCCTGTCGAGAGTCACTCCCAGCCGCACGGCCAGCATGGTGACGCTCTGCTCCACGCTGACGCCCCTCTCTTCGGGCAACCCGCCGATCTCCAGGTCGGACATCAACGCCTCCTGATCGCGGTCGTTAACCTGGGCGCGCAGCTCGGATATGGTGCACTCCAATTCCATCCTACCAGTTGCATCGGGATCTACTTGACGCTGCTCCAACACCGCAACTTTCTACTCGAAGGAGTCAAGTCGAGCGGTAAAAGAACAGCGGAAGGCCGCAATTTCTGAGCGGAATTCCCTAGTCTCCTTCATGTAGTCGGCCAGCATACTTTTTATATCACTAGTGTGATTATTTCTGGCGGCGTTCTCCTTGGCCTTACCCTGGACCTCATCTTCCTTTGTAGAGTCACTGGCCAGGTCGACAGGTTCCCGTACAGCAACCGGTTTTTCAGACTCGGAAGATTCGGTGATACCATTTACAGGCGTACGCGTGTTGTAACCCCTGCGTGTGCTCTTCTTGCAGTTCGGGCATATCCAGTCCATGCTAACACTCGACTTTTCCGGGATGGCGAGGCAGGCCTTTTTATATTTTACTAGCAAACCAGTGAACCAAATGTTCACCAAAAAAAAAAATGTATTTAATTAATTGAGAACTTCGGAGATTTTGTGTGGTTTCGTTTGAAATAGAAATCACGTGATTTCTCGAAAACCGGAAGTGCTACGTTACTCACATCCGGTTTGTAGTCTTATCAGACTATTCTTAACTTATAAGTTAAACATTCTCTATACCTATCTCTTACGGTTTGGCCGCTGAAACAGCACCACGGACGGACGGACGGACTTGTCTATTAGATAAGAGATTGGGCAAGCACAGCAAACAACAGCATTTCAGCAAAACTTCCACAAACTCCACAGTTTACCATCTTTAGTCCAAAAATTTTAATTATAATTATAAAGTCTAAATAAAAGGAAGACAAATAAAAATAAGAACAGGTGCTGGGGACTAAAACAAATATAAAAAAAAAATGAAAAAAATAATAACTAAAAATAAATAATACGAGTGCGGGATTTGAACCGACGACCGCGGTGATGCATCGAACGTTAGTCTCGTGGCAAAATTTAATACACTGCGCCGTTTAGATTGATATTAGGTTGGCGATAATTGTGTTCAATTGGTATATGCACTCTCGCAAGGTTTTTTCGTTAAAGATTTTTTTGATTCGGTCCCCGCGTTCAAAGCCCGCGATAAAAGCTATACAATAGCTTAAAAATATATACATTTAGTATAAACAAGTATAATATACTAATGAAAATTTTCATTTGGTGAGCTGGATTCAAACTACCTGTGGTTTACTAAGCTACCCATGGTTGCTCATAAAACATTCGTTAATATATACTTATCAAAAAAAAGCTCTGCGCATAATATTCAAAATAAAAAAAACAGTATCTCTCTCAGAATTCTTTAGCGCAGTTTATTGACGTCTAGTAAAAAAATAGAGGACTTTCATAAACCGAATAACGAACAATTTAGTGTTTCTATGCTAGGAATAAACACAGCTAGCGAGGGCGGAATCTCACGAAATTTCGCGTAAATCCGACTACATTATTAAGTTCCCGCTATGTTGGAAGCTGTGTGTCAGCTTACGAGTAAAGTAGTAAATAAGTACGATACTAAAGTAACATATTGGAGGATTTACTACCCAAAAGGAAGTTAATCCAAACTTATTTTATGAATTCGAAAGTGAAACTATGTCTATCTGTCTGTTACGTTCTCACGAGTCAACTGTTGATTCGATTTTGACAAAATTTGGTATAGAAAGAGAGAAAATCATGGAACTGTTCCCTTAGTACGAGTTTGAGCTCACGAAAACTATCATAGTTTTCGTAACTGTAAATTATGTTTCTATGTCCATTTTGGTGAAAATTAACCAAATATACTTAAAATTTACCAAGATGCAAATGATTTAATGTTAGTATTTAAACACTGTTTATTTGTATTGAAACGAAAACAATAAAATCAGTACCCTTAGTAAGAGTGCGAGCTCACGAAAACTCATAGTTTTCGTAATTGTAAAACTAGTACTAAGGGTACAGGACGAGGACTATTTTTTGTGGTGAAAATAAAACTTGGAGGGGTGAAATGAAAAAATGATTATTTTCAGGAAAATGTATTATTCCGCAAAGCAGATAACTATCACGGGAATTTCCATTAGTTAATATAAAACATTACGAAATACATAGATTGATAAGAACAATTGTTTTGTTTACCCCAAAACTTTCTGTTTACTGAACCAAACTCTCTCCTACCCCGTAGAGCCCAGGCACCTGACTAACAGCAGGAACATAACACAACCAAAAGCCAGTGTTATTTTACTGCCATCTTCTGTAAAGTGGCAGTTACATTCCTGGATGGGCGCTCCATAACGAGATTTGCCATAATTATCTAGATAGATAAGGTTCTTGTATTGGTTTTTAAATCGACTTATTCCTGTTATCACTTACACTGAAAAATTATAATTTTTCGCAATCAATACAAATCATTAACACATTAATGTTTATACCGCATGAAAGCTCTGTTTGACGACTAAACATTAGTATGCGGTTTTATGAGCAGTATTAATAATGACCAGTGACGTCATAATACTCACGAGGTCGCTCTTTCAAAATTTGTGAAGGCACCGTTTAATAAATATGTACATGTGAACAAAGTACACTTCTTCTAGTAGGGAAAATCTTTATTAATTAGTTGGTTTTCAGTTCCATTTTTCCAGGGAGGTTTAACATTGATGTGTTACAAAGGCGAAAATCGCTCTTGGAATATGCTGTCGACTTGCTGGGACGAAATGGGGTCTGAACCTAAAAAATTGCCCTGTGGATGTACAGCGCCCTCGTAAGGCCGATGTTAACATACGCCTACGTAGTTTAGTTGAAAAAGCCACTCAAACGACAGTCATCAACAAGCTGAACAGTTTGCAAAGAATTGCATGCCTACCGGTGTTATGTCTTCAACGCCAGGTGCTACACTTAATGCTTTGCTAAATATACCGCCCCTTCATTTATTTAAAAATAATAATAATAACCATTTATTTCAGGCGTAGTACCTATATTATATACAGAAATAGAAAAAAAATATAATCAGATAAAATAATTACAATCATAATAATAATAATAAAAAATATAAATTTCAAATAATTACAATTCATTTAAATTACATCATAAACCAATTATCAATCAAATAAAATCAAAAGCAAATAAAAATTAAGTCAAATAAAATAAAATCGATTACAGCAGGCAAGGATGTCAAATGTCACAAATGTCATATTTATTAAATTACAATATTTTCTAATGCGATCTATAAATGCAATAATAAAGGAGGCAAAACCCAGTATATAGAGAGCAAGAAAAACTCGCAGGTCGAACTGGCACTCTCAAGTATTGAAGTCTCTCCACCAAACAACGCTTGAACTAATACCACTAGCAATGACTGCAAATGTCACGCTTTCACATTCACTGAGTAATTTTCCCAGAGAGTACGAGGTGAAACTGCCAAGCAGAGAAACGTGGCCAAACGACTATTAATCCTGTAAGTCTGGAAGTCTTATCTGGTTTACATATGGCTCCAAAATAGGTCAAAGTTACGCTACTATATTCCAGGCAGAGGTATATGGCATCATAGAATTTGCAAAAGCCAATCGTGAACGAAACTAAACAAACCAGGCCAAATATATCTTTTAAGATAGCCAAGCAGCGCTTATCACCATCAACTCAAATAAGATATGCTCGAAATTGGTGAAAGACTGCGTTGATAAACTGAAAAACCTGGGTCAAAAGAATAAAGCTACTCTTGAATGAGTGCAGGTCATTCAGGGATAATCGGCAACGAAAAAGCTGATGTACTAGCAAGAGCAGCGGCACAGGGGCAACAGATGGGACCAGAACCATTCAGTGGCATCCTCAGAAACTATGCCATGCAAATTCTTAAGAACGACCTTATAGGCGCATCGATTAAATACTGGTTAAACCAACCTGGATTAGAGCACGCTAAATTACTAATTGAAGAGGTTACTCGAAAAAACGGACTGTTGAGTTAATACAACTTAGCAGGCCGAACACCCGTGCTAGCGTAAGAGCCTTAACTGGACACTGCAAACTCAACAGACACCAAATTCATATGAAATTAAGTGACACTGATGTTTGCAGATACTGAAATCAGGAGCGTGAAACATCAAAACACCTTCCATGTGAATGTGTGCCTCTTATCCAGAAACGTAGTATTCATCTGGGATTACTTAAACATAATATATTCTGAGGAAATCAAATCTCTAAAATCTAGAATCGTTTTGAGCTTCTTGGAAGCTGTCGGGCTAAAAGGGATACTTTAACTTGGTGGCGAATCACAATAGATCTTATAGTGTTACACTGTATGAAACAAAACAGGGAGAAAAAAAATAGCCCTTGCTGAGTTTCTTGTCGGTACTTCTCAGTACAAGGTTTCCCGCCGTAGATTTACGAACTAATGGCGTAGCGTTTGACTTTCACAAGAGCTTGGAACAGCCTAGACTGAATAAATGAGTTTGTACAAGAGCTTATACACAATAAATGAGTTTGAGTTTGAGAACAGGTCGTGTTGACTGCAGTTCCGTTAGGACCGCATAGCCCTAAAAATCTAAAATAATAAATACCTATTTAATGCATATTAACTTTTGCCTTCAAAACTCGCAAATCGTTATCTTCGACCAGTGAAGAAGTAAATTGAATTCATGAATGATTAAGTAAATACTGATTAGGTCATAGAGACAACATCATTAGCGGCCGCCTGCAACATCGTCCACGTTAACTTTGTTTTTTTTTTAATATTTATTTCTTAGGTGACACGGCACATCATTTATTAAATTAAACAAGTTTTTAACGGGTTATATGCACTGAATTTATTTATTTATTGACGTTTCGCATCCTTTGCAGAAATGCGAATAATGAAAAAAAATCATTATATCATAAAAAATCATTAATCATATTATACGACACATTCCTGCAAATGATCTATAATAACATCACTCCTAAATAATCTTTGACGACCTCCGTGGCCGAGTGGTTTGTTCGCCGGGTTTCATAGTGTCGTCAACTCGAGAGGTGTTTAATATGTATTTCTATACATATAAATAGACTTATATATGTACAGTATATGTATTCTATCCATTACCCTAGCATCCCATCACATAAGCCTTACAGTGCTTACTTGGGGCTAGGCTAATTGGTGTGAGTGTTGGAAATATTTATTTATTTATATATTTATCATCTGTGATCACTGCGAACAGTAGAGAATCACTAGGGATAACAAAATGACAAACAAGTAAACTTTACCAAGTCACCATAAAAACTTCAATACTTACAG
>OU963906.1:20202500-20357109 GCA_902850365.2 Chilo suppressalis | reverse complement strand
GGATGCAGTATTTGATTCGATTTTTGAAAAACAAAAGTGGACTAGATGTAAAGCAAATGAAAGTGGTTGTGGGGGCTGTTGTTACTTCAGAATATAAGGTTGAAAAAAAAAAACCTTGTATCCGTCCAAAATATATTGAGTATAAATCTGGTAACACGTCGGTCACGTCACGACACGGTCGACGAAAAACTTTCCTGGATAGACCATGTCGATTTCGTCCCGCATAGGGTGACCAATTCTCTAAGATCTCTTTACAGGTTTAAGTTCTTTCTGCCCACTCGTACCAAGATTATCCTTGTTCAATCTCTCATTCTGCCTATCATCGATTATGCCGACGTATGTTATCCCGATATAAATGAAAATCTTTTGAATAAGTTGGATCGACTTCTCAATAACTGCATCCGCTTCATTTATGGCTTACGTAAATACGACCATATTTCACATTTTCGTCATCAGCTCAAGTGGTTTCCTATTCGTGAGCGTAGGAACCTCAGAGTTGTTTGTGCCCTTTTTAATCTTCTCTTCGATCCACATACACCAGTTTACCTAAAAAGCAGATTTAGGTTTCTGAGTGATTGTCATGACCGTGTTCTCCGTTCAACGGACAATCTCCTTCTGCATACTCCCGTCCATTCTTCTGGCTTCGTCTCCTACTCTTTCTCTGTCACGGCTGTACGACTCTGGAATGACTTACCCCCCAATATTCTTAAAGCTCCTAACAAAACTATCTCAATAGCATTAAAAAGCGTTCTCATATTTGACTGACATAACCATGTATTTATGTATGTATATTGTATATATGTATGTGTGTGTATGTATGTGTGTGTATGTATGTGTGTATATGTATATATATATATATGTGTGTATAATATGTATGTATTCTGTTAAAAGGAATTGTATCATTGGTTTATCTTAAATTTGTCTTTATTGCGCCCCCGTCATATTAGATTTTTTCTCACGCTCTTACTGGTCGACTGGTAGAGAATGCCTTATGGCATTATGTCCACCATTTGCTTTGTAATTTTGCAATAAAGTTTAAATAAATAAATAAATAACACACTGTTTTTTGCAACATGTTCATGTCTTTACTGGAAGTGTCTAGAAAGATGACATTAACATTCTCATGATGATGACTAGTCCATTAATATAGCTACTAATGGGCGGAGGTCTTCCACAATGACACAATAAGGAACTTAAACTCTGTGCAAAAGTGTGTTGTTGCAGATACTTAACGAGTCTGCAGTCGACATACTGCACAACATCAACAAAACCGTATAGGCTCAGCCTCACACCTTGTCTCCTTTAACCCAGACATTGGCGGAATCGTTACGTAATGAGATGCAGCCATAATCAACAAAAATTAAATTGAATTGAATAGATAGTACCTAGCATAGAAGAATAGCAGGTTTACGATTAATTAAGGAAGAAATATACTTATGTGTCGTGTTATCTTATGACACAATCGATTTCATACATTTACTACGATTAGAACTATACTTGTGAGTCGCGATGTGTCGATAACGTTATCACTCTAACCGTACTAAATGTATGAAACCGATAGCTCTCTGACGCGACACAAAACAACAGGACAAGTGTAGTCTGCCATTAGACAGACTTTTCATGCTCGCTACTGTACTTACCGAAATTATTGCACTTATTAGGCACTATTTATTAGCATAAGTATTAGCCTCAACCTCGATGTGGTGTACTCTAGCATGACGGACATATCATAGCGTGCCGCTACTATAAAAAAGATTAAAATAGTAAGGCTGCGTGGATCTTATATTGCTTGCCTTCATAAAAACCTTTTACAAACAGACGAAATTGACACAATTTCATCAACATCTGTCAGCGCAGTGTGACCAAGTTTAGAAGTATCCGGCTTTTTTATTATATTTTGAACTAAAATATAGAATTGGATATTCAGCAAGATAAAAAACAATTTTGTAGGATTAAAAATTTGCGAATGCTAAATTTTAACTCGGAAAACTTTATTCACCAAGCTACATTAGTTTTCTTACATAAATGAAATAACAAAACAATTACGCGTTCTCTGAAAATATATATTGTTTTGACCTTTTTAAGTAAACTATTGGGAAAAGGGTGCTGAAATCAATTTGTTCGATAGCACCAGTTGAATCGGCTACTTAATTATTTTCAAAAAAAAAATTAAAGAAACGTCATTATTTACTTTCCACTACTTATGTTTAACTATTTTCTGGAATATAATAAGTATTGTCAATTTATGTTATAAAAGTAATGATATTAAATAACCTAGATACAGCAAGAGCGCTTAAAATGTATCCTATTCAAGAAGTGCTTAAACACCAATCAAGCACGCGCGAACCGTTGAAAAGTCAATATGCCGCAGAGCTCCGTATGCGAAAAAATACTAATACTACGTACGTAGAGTGTAGTTTTTTCGACAGGTTGTAATTTTACGCATTTGAAGCAAATTTAGTTCTAATCCTTACCAATTAAAAGAAAATACTAACTTAATGCATAGAAAATAGTAGCGCACGCAACAAAAGCTTAAATATAGTGGAATATTTTTTTCCCATTTTTGCAACATTTTTCATTAGTGCTCCGCTACTGTTATATCGTCATATGTTATTTAACCTTCAGCTGTCCTAGATATTTGCACTTGTGGTGAAGTGTAAATCACGTCTTCTACGTGTTGATAACATTTCCCCGATACATTTACGAAACTTAGCTCTAAGCACGTAGTTACCGTACAGTAAGTAGTATATAATATGTAAGATAAGTCAATGAAATGTTGATTCAACACTAAACGCTCGTCGTTATTTCTCACTATCCAACACAAAAATAAATTTATAATTAGGGCTAGTAGTCCCTGAGATTAATTAGCGCGTTCAAACAAACAAACTCTTCAGCTTTAGAATATTAGTATGGATGCATGAATTAAATAGTGACTTTTAATGTTTATATCATGATTTGGCAACGCGATTATCCCACGGAACTCCACGGATCGTCAAAAGTACCTTTTGCCTGATTTTGTTCATGATGTTGTATAAAGGCTCTTATTGTTGAAAAAATGAATAATAGACATTTTAATTTGGGCCTTTGAATTATTGTGCGAAAATAGGTAGGTCAAACTATAACGTCAGCCCCCCTAGCATGAGCACCGCAATATGATGTTATAGCTCGTCGTTATCACGCTCAATCGGATCAATTGTCAAATTACTATGGAGTTTGACAGTTAGACGCGATAAAAAACGGTTTATACTGTAAATTGTGGTGCTCATGCTGCAGGGAGAGGTTTTTTGAATAAACTAATGTTGTACAGGACTACGCGTATTTTGAAAAGCAAGTAGGTAAGTACGTAGATAGGTCAAGTGATTGTTACCATGTACCTTGTTTTTAGCGAGTTTCCGATATCAAAGTTTCTATGAAAACTAAGCAGCGCCCCTGTCGGACGTAAGAACATTTTTTTTTTCATATATTTGACGTCGACGATACGATTACGGAGCTGTGCTTTGGCTAAAAAATTCATGCTTTGGCCTCTGGTCACACTGACTGAATGTCAGCGGTTGTTGTATAGTCGATCGGATATTATTTGGTCCAAAAAATATAATTAGTTAGTGTTTCTTTCTATTTTAACGTGAGATTGTGGGTCATGTTATGATGTGCGTGGCGAGAGCCAACCAGTGGTGTTTAATTGAAGTTTATTCATAAATTTTAATTTAATTATTTGTATAATAGTAATCCAAAGTTATAAGAGGCTACCACAATTCAGCATCATTCTTTAAAAACCTGTGTTATTTAAATAGTGGACAGTGAAAGTTTATGTTCGTATAAAAGCTAGTTTGAATAAATTTCAAGAATGGTAGAAGCAAGCAAGTTTTGGTTTGAGAAAGCTTGTGCAAGCAGTGAGTGTAAATCGCTTATTCATCCTTGGACGGACAGATGTACAGATGCGACAGCATCTATGTTATGGCACTGTATTCGAGGCAGTTATAAGTTCTATGCTATGGTTTACCTAGTAAGTACAAGATTTACAAAAAAATAAAAAATTCTAAGTTTGATTTTATAAATAAATATTTATTGCTGTAAACGACTGGACTTGCCAGATATTGTTATGTATAAACATTTCTGTCAAGGACTTAGTTGCATTGCAAGGCGGTGACTTAGTTGCATTTTTCAAGTAGTGCAATGGCAAGAGAATCAGATAGGTATATTTCGCGATAACTTCCAGCTAGTAATAAAAAAATCTTTGATCATGACTGCAAAAGTACCTACTAGGTCTAGGTGTGTCTTAACTAAACCACCCTGGGAACTTGAGGGTACACAAAAAATTCAAATTTGGCTTAACTGCTTAGTAGAAATTCAGTGACATAAACAAGAATAATAATTAAGGGTTAAACAAGATTTTTGATTTTCGAATCTAAAAGTATAAATATGTACTAAGGACCATGTAATTATTTGATTTTATGACAGTAAATTAAGATGAATAACATATATATAATATAATAGTACAATGGTGTTGATTCTGGCATGATTTTCCAAACCTAAACTTAAATTTGACAACAGTGTATCCTTGTTATTATCTATACAGAATTAAAAGTAGCCACTGATATTAAATTAAGTTTCAAGTTTAGAGAATCAAGCAAGACTTGATACCACTGAATGCCTGCTTTGATTTGATTTAAATAAATGTACTAAATTATTCCCCCGACCACCCTTTTATCTTTAAAACTGTACATTTTGGGCACAGGAGGTGACACTTAAAAATGTTTTGTTGAAAAGGTCCCTATTAACTAAGTTTTGTTTCTGGTACTTTGCTGGCTGCAACCTTTGTTGTTTTTTCTGTCTGGGAAATGGCTTTACGTATCCTTCACCAGGGGAGCAAGAAGAAGGTATCAGGGACTCGTTACTGCTAATTTCATCGAGTGCCAGGGCTAGATGAAATGAGCAGTAAAAACCAAACAATACTCCTGCACAGACCTGACTCACGCTTTGGGAGTGTGGTCGATGTTGGGGCACCCGAATTCCAACTGGCGGTACCCTCGCTAGGTGATTGTCTGTTGCCGGTCTCCCACCAGTGCCTTGGAGTAAAAGTGGCACCACCCATCTCAGGAACCGTGCAATGCGACTCAGTGCACCCCACGTCGAGGCGCTGATTCCAGGGGGAGCGGGAGCGTAGTTTTCCCCATAGAGAGGGCCATCAGTACGGGAGCCGTCGCCCGTTCTCTCCCTTCGGCCTGCGTCTCCCGTTCCCCTCCGTGGAGAGGGGACCAGAGCCGCAGGCAACGGGGGGCGTCCCAAACGGCCTAGGTCACTCACCTTAAATAGACGTGTCCCCTGCCCATACACTTTTAGAAGCGCATTGGAAGGGGACCTAGCTTAAGTACCTTGGCAAGGCACCATCCCACCGCCAATTTCCTAATCTGGGCCAACTTTTTTGCGTCTCCTACTGGGCACTGCATTATAGTGACATATTGGTATCTTATTTGGGGTGCAGCCCCCAACGCCGCCAGTGCAGCTTGAACTTCGTCATTAGACACCGTTTCATCCAGGCCCAAGATACATATATCCGCTAGCTTTTCCCGGCCTGGTTGTCTTGACCAGTTATCTGGAAAGATGCTTCTAATAGCGTCCGCCAAGCTCTCCGCGTTTTTCTGGCACTCAGCGTCAGGGATCATTAATATTCTGGCTCCCGCCTGTCCCTCCTTAATGGTGAGGCATCACTCGATCCCGAAGTCCGGCAGCTTAATAAACTGCTTAGAACTCGAGATCACTCTAGTTTAGGCCACACTCCAGAGCCTCCGAAATCAATATGGGGCCTACTGCCGCAGTGTTGGGGGCCTTCAGTTTAGGTCCTCCTCTTGGCTGGCGGACCTGCGTTTCTTCTTCGACTTTTTCTTTGTCGAACTTTTGGTATTCGGCAAATTTCCCCCAATAGGATCAGTCGGTACAGAAAAAATGCATTATGCATATCACATCATGCACCCGTGGACACATGATCCGACATGTTGCATTCGACTGGTGGAAAGCAGTGAGCAGCACTGCTACGAAGAGCTTGAAAATCACTGACCATCCGCAGTCGCAGGAGGGGCATGGCATTCGAGCTCGAGTCTTCTCTCTCTTTTCTGGTCAACGCGCCAGTCGGCTAACCACCAGGTGCTGCTACTGAGGTCCATGGTGGATAGCCGGCCGTACTTCGTCTCCCATACTTACAAGGTAAAACAACTCCCCGATCTACCCCGCACTGATTGAACATGACTACGGGTCTCCGAATTGGGAGTCGTCGTGCGTCATGTACAATTGTCCCACTACACCGTTGCGTTGATGCTATGGTGCATCCCCTTCCGGGAATCACAGAAGGCCGGCTGGGGGCTAAGGGCGAATTTGCTTGCCACCTCCTAGCTCCCTCTCTCCTGTGTCTGAGGGAAACCGCGTGGACTTGTTCCTCGCGGTCCCTCTCCGCGGCCTCTTTCTGCGAGATAATGCCCTCGCAGAAAGAGGCCCGGTACAAGCGCCCTAGTACCCCCCTTAGGTTTTTTTCTTTTTGACCATCTGCGGAGTGGCAATGGTCCCACCAGTTCTTGGAAACCCCATCGTCCCACCAACCACCCGGTCCTACAGGACCCAGTTCCCCTCTCCTTTATTGGCCCGCCGCAGGTTGCAGCCGGAC
This sequence comes from Chilo suppressalis, assembly GCA_902850365.2. Lineage (NCBI taxonomy): Eukaryota > Metazoa > Arthropoda > Insecta > Lepidoptera > Crambidae > Chilo > Chilo suppressalis. The sequence continues at coordinate 20,350,454 of OU963906.1, read as the reverse complement.
ATGCTATCCAGCAGTGAATTTTCGCTCTAGCTCCTTCAGCCGAAGATTGACCATGGTAATTTTTTGGAGAGGATTTTTTCCTCGCACCCCCCATCCTCCGGAAAAGATGGGGGCCCTTGGCCCTGCACCCCGTACGAGGTTACGAGTTTGTCGGATATCCGACACCTCCGTATCATCACCCTCAGTGGGAGACAATACGCAGGCGCTGTTTCCCTAGCATGACTGCCAGGGGACAAGAAATGGACCGGACACACGATGTGGTTTCCGACGTAGCACCACTGCTGGCTGCAACCTAAGCACTCTCACTTTGTTCGCTAAGCTCGCACATTTTAGTCGCAACATTAACCTAACCTAAAGGTAGACCGCTTAACTGAGTCCCCGCCTGCGGGGTAAAAGGTTTGTAATTTTGACAAGAATGTGCCTGCTGCCCGCACCTCTCACGGTCCCCGTTCTCTTCCTCTCCCACACCCTATAATTCGCAGGCGAGGACTTATTTAAACGGTCTACCCATAGTGTGAAGTTTCAACTTATGGACCCAAAAAGTACAGTTTAGCCTTAGATTAAAACAACAAGGGTAGATACGGTACGCTCATACCAACATCAAATAAAATATGATCCGACTCAACCACATAAGCAACTCTCATACACGCACACGTCCAGATATAAATATTCAATCGAGCGAGCGAGACAGAACTATACGCTTTAACGCAGCCTATTGTTGTCCTTTTCTTGATAACAAAATGGCGGTTACTTAAATAACATTCAAACCGTGATTTTTGAGAAAAAAAAATATTTTTACAGTTTTACGAATGAAAAGTGTTGCCGAGGCATTTGTTATTTGATTTTAAAGTATTTGTGTTCTTAAAAGCATCGAAGGCATTGTTTTATCTTCATAGCACAGAATATACGCAATATTGTTATATTGAGTGCACATGCAGCGTGTTTGAATGTCCAATTGTGACTAAAGCGAATTATGGTCATGCACCACAATTTAAGCGGATCACTGTTGAGCCGCGAGTGCCGTATCTTCCCTTTTTGTTTTAATCTAAGACTTTTATATAAAAAAAAAACTGTTTTTTTTGTTTAATTACAGATTCAGATATTAATGAGAGGAAAAAAGCTGGGTAAAAAGGAAATGATAGAGCAATTTAAACTATACTTGAAGTCGGGAATATTTGGCCTCACAGTGGGCAGTTCTTTTGTAACTTTGAATTGTATATTCCGGTGAGTAAAAATTTTGCATTTTTAGTTATAAGTACTACACCCATTTGCTTTAAGTTGGTCGTCAATGACCGTTACGAAATGACGGCATAGGCACATCAACTAGTACCTTCGACTAATAGAGTTGATTTATAGGATCTCTAGGAGAGTGTTGTGGTGAGGTGGGGAGGGTAGCAGCGGCCAACTGGAAGCGAATGCATAATATGCATTGTCATTCCTAGCGTACAATGATATTTGCATCTCTACCTATACACACCTACACAATGCGTCAAAAAAACGCACCTCCGCGAAAATAACTTTCAAGCGTTATTATAACACTTAACACACGCATTTACCCCTACCAATATTGGTGTCATTTGAAATAGACTTGTGTAGCTCGTGAGCGAAAGAAAAAAACGAGCGAGTCTTAGAGTAGTCGCGTATGATGTGTAACATTTGAAACCTCACTTTATATTAGTATAAAAAGAAATAAAACCTACTACAAAAAGAATAAGCCCTTTGAACATTGAAATGTTCTAAAATCAAATCAAATAGCGCGCGCTTTCGCGACTTCCTGTTACACACTTCTGTCCCATTTCACGAAATCACTCCCCCTTCAATTTGTGGGAGCGCGCGAAAGCGAGAGGAAAGATGTTAAACATCAAAAATATATAAGTTTCCCGAAGAGCTAATTTAATTTCTCTTCATCTCACTTGTTTAAGGAATCTGTCTGAATGATAAGATTCGTTTTGCGGATAGACAATTTCGCTGCGATTGTGTTGTGTTATCCTGAGCCGAACGATAGAGAGAGATAGACTCACTTAAATATGCAATTTACAACGAAAAAAATAAATAAGAGCAATGTCGTACGTGAATTGTGGGTACTTACTGTGGTAGTGTGCGTGAGTGAAACTGTATTTTACGTTCATCCGTTTTTAAACATAAAGTGCAATTTTGATTGTGCGCAGCTTGAGTCGAAAAATAGAATACTCGGTGCTGAGTCTGAGTATTCTATTTTTTGACTCGTCTCGTTTGAGAAGAGAACAGCTCTCCATTGGTCAAGGGTCAAATTCACGTGGTCGCGAGTAAACTCCAAGCGGGCTCGCCGATGCTCTGCGGTCAATTTTGGACCAGTAGCAGCAGCTCTATGAGTTGCTATCTTCTTCTCCCTCAGTCTTCGTCTAACCGTAGATACGCTCACGGTTGTTCTGCGAGCTGCTGTTGCAACTCAAAAGCATTAGAGAACCGATTTCTTCGAGATAGGTAGTGCAGACCCGTCTGCTGCCTGGTCCGCGTGGATTTTTTTCTAGTTATATTTTTAGATAAACACGACATATATTTTTTTAAACATATGTATAATATTGTATTGATAATTTATATGAATTGAATGAATAGAATTGGAAATTAACTTATATTAACATTCATAATAAAATTAATTTAAAATTGTGACTTCTAATTATATTATGTAATTGTACGCCTTATGGCAGGACATAGCTGAACTGTATGCACTGATATAATACTCCATTATGGTAACTGTGCTCCACAATAAATGATTTTATATTATTATTAATGCAAAATGAATGTTTTGTCTCTTGCATATCTGCAAATATATTGGCATTATTATTTATGTATATTTTTACATTTTATTTTGTTTTCAGAAAACTGTTCTTCAGTCAATTTTCTTACTATACAACAGTGTTGCTGCCTTGCACTATCAGCGGTTTAGCTGTGTATTTTGAACCTCCTCACAGGAGAGTGCTTGTTGTTAATCTGTTTGTGAATTTGGTATGTTGATTCATTTATATACCTACCTACTGTTTATGATTGTAAAAGTTGCTGTAAGAAAATTGTGTAGACTGTAGATGAAGAAGTTAGCAATCTATTATTTTGAGGTGTGATAGAGAGGTTTGGTCTACAATTGGTAATTTCTTTAAATACACAAGTATTAAGAACCGAAAATTGTTAGCTTCTTTTATTATTAAATAGTTTGTAGAGTACTGTTTATCAGATTTCCTGTCATTTTTCAGGTATTTGAATATTGGTTACGAACATTAGAAATGAAAGGGTGGCTTAGGAGGTCTCCAGGTAGAGAAACACTAATTTTCATGTTGGGTAGTGCCGTCTTCTTCTATTGTATGCGACAAGATAGAGAGAATGATAAAAGGACACCTTTGTTTTGGTAAGTACCTAATACTATATTTAGTTTCAGCTCTTGGAGAGTTAATGGATTCGTTTTTTTATCCTAGGAAGATTTTATAAAACGAAGTTTCGTCAAAAATGTAGGGATTTTGCGAAACCGCGGCGACAATGGCGAGAGATTTTTTTTTGTTTTTATAGCTAGGAGGCAAATGACTCTACCCCACCTGATGTTAAGTTGTGATAGAGTCCAGACGCGAAGATAGCTGGCACTGCAGTTATAGACTGCCACACCAACCATCCTCACCTTGCCGGCCTACAGAAATGCTTCTACACGCCTCTCTTAGATGACACTAGGTTGTAGGAAGGGGGAACTAGCGATGTGCAACTACGAATGATTTTACCTTTCGACTAATTCATAACTACTAATCTGGCTATTCGAAAGGCAAATTAGTAGTATACTAATGTCATTATTCAAATAACGACTACTAATTAGTAATACTAATGTCAAATGACACTTTGTGCGACGCGCGCCGCCCGATACCATCGACTCCAGTCGAATGATATGAAGCGTAGTCGGCTTAGTCGAATGATTCGCGGAGTCGAATGATTAGTATTAGTATTGTTCGAAGTTGCGCATCGCTAGGGGGAACAACTGCGCGGGCAAAGAATTCCACTTGCGAATACTGTTGGCGTTTCGCCGGCTGCTGCCGCGAAACGCCGCGAAATTCGCTTCGCTCGTCGTCTCGTGCCTCGTGATCACAACACGAACCTAACCTAACCTAGTGTCAACTTAAGAACCCAAAAACCCAACCCCGTATAACCCAGTAAGATTTAAAAATGTCATCGCAAAATCTCTAGAATTTTTGCGAAAATTCGATTTATCAAATCATAATGTCATAAACAAACTATTTCTTTTAGAAATTAGAATAATTTTAATTACTACTAATTGAAACTTTAATGAGATTTAAATTCGAATATTGAGGATGGAGTGTTCACTGGCCCTGTATTGAGTTTTAGAAAAACATGTACCTTTTCCTTGCTTTATATTTCTATACACGTATAATTTTTTATATCTAAAATGAATGAAAGTAATTTATTATTGACAATAAGCAGTATCTTTTTTATTGCAACAGGTTCTTTACACCACCAAAGGTGTCTAAGGAAGTTGGTGAACCCGTAACAGGATTTAAGGGTAGAGGCCCTGCTTGCCCACATAAAGGGCCGTGCCTTAACTATGTTTTAAAAGTAAGTCTGCATTAACATAACATTATAGAATCATAAGTGATAAGCTTTTTCTTTTCTATGCTCCTTAAAATCCCTACTTTTATTTTTATTAGTAAATGGCTACTCTTTGCTGCGAAAGTCAAAGGATCCATTCTTTTCTCCATACAACACTGTCTAATTTTGTAAAATACGCCGAATTTATCAAAAAAATAAAGGAGTTTAGTATCCACTTGTACAGCATAAAAATATTTAAATTAATGGCAACGCAAATATTATATTATGGTAAATGAGTATCTTGTAATTAATAAAAATAAGCTATGGAAATCACGTGATTTTTGATACAACCAATCATAATCAAGGAAATGAATTTAAATCAATAGTATTGTCGTCTGTTAGTCAATGATAAGTTGCGTCTAAGTAATATTGGGTGTATTCCGAGATAATACATCAGTATACTGGCCAGTGGTTATGACGTCACGAATCCGACGCCATATTGTACTGGTGGTAGCATACCAGTATATTTTTAACGGGAAAACGAATAAGACGCATGACCGAGCGTGCGTGAGATGCATTCAAATTTTATTTCTTTTTTATTTGAAGAACAATAACGGCATCCGAACAAAAAGAATTCCTTTTAATTTATTATTATTATTATTCATTTATTCAATCAAATCAATTACATTTTTGATATACAATGGCTGTATCTAAAAAACCCTTAAACATGGGTTTATCTGTCTACAGCGATTCGCTCTAACAAATATTTTTTAAGTTTATGTTTACAATTATCTTTCATATACAATTCTTGAACACTGGGGGGCATTTCATTTAGAAATTTAGGAATAACATATTTTAGTGTTCTCGAACCATATACAATTGATGAGGTGAATAAAAAATCTTCTTTATTCGCACTATTTTTAATATTTCGTCGATTCATGACGTCATTAGCACTGGCCAGTATACTGGTTTAAATTACGGAATACGCCCATTGTTTTTTTTGTATGCAGGTTACCTATTTTAATTTAGATTTTCAGCAATTTACAACGAATTTATTAAGATTTTTGTTTTTTGAGAAAATTTCTGCCATGGTACAAAATTGGGCAAACGTCGAAGGTCGCCTTTGTAAGGTGTGCAATCAAGGAAGAAAGTTTGAATGGAAAACCAGCACCTCCAAGTAGATGTAGATGCAAGCATGCTCCAGTTATCAATAAATTAAATAGTACTCAGCAAGCACTTTCTAGTTAATAATAATAAATGAAAAAGTACTTAGCAAGCACTTTCTAGTATTGATAAATGAAACTAATACTTTCAAACATCTCTTTTTAGGGAACAGCTCAACTGTTCGGTGTGGGATGTGCAATGACAATGTTAAGGACTATTCTACCGAAAATATTGACGCCAACCAAAGCGCTCAAGTCTCTAAAGTTTTCCCATTTGAAGTTGGGAATGTTCTTTGGAGGATACATCGGGATTTACAGGGTGAGAGTTTTATTTCATCACTTTTTTAACCGACTTCAAAAAAAGGAGGAGGTTCTCAATTCCACTGTATTTTCTATTTATTTTTGAAGTGAAACTTCTTTACGCACGCTTGACTTGGGGAGTAAGCTGGCGAACGCGTTACGCTAAGCGTGATCGGGTGAGGCGAACGGGAGTAAATTTTCTTCTCTCTTTCACTTATAGCTAGTACCTAAATAAAATATGTATATGTACATACATGTATATATTGTACACTCACACACACACACGTATATAATCTTCTTTAGCTTCATCTGTATGTGTACAGATGGAGCTAAAGAAGTTTAGTCTTGTGGTCATAAGCACACTCGTTCTTTTTTTACATTTTTCCCTGGTTCAGTTCTGACAATGGCAACCATAAGAAAACCATATAAGTCTGAAATTTTCATTAAGTATGTGCGCGACAAATGGACGTGTAACTCAATATCACGCCAACCGATTTTGATGATTCTTTTTTTGTTTGGAAGAGTTTGTTTGTTTGGAGTTTTTAACAAGATGGTCGCATATAAATTTGGTGAAGATCTGATAAATACTTTCGGACATAAACAACGGAACTCCTCAAATACGAATTGTACACGTATCGTTTTGGTTATTTTACGAAATATGAAAGAGCGATCGCAGGTCAGACGTTTTTATTTAGCAATTCAGATCTATCAATATACATTGCAACGACTCCAAATGATAATTTGACTTTCAATGTAGATATAAGTAAAGAATATGCATTATTTCTTACATTTTAGTGCTGTTTTAAAGTCGGTTTTTATTTCTTTTCTTGTTAAAAAGTTTTCAAGTTTTGGTCTTTTAAGACCAAATTTCTCACGAAGCAAAACAAAGAGGAGTTAATAACAGATATCCTACGATGCTCTGGGGAGAACAAGAATAGGAAGGCAATCCTACTTCCCACTAATATAAATATGGAAGTTTGTATATTTATATGTGCTGCAAAAAAATACTGAACGGATTTGAATTAAATTTGATACGCATAAGTTAATGAACTGCATTGAGACATAGGATACCTTTTAGAATCACGGGTTCTGTAGGATTTTCAAAAAACCAATTAACGCGGACGAAATCGCCGGCGGCCGCTAGTTTATACTATTTTTATTTACATGGCCTCAAGTTGAAGGCAAGACAATGTAAGAAAGATTGTCTCGCTACATATAAAGTAAAATATGTTCAAAACCGCAATAGCTGTGCTTCTTAATTGTACTCATCGTTTAAATATGTGCCTTTATTTATTATTATTATTTTCTTTGGTATCTAGCTAGTAAACTGCTTGTTGTGCCGAGCTCATGGTAAGGACAGCAGCCTATATGCGTTGCCCGCGGGTTTCCTCGCCGGCGCCGCTTTCAGGGCGGCCCCGTCTACGCCTATTGCTCTCGCTCCCATCACTTCTACGTTGCAAGTAAGTATAGTTTTACGGTTCCCAAGCCAATATCGTTTACAAAGCTAATAAATAGCGACGGACCAAGCGATGAGCCTTGAGGTATGCCGCTAGAAATGGGGGTTCCTAACCAATACTATTAATAACAACGGCTTATTGACTGCGATTCTCATTTAAGAAGCAAACTAAGGCAGCAAGTCACCATGAAACCAAAATTCAAAAATAGTTTCTTCAGTTTAGCCTGTTACAAGCACATGTTAGCTACGACATTAGTACCCTTAGCACGAACCATTATCGAATTGGGATACTTTGTGAGTGCGAAATGTCATTGTCAAATGTGTACTGATTTTAAGTTCTCGTTACGTCCATTGTAGCGCTGCTGTTCAAGTTTCTATACAAAATTTGACATTGACATTTCGGACTCGCAAACTATTCGAATTCGATAATGGTTCGTGCTAAGGGTAAAGTTCGCAAATCTTCGATACTATGCATGTCACTCAAATAAAGCTCAATTTTTTTTAATAAGTGTCACGCTGTTGCTGTTTCAATGCATTTATGGAACATATACCATTCGACTTCATAATGCTGTATAATAGTCCTCATTCTAACATATAATTTGTGTCATAATTTGCCCTTGTAACATGTTTATGTCATTATATCGAGCGTGTGCATGCTAACTACAAATAATAACGCATGTGCTTATTGAGGTCATTTTGTAGTATTTGTTATTTTAATTAAGCATTGTTTTTATTATAATTTATTTAAAATAAAACATGTTTAAATATCAAATTGAAATTTTTGGTTTAAAGCACAATATTTGACAAGTTTTAGAAAACGATCTCAGGTTATTGACTGATGTTTATGGAGTCCGTACAAAGTGGATATTCATCATTATGTTGTGTATTTCAGTAAAAGTAACCAAATCAAAAACTCCATTTTCAAGTTGCCGCGAAAACGTTTCTCTGGACAATATGGCGTCTTACTAGTGTGTGACGTCACACGACTGTTATTAAAACGTCAAACGATACAATGTAATGTCACTTTAACCGGAAGTTTACTTGCGTGTGACGCCATTTTAGGCTCCGCCAATCCCAAGCGTTTTGAGTCACATAGATAAGAAAACTATTATATATTTTGTTACTTTTTAGTAAAATTATGGATAGTTTTTTGTAAGAACAGTAAAAACCCCTGCCAATATTCATTGTAAACACAGATGTCAACAATTGGCACTTTATTTTTAACACTGCCAAATACCCTATTAACCATCTTAATAGATTCTCATCCAAAAATACACTGCTCTTGTGCAGTGTTAGGGTCCAGTTTCCCTACGCGATTCCGTGCACAAAGAGATAGGCCTATGTCCCAGCAGTGGGGACATAATTAGGCTCACGATGCTTCTCCCTCTCGTCATTAAAAGAACCTCTCTCCATACATTCTTACTTCTAGACGCAGCAATTTCGGATGTTTGTTGATCAGCCATGTCAAGTAGTTTTGCTTTCATTTAAATGGATAACACAACTATCTAAACACCTTGGTCCTTGGAGCCGGTTTCCAACTGATAATTATTAGTTGTAATTATATTCCTTGAAAATAATTTTCTAATTTTGTGCTATGATAATATTACTAATTGTCATTTTGATAATTTAAGATTGCCATAATTTCCTGACAGGACATAAGTATATATCTTGTTGGTCATCCTTAAATAAATAAAATTGCTTGTTTCCCAGATTCTCGGTTCGTGGGGCTATCAAAAAGGCATGATTCCCGAGGGGTTGCCTTTGGTAGAGCTCTTATACTGCTTGTGCCAGGGGCTTTTGTTCCACGCTCGCGTCATGCACGAGGACGTATGCCCGCGATACATCATAAATTTGATGCACACAGTCACCAGAAACAAGTAAGTTTAAATTTCGAATAAATGACAATAGAAACGTAGTTTTAAACAAAAGTTTACTAGAAAAAACTTAACTATAATTGCTATTTCTTCTTTCAAATGTTTAATACTTGTAAAGGTATTCATTTGACATTGCGGGTTACCTACTATGCGAAGAGGTGGCGCTGCCTTGCAGCCTAAGGCTAGAGAAAATTCGACACGGCCGTCAGGGCCGCGGTAGCATAATGGTCAGTGCATTCGCTCGGATAGCGAAGGGTCCAGGTTCGAGTCCCGTCTGCTGCCTGGTCCGCGTGGATTTTTTTCTAGTAAACTTTTCTTTAGATTTAATCATCAAGTAGTTAAATGCTTAAAAAAGTAAAAACATCAGAATCGTAGTTTTTTACTCGACCGCCATAAAAAGTAGTGTATTGTGTTTTCAGAGTTTGTTTATGTTCATATGTGCGTGTCTGTATTTCACCATGACTTTTGAATGGCTGGACAAATTTAAATTGTACAGGAAATCGTTAAATTCTTTACCGATGTACGAGTCACACGAGATGATTTTATAAAAAAAAAAGGATTTTTCTTCACAATATGTTGAACAATTTGCGAAATCCTAGCCAATCCTTGAAAAGTTAAATTAAGTTAAATTCACGTTCAATCGTATAGACTTGTGTTGACGTTATGTTTTCTACCATAAAAGTTGAATTTCGATTGGCATTATTTTTTACCTCATTTATACTCAACGTTTTCCACAACACGCGTTAAAATGATCTAAAATATAACTCTCCCATAAGTGGAATATTGTTGCTCAAATATTTGACTTAATGCCAGCACTTCACACAGCTGTTCGTGTTTGCTATTTGTAAACTTAACATCAGCCTGTCTTTTTCACTCCTCATAAAGCGTGATAAGGACAGACTGACTCTTCTATACGCATCGGCCTACGGATGAACTTGGATAAAACCAAGGTCATGTTCAATGAACATGTTCTACCGGAACCGATTGCAATACACGGTGCTGCTCTCGAAGTTGTTCAAGAATATATATACCTCGGGCAGACATTGCAGTTAAGTAGAAACTTGGAGGACGACAATAGAAGAATTCAGCTAGGTTGGGCAGCGTTTGGGAAGCTGCATCAAGTCCTGACATCGTCGATCCCACAGTGGCTAACGACGAAAGTCTTCAATCAGTGCGTCCTGTGATGACACACTGAGCCGAGACGTGGACACTGACGGTACGGCTGGTCTACTAGTTCAAAGTCGCTCAGCGCGCTATCGAAAGGGCCATGCTCGGGGTTTCTCTGAAGGATCGCATCAGAAATGAGGTAATCCGACAGAGAACCAGAATTATCGACATAGCCCACCGGATTAGCAAGCTGAAGTGGCAATGGGCTGGCCGTATTTGCCGAAGAACCGATAACCGTTGGGGTAGACGAGTTCTGGAGTGGAGACCGCGTCTAGGCAAACGTAGTGTAGGACGTCCTCAGGCACGATGTAGTGACGATTTGCGCAAGGTGGCTGGCAGGAGCTGGATGCGAGTAGCCCAAGATCGATCTGAGTGGCGTGCATTTGGAGAGGCCTATGTCCAGCAGTGGACTAGGATAGGCTGTTGATGATGATGATGTAGGACAGACTGGTCAAATTTACAAAGAGCAAATACGAATAGCCTACTTAATTGTTGGCATAAGATTTTTTCACAATACGCAAACAACACATTGGTACACATTATAGTTCAAGTGATATTGAATAGAACAGAATACATACATGTAAGTATATAGAATTTCTTTATTACAGGGCTGATGAAATCCAAGCTGCCTTCATTCAGAAGATACTTAGATTTTTACCATAAACATTAATTAGTAAAGTTACCACTCGTTTAATTTATAGGTACAAAAATAATATTACAAATTATGAGTCTGTGATTATTATTTAAATTACATTTATTTTGTGTACAGGATTGAATATTAAAAGCGTATTTAGTTATAGAGGGTATATGGAATTGGAAATGTCGATTAATTTATGTGGTGCAAAGTAGGCAGATTAAAATGTATAATAAAATATTAAAAGTTTTTTCCACAAAACAAGTCCCGGTGGCAATTATTGGAACTAATTTGACAGATTGCTCACATGTCATTACTAGTTGTCTGAATGTTGTCGTTTTTCTTAATTTGTTCGTTGTAACTGGAGTATTATTTTAAATGTCTTAAGTTATTTAAAGCACTGCCATAGAAATTATTTTTGGGATTTCTTTCGTGAAAATCAATCTAGTTTTCGGCCAAGGCATATCATTAATTTGTTAGGGGAGAAAAAATATGAAATCACCATTTTAAGTTACTACTTATATCACTTCTATTTCGAAGTGATATAATAAATCTTTAGATAGGAATATAATACTGAGTCATGTAACTGTCTAGCAATTAATATATCTATGTATAAAATATATATGAATGCTTGCAATATGTAGCGCACAAAATGTCAAAATGGTGTAGTTACTCGTAAATATAAGTAAGTTATTCTTTGTTAATAATGTACAAGTACTTATGATAAAAAAAGATGAAATAATTATAAAAGCCCAATGATATATCCGTATAGTGTTTATTCTTAATGAATTAATGCCTTGCTTTGTCGTTTAAAAGAGAGGCAGGTGATGTTTATAAAAGCAAATAATGACATAGAAATAAAAAAAAATGCTTAAATATCTCTGAAGATGGTGGAATTGATTAGGTGACGAGATGAATGTAACAATTGAAAAAAAAAACCTTCATAACGACAGTCTGTGTAAGTTTGAATGTAGCATTTATATGGCTATTAAGTATTTTTTATTTAATGGAATAAAAAAATAGTAAAAATATTTTGTCCAGATAGGTTTGGTTAAAGGTTGCTGGTTTGATTCTGGCCTTAAAAAGCCCTTTTTCCTAGTATAATGTAATTTAAATATGACCATATTTATTATTATTAAAGGGCAATGCCCAAATAGGCTCAGTGTGGACAAGATGCTTGGCAAACAACAATTTTACAATATAATTTTATTTATTTTCTAACCAATTACTAAAACCGTAATATAGTGGAGAGTTTCATTAATAATACAATAAAATTAAATGAAAAAAATACGATCACTTCTATCTCTTACCTAGTTATCTAATGTCACATGAACGAAAACGTCTGTAATTAGTCGAATTTAAGTTAGCATCACGTCATTTCAGCGAAACCGGCTAAGATTGGTTGGGTCTAAGATGACATTTGCAGACAAGGGTTGCGTTCCAAACCTACGCTTTGTTGCACCTGGAGGTGCAACAAATGTCAAATTCGATCGAGTTTCATACATTTATGTCAAAATGGAAACGTCAGAGTGAAAAGTTGCACTTGGAGCGTAGTTTTGGAACGCACCCAAGCTGGCAAAAGAACACTGCGTTTTTTCGTTTAGACATGTAGTAATATGTATGTGACGTCGCACGCCATATTGCAAAATATTTATTTTTCGCGGCATATTTAAAGAATAGATGTTTATTCTTGATTTGATTTATTTGTGTAACAGAAAATGTATCTACTCAGTGTTTAGACATCGTATAGTAATATAATGACTTTGAATATTATATATCGTTGAGAAAACGATATTTTCTTTTTTCATCGCGGTGCTAAAAAATGTTTTAAAATATACTGATACAAGATTATAATGATTCTCAAAGGTTCTGGGTAATATAAGCATCCCGCATTGTATAGTTTTACTTGTTGAAATGTTTGTTCATGTTAAGCCAAATTCCGATACAAAGTGGGTATTGCCCTTTAAGGATGAGTGACTAACCATTTACATTTTATTTTAAAGACGTGAGCACGGCTGTAGTTGCGGTTAAATATTGACCTTCATAGATTGTTATGCGCTTACGACACGCACAAGCTTCACCACAGTTTGACCTGCACAAGCATCTCGCACTAAAAACTGAACACGCCAACACGCCTCGTTCTTGTCGAAATCCTTAGCGTGGAAACAATGTTATGTTGTGGAACAATTTGACGACCTCCGTGGTCGAGTGGTTTGTACGCCGTCTGGTTTCATAGTGTTGCCGACTCGAGAGGTCCCGGGTTCGAATCCCGGTGAGGGCAGATGTTTGTGTGATGAATACGAGCATTTGTACTCCAGTCATGTATGTTTAATATGTTTTCATATATAAATATACTTATATATGTACAGTATATGTATTCTATCCGTTAGCCTAGTATCCCAAAACACAAGCCTTACAGTGCTTACTTTGGGGCTAGGCTAATTGGTGTGTGTGTTTGAATAATAATAAAAAAAAAGTTTCCTAATGAAGAAACATTTCTTAAGCTACAATTTTTCAAGTGTTTGTTGTTTTTAAAAGAAAACGCAAAAATAACGTGAAAGACCCGGTGAGGAACGCGCCTAACATGAACACATTTTCTAACATTTATCGAATGTTTGTTTAACAAATGTTAATTTATGTTTGTAAACATTTATAGCAGTCCGCCTTTACCGATATGATCTTTAATTGTAAGAAGTCACAAAATTGACATCGAAAAATAAAATGTACAAATTTTTAAAATATTGTAGAATGCCTGAATAAGTACAGCCTTTAACAGCCATAGCATTTATATATTGTATAAGTAGAAAATTTTATATTTAAGTATACCTGTGTATTATTATATTATATTGCACTGCAGCCGTTATAAGTATAGCGAATATCAATTTATTTGTGAAATTTTTAGACACTGCCAGTTTCAATAATCAATCTGCAGCAGGGTTGCCAATTTCTCCTCCCGTTCTTCTGTTTTTCTTAGAATACGTTATATTTTTTAAATTTCATGTTGAGTTGCGTTTTCCGTCATTATAGTAGGTAACCTTAATTATAATAAAATAATTATGTCATTGTCTAAAAAAACTAACTGAGGGGCGGCAGGAGCCACAAAACACATTTGTTGCTGGCCTATATCTTGATATGATTTACCAATTCTGCGCGCCGTGGTATATTGTGGGGAAATGCCGCCGACATTCAAACTATTTTTGTGCTGCAAAAGAGAGCTATTCGATCAATTTATAATCTTATAGTTAAAGAATCGTTAAGAGATAAGTTAAAAGAATTTGGAATAATGTCGGTCGCATCACAATACATATACGAAAATTTATTACTTGTAAGAAAAAACATCAATTTGTTTCTTAAAAACAGTGATGTTCACACACTTAATACAAGAAACAAAAATAAATTATCTTTACCGGCTTCTCAAAATTAATAATTCATTTAAAGGTCTTTGTGTACGCTTATACAATAAAGTCCCAAGCAATATCCAAGAGTTAACCATAAATAAATTTAAAGATACTATAAAAAAGCACTTATTAAAAAAGCTTATTACAAAGAGTCTGATTATATAACAGACAAAAATGCTTGGGTTTTAACTGTTCCAATCATTCCAACAGGTTTTCTATATTAAATAAATCATTATTGTTTTGACGTTGTAACAACATAATGTGAATGTTGTTACATTAGACTTTTAATGTTGTAGAGTTTTTTCGCTCGTTTTTCTCCGACGCTAAATAATATGTCCATAACGGTGGTAGAGGAAAAAAAAAATTTGGACGATTCAAAAGAGTTGTACATACATCCAATTTGAATAACAAAATGTTTACATTGTCTTAATTTTTTGTACATGTATAGAACATGTTGTATACAATACTTGCATCAAACTTGGCGGATTCACATACATTGAAGTAAATAATGATTTATAGTTGTAAAGATACTCGTTGTCTGTGCAGCGTAAACGAAAGAATGTCGGACACATTTTAAGCGCGATTGTGAGTCTACATAATATCTTATTAGTTATTAGTCTATACTTCAATCACAATAAGCTATCTTTTTACTGGAGATTGATTATTGCAACTGACTGTTATTTGCATTTAAATATTTAACTATTCCTTCATTGTATACAGAATAACATAATATTGACCATGACGAAGTTAGAAAGTGCTCGCATGCCATTGAATATTAGGGATTTTTTATGGCGACATATTTATACCATTAATACTTTGTTCAAAATAAGTTTTATATTTAAAATCTTAAAATATTTTGTAAATGTAAATATTATAGAGGAGAAGTCGAAAATATAAAGAGTTGAGCTACGGGAGGAAATGCTTCTTGTTCGTTTAATATTATGGGGTTACAAACGGTTTGCTTTGTAAATTTGTCGTATTATGGATAGGTAAGGTAATTAATGGTCCTTTTTACCTTCCAAAACCAAACAATAAAATTAGTTTTATTGTTTGGTGACCATTTGATTTGGTGTTATTTCCGGGTTCTTTTAGTTATTAGATCATTATTATTGTACCAAATATGTGGAATTCGGACATTGTTATATTTTTATAATAAATATTTTACACAAGCATTTGTTTATAATTTCAATCACTTGCTATTGGGTTTGTTTAGCTCACGAAGTAAATACAAAGTGCAGATGTTATGATAACGTATAATAAACAATTTTGAATTATGTTTTCCAAGTGTCTACTGTAGTCTATTTGAAGTAAAGTATAAGACCTACATCAAACGACGCTCTTTTTGCGCGATATTCTATTTACAGGTTATATAAACAACTAGGTAACTGACTTTCTTTTATAACACCCGTATGTGACATTCCATATTATTTTAAGTTGTCAATTTTCAAATACAAAAAGAATGTCGCCTGTTAAAGGCCTTATAGAGTGTTTGGTTCAGACTAGATAGAATCAATTTTCTAGAACATTGTCCAATAACGAAGATATTTATATGATTGTAAAATTGTTCAGTCTATTTCTTCGACTCTGGGCCCTCCAGAGCTCAAAGTTCTGGCGCAACTAGGCCCTCCTCCTCCCATAGCTCCGTGCAGTTTCATCATGGCCGGCTGGCAGACTTTCTGGGCTCTCTCCAGTCGTCGCTCAAGTTCTTCCTTAGGCGCGTCAGGGTTAGCCTCTAACCAGTTCAGCTGTTCGGTACACTCAGACAATACCGCGTTCCTTTCTTCATTTGTCAAACGACTGCTAGCGTTTTCTGCTGCCTAAAATGTTACAACACTGATTTTATAATGAACATCAAAAATTATACCCTCTTTTTATAAATCTTCAATTCGTGATCTTGAATACATTTATACGCATATATTTATAAAGTTAATGTCTACAAAATGTTAATATGTACATATAATAAATTACTCGACAATATAAAATAAGAAACTGGAACAATGTTTAAAAGTAAGTTGACAAAATGGTTACAAAAAAAATGTTATTATAGTATTAAGGAATATATGACAGATGACAAAATAGCTGACTTCAATATTTGCACACCTGCCTGCAGGTAGAATACATGTACTTACTTCTATAAAATGTATCAACCTATGAACTGTATTTTGGTAAATTTATATTACTATTATTAATATTAATATAATCGACTCTATTAGCCAGGGTGATGATGGCTATAGGCTTTTTATAGTATCTGATGTGATAGCTTAGAGGCAAAAGCAGAAAGCGAAGCATAAAAATAAGATCTGAAAACAAAACGAGCCAAGGAAAGCGCAATTTCGTGTGTTAGAGAAGAGAATCACGAGACGAGCAAATAACCATTTTGCCTGCTTTGTTGTAAGCAGCCACTGCAGACGCTTGCGATACCAGAGAATCACTCCTGCGTTCTCTATCCTGATCTCATTCCCTAACCCCTAGAGCACTAGTTCTTCTTAAGTTACAATTTATTAAAGGTAGTAGCGAGACACTCACTGTTTTACATCCAAAGATATAGCCCTCCAATTGGTTTCTGATTTCAACCTTCTTCCTGGCGACTTCATCTTCTACCTTAAACTTTTCAGCGTCTTGCAGCATCTTCTCTATATCTTTCTTGCTGAGGCGTCCTTTGTCGTTTGATATAGTGATCTGCTCAGAATGGCCCGTACTTTTGTCTTCGGCACTCACATTCAATATCCCGTTGGCATCGATATCAAACGTTACCTAATGAACATAAACAAACAGACATATACAACAACTTTGCGGTTTGCGAAGCTTCAACGGAGAGGCAACATATTGTCTGATTGATAAATAGGTATGCTAATGATGAAAAGAGGAGCGTAATTTAATTAGAACCTGACCCTTGAACAGCAATGACATAAGAGGATGCCAATGTTCTCCACGAGGCATATGTTTCATTGTATAGAAGAAAATCGTTCGGTGACGACAGAACGCTGGCCAATTGCAAATATCCCAAGTTAAGAATTTTGTAGAACTAGATGCGACTGAGCGGTTAAAGCAGGTTAGTACTAAGTCTTCTTGGTGAAGAAAAGAATGGCGTGTTTTGTTGTTGAAGGTGAAAATTTACTTCAGGTACCGAGTCAATGGGTAAGTACAAAAACAAACCTATTAAGTTTATGAACAAGCATTTTAACTAACAGCAAAAAAACATGTTAAAAATCACCTGAATTTGTGGAACTCCTCTTGGGGCTGGTGGTATGCCAGTCAAGTTGAATGTACCTAAAAGATTGTTGTCCTTTGTCATCGCTCTTTCGCCTTCATAGATCTACAAAGTTGTAATGTAACTTTTAATACTTACTGCAGATAAGATTTTATTTTTATCTCGCACTGATCGTTATTTTAAGATATATCGCACAGTTTATTCTAATTAGATATAAAATACCTGAATAGTTACTGCCGGTTGGTTGTCGGCATACGTGCTAAAAATTTGCTTCTGCGCTATCGGTATTCTCGAGTTTCTTTCTACCAACCGCGTCATCACTCCACCAGCCGTTTCAATTCCAAGAGATAAAGGAGTCACGTCTACGAGTAAAACGTCCTGAATACGAGTATCTTTAGAACCGGACAGAATGGCGGCTTGAACTGCGGCTCCATAAGCTACTGCTTCATCCGGATTAATTGAAAGATTCAATGTTTTTCCACTGAAGAATTCCTGAAACATTGTCATTTTTTAGGAGGAACTAGATTTATAGCGATCACAACTAAGATTAAAATGGTCATACCTGCAATAGTCTCTGTACTTTAGGAATACGGGTTGATCCTCCCACCATTACAACGTCATGGATCTCTCGTGTATTTAATCCTGCATCTTTTAGTGCTCTTTCGACTGGACCTAAAGTTTGCCTGAACAAATCTGAACACAATTCTTCAAATCGAGCTCTTGTTATTTTTGAGTAAAAATCTATACCTTCGTGCAGGGCGTCTATTTCTAAACTTGCTTCTGTACTTGACGAAAGAGTTCGTTTTGATCTTTCACATGCAGTTCGGAGACGCCTCATAGCCTTTGGATTTTCTTTAAGATTTTTCTTGTATTTTTTCTCAAACTCTTGACAAAAATGGTTCACCATTCTGCTGTCAAAATCTTCACCTCCGAGATGCGTGTCGCCTGCTGTAGATCTAACTTCAAAGAGAGATCCTTCAGCTATTTGCAGAATTGAAACATCAAAAGTACCTCCGCCAAGGTCAAAGATGAGAACATTTTTGTCTCCCTTCAAGTTTTTATCAAGACCGTATGCTAATGCGGCTGCTGTAGGCTCGTTGATAATTCTGATAACGTTAAGAGCTGCAATAGTTCCAGCATCTTTTGTAGCTTGTCTCTGAGAATCGTTAAAATAAGCTGGAACAGTTATAACAGCATCTTTCACCGTTCCACCGAGGTATGTCTCTGCAGTCTCCTTCATTTTGGTCAAGACCATTGACGAAATTTCCTCAGGAGAAAATTTTCTTTGTTGATTTTTATATTCGACAACGATTTTAGGTTTTCCGCTTTCGGATACCACATTAAATGGCCATTGTCGGAGGTCTTGTTGAATTTTTGGATCATCAAATTTTCGACCAATGAGTCGTTTGGCATCGAAAACAGTATTTTTAGGATTCATAGCGGCCTAAAACAAAATATATTAGCCGAGTTCAAAGACTTAATACAATGAAAGTTTCCTTAGGGACCGAACTTTCCCCTTGCGTAAACTATGTTTGTTCTTGTACACTGCATAACTTATGTAAGTACTTATATACATCTAAGTTGGATGATCTTGTTAAAAGTTTTGGGTTAACTCTATTTTTAGAGCTACGTTTGTTGATTAAGTCTTACCATATTCCTTAGTATAGTTTACAGCATAGGGCCTTTGATTTGCCATAACACTAAGTAGGTACTTATAATTTTGTCTCAAATATAAGCAATAATCGTCCGAAATAGGTATCTACTGAAATTCTTCTAGTTTTCGAATCAATTATGTACGAGATCGTCAGATCGTAAAAATACGGGTAAAGGATGATTTCCTATGGGAAGAGCATTGTTTGGCAAGAGTATTTTTAAGTCTAATTTTATGTTTGAAAACTCAAAACTAATTCTTTTACAAAATTAGGTTATAGGGAAATCAGGTACTGAAAAATATCTGGGGACTCGTAAATCTTGAGTTTGTTTTGAAACAATGTTTTGCGAAACCAAAGGTACTCCTACTCTTAATCCTCTAAATAGAGTTAGAGTTTTATCTAATTTGTGATAATTTATCTCCTTAGCTATGAAACTGGGTCATCATCATCATCATCGGCCTCTTAATGCCCTCACAGCTGAGGCACAGACCTTCTCATTGTATGGAATAGGGAGATTGGGCCATGACATGACCCACCACACGGGCCCAGTGGGAATTGGTGGGTGCTAACGACTGCAGATGCAGCCGGGACCAACGGCCTAACGTTATTTCCGAAGCACGGAGGAGCTCGAATGAGAAACACTTTTGGTCCCCATCCCATGACCGACTACTGCGAAAGTTGCTTAACTTCAACGTAGCCGAACGTGCTAACTTGCGCCATCGAGTTCCTCCTGAATAAACCTGGGTGATGCCATATAAACTGCTTATTCATTCGAAGAGCAATAAGCGAACCTGGTTTTTGGCAGCATCCCCAATCAGCCTCTCAGTGTCAGTGAAGGCAACGTAAGATGGAGTGGTCCTATTGCCCTGATCATTGGCTATAATTTCCACCTTGCTGTGTTGGAACACGCCCACACACGAGTAAGTCGTACCCAGGTCGATGCCCACCGCTGGGACTGCCATTTTAGCTGGGACGGGCTTGCTGTAAATAAATGTAAATTTAAATCTGCAATAATGAGGTTCCATCGACAGTTACTTTTTATTATTAATCTTTTTATTTATTCAGTGCATCTATACCGTTGAAACATGTTTTTTTAATGAGTGGTGAGGGTGGAACCTAAGAAACAAATATTAGTCTTTTACGTTTTAAATAAAGTGGGTGTTTGGGTAAACGCATTTCTAGATTAGTAAAGTAATTATATTATTAAGTAGGTATCAGTTTAAGTGTTCTATCCTTTACTCAAGTATCCCATATAATAATAACCTATGCCTTTGCAGTGCTTACTTTGAAGCTGGGCTAATTGGTGTGTGTCAGAAATAATTATTTATTTTATCTTTTCTCATTTATAAGAATATACTAGCTGACCCGGCGAACTTCATACCGTTTACAATATTTTTTATATTTTTTTACTGTTTCTTTTTTCTTTTTGTGTCATTTCGTGAAGACCTACCTCACGTGGCGCGGTTCTATGAAATGAAATGGCATGAAGTAAGCGCGCCGAGCGGGTGCCCGCTCCGTGTCTCGCCTAACGCAGCGCACGCTCACAAAGTATAATATTATTTCTGTGACTTTATACGTTGAAAAGTGTATAATTAACTATTCTCTATTTTGTTTTTCACTTCCCTATTTACTTTCTACTTTTATCTTTACTATTCTTTCTCTTTCCGACTTCTGCCCGCGCCCCTGGCTGTATCAAATAGCAGCCTCGAGCACGGACAGTATATTATTAAACATGTTAAAATATGAATAAGAATAACTTAGTTAAGGGACAAATTGTGAAATAACTGAATAAAAATAATATGGAAAAAACCAGTATAAGCTCAAACGGACCAGTCGTTCTAGAGTTTTAGCGAGACAAACGAACAGCAATTGATTTTTATATTTAAAGAAGAAGATAGAAGACTATACTAACTCACCTTAAGATTTTTGGATCGTCATATTTTTTATTTTATTCAGCATATTGCAACAATCAATTTAGAACATTACATTATTACATTGTCGTAGAAATTATATACACATTTTAGCATTTAATCAATGAAACAGTTTATATAAACATTTTGGCAATGACATCTGACTGATATCTTAGTTAGACTTTGTCATTGTCTTATATAAAAACCAAAACCATAAAAAAGTTTTTTAAGCAATACCTCAACTTGTCTTTGCATACGCACAAAGTTTTGAATAAATGTTAGTTATCGAACCGTGAACGTGAAAATTGAAATATACGGCAAACTAAAGTTTCTATGTCGTTTCAGATTGGAATATCGGGAGAGGAGCATATGCTTCGTCCAGTATAACAAACAGGTTACAGTTTGTAATACAGAAACGCAAAATTTGAAAAGTACTAGCTACCTATCCAAGGCAATATTATGGAATCTCATTTAAAGCGGATTTATTACACACTAGCTGTGCCCCGCGGTGTTACCCGCGGTTTATTAGGGATATTTTCCCGCAGTAAAACGTAACCTATGTGTTAATCCAGGGTGTCAGCTAACTCCATACCGAATTTTATTAAAATCGCACCAGCCGTTTAGACGTGAAGAAGTAACAAACATACACACTCACAAACTTTCGCCTGTATTATATTAGTAATAATGCAATATGTTATATCCAATATTGAATGAGAGCGATAGAAAGTTCTTAGCTGCTTCTTTGCCTTCGTCTTGGTTATTAGAAACCCTTATGGAGTTCGCCAGTCTTTCCTAGCTGGGTATAGTTTTAAACTATTGAATTGGAGTCGATGAGATGTTGAGTTATTTAACTAAATATCTTTAACTTTTTACTGCTGCCTGTTCCATAAATCATGTAACTGTCTATTGATACCAGTGTTGTGCATACAAAAGTGTGATGGGTTAATATTAAGTACGTCTTTTTGTCAATTAAATAATGGCTGGCCTACCTTAAACAATGCTACGAATTTATAAAGAGAACTCATGTCAGAAATATTGAGATTGTTCCGTAGTGGTTTTTCACAGACAGATTTCTTTCTCAATTTGGACTCGATCAGTAATGAAACAAAATTTAACTTAAATTGTTTTAATAAATTATTAACAACATCGACATGAATATCTCAATAGGTTTTTAGGGTAAGGGTTTTGCAAAATATAAAGATTTTTTTTTCAAATACTTATCCAAATAAGATTTCAAGACAAACTCCACGTTTTCACACACACCACTCATTAAATGAAAACTATGTGCTTTTCAACGGGTTTAAAATGCTTTTTTAATACTTTCTCAAGAGTTTAGTTTTAGAGTAAAGGATGTGGATATATGTTTGAAAATAATAAAAAAAACGAGTGTGCTTATGACTACACGACTGAAGTGAAACTTCTTTAGCTCTATTTATAATATATACATATTTCATTTACTAGCTATAAAAAAAGAGAGAAAGAAAATGTGCGCGCGTACTGCTTTCTCTTGATTATATTCCCCACTCAACTCCCGTTCGCCTCGCCGTTAATTTTCATCACCTTCTTTAACAACACAATCTTCGTTGCCTCAGCGCTTTCCTTTCTTTTTCTTCTTGTTAAAGTCTGGGGGATGGAACCCTCTCGCTTGCAGAAGCTCTTGAACATTATGACACCCATAATACACGTTGTCCATAGCTGCTTCTGTCAACATATCCGCGTTGCACCCTTTGGATTTACCTTTCTTACCTCGTCCTCCCTTTTTGGCTTTTTTTTCATCACCGCCACCGCTCTCATCTTTATCTTTTTTCTCTTTCTTCTTGCCTTTTCCGCCCATTTCTGCTCAACTATTATTGAAATTAGGAGAAATGTTCTAAGTATCGTCCATTGCGTTAAAGTAGGATCGAAAAAAGAAGCTTCTGTTAAATCGATATTTTTCTCAATGGATAAATAGTAACCGTTGGCTCGGTTACTGAATTTTGTACTTTAATACGTAATATACTCGCCACAGTTCTATGTTTATGAAGTAAATTGCATATGACGAATAAACTTTTAATGTATGGAGTAAACAAAAATGAAACGAATTAAGTTTATGGTAAATGTAAAAAGCAATTGATTTCTAGTTTTTTTGTATTGTACACAACATTGATTAACACTAAACTAGCCACAGTCGCATCAGAGCCTGCCTAAAACAATAGTTACCTTTTATTAAAAAAAAAACGACGGGAATACCGGCAGAAGTGAAAACTTGAATATTAACGTTGTGCATTTTTGATATTTTGGAATGGTTAGGGAATAATTTTACACGAATTGCTTTAATTATCAGTATAAAAGTACTATCATGTATGCGGTAGAATACAATATTTATTTATTGCGCTATCGTACACAAACATGACAATTTATATTACATTAAAAAAGTTTATCTCTCAGAAAAATCAACTTACACGAATCTCATTTAAGCGCACCTAGCGACATCTATTGTAAAAATATGCATTTTCTTTGCAATAAAGCTGCCACGTGGACATCCTACATAGAGACTTATTATTATAATACGATAAAATAAAATATTACTATGTTTCGACTAATATATTGAAAGTCAACAACCTTTCCAATTTTATTGTGTCTCATTCATGATGCAATCAGCCCACTTGTTTAACCTGACGCGAGTTTATTATTTTTACCCATACACAAAAAAGTGTAAAACGCCGCTAACGAAGTTTTCACTTCAAAAAACTTTTTAGACGTTTCAATAAAACAGCCAGTTATTTTACTTTAACATGTTTAATATTATTATTCGTAATTGCTTTATATTATGTATGTACAAAAAGATAACATCATCCATCCATGTCCACGACATAAACAGGTATAATTATATATAAAAAAAAATGCCATTACTCATCATACAAATCATATCATATATACAAATTGTTATAATGGTTTTTTAATTTACAAATAAAATTATGACTACCTATAAACAAATCTAGGCATCAAATTACAGCTATCAAATAAAGTAGCAATTTAATTATTAAGTATATCTTGGTTAAACAACTGTTTGGCACTTTCTTTAGTGAGTGTTATTATATTTAACACAATGGTGCATTACGAAGTTAGCAAAATATTATTTATCTACCAGACATTGTAGGGTTGTTTCATCAATTCCCGAAAACTTTTTTTTAGAAGTTAGTTATCTATCACCCAATCAGTAAGAAATATCATTCGTTACATCCAAATAACATTAATTACAAATTTTATATAACCTTCAATCTTTTTCTGTTGAAAAATTAGTCCTTATAGCGCGTTCAGACTAGCACTCTTTTTAAAAATCGCTGACATGAAAATGTGGAATCGTGCTCGTACGAAGGATGGCTTGGAGTTACAGTTACATTCCATATGTAATACAGTCATTCACCCCTTTTATTTTTAGAATGCTTCTCTAATATGTTAATCTTATGGCTGCTCCACACTTTTACCACAGCTTTTACCGTGAAGCTCCACGAACAAGCGTGAACCGAATGTGGACGGCCTTCGGAGATTTACGCGCTTTCCTTGTAAAAGAGTCACCACTGATGTGAGTTCACGGCGCATATCACGCCATTATTTCACGGCACAAGTGTGGAGCCGGTACATGGAGCACCCATGAGCCAGCATTATACTTGGAAGCACATCTTGAGTTTGAAAACTTTCAATAAATAAATGAAGGTTTTCAAAGTTTTTCCTTTTATATCGAGTTCCAAATAAGTACCAATTGAGTGATTTGAACAAAGACATTAAACTAGTACAAAAAAGTAGTAAAAGTACTATAAGTATTCCTACTGTTCAAATCTCTTTGGGTGTGAATAAAAGATTGGTAAACAACTCGAAAGTTCAATATCGTTTATTCAGTTTTGGCTGTCAAAAGCATTCATGAATGTCGAAACGCTCCGCTATCGGTTTGCAAATGTTTGAGACCTTTGTACTAGGAATAAATGAGAAGGAGCTCATTTTTCTTTCCCGGTTTCTATATTCATACAGATATTCCAAGCTTATTTTTTATTATTCTTAAATTATAAATTTGGACCAACGGCAGGTACCTATTTTATGCTTCATGTCTTGATAATTAATTAATAATAATTAATCCCGGTGTATTATTTGTAGTTGTTTCCGAGTCCTGTTTGGTATCGATTCTGGAATGATTGTCTAAACCTAAACCTGACAACAGTCTTTCTCTATACAGAATGAAAAGGAAAGACTGATGTTTAATTTAGTTTTAAGTTTAGAACATCATGCCAGAATCTTCACCATTATATACTTATGTGTTTGTTAAGAAATGTAACGAAGAATCCCTAATATTTACTTACATACAGGTTCAGCTTAGTTGGGCACCTACTAATATTGTTTTGATTATAAGTACCGACCTCTTATTTCTTTTACTTGATACAGTTTCGACCATTGTCAAGTTATGTAGGATCATTCATGTTTCATTAAACATCTACCCCATAAATAAACGAAGACTATGCTTAAATTAAAACAGACACATATTTACGTGTCGTGGCGTGTCGTGACGCGCCAGAAGCACATCGGTTTCGTACATAATGTATGGTTAGACATTTTTTTAAACATTTATTTATTACATTTTAAGTTAATGATGGATTATTTTATATTGTGATGTAGAAGATTAAGTAAGAGATGCAGCCAGGGTGGTCGAATGGGTGGAAAAGAGAGGGAGAGGAGAGGACGGTATATTAATATTGAGAGGTGAAACGAAACAGTTAATAAATGAAAGGTATAAATAATGGGGGTAAGAAGAGTGTAAGAGATGAGGTTTAACAATCTTGCTTGAAATACAGCCATTGAAGAAATACATTCAATATTAAGTGTCTCACAGACAGTCGCCGCTGGCGGCTGCGGCCGGGGTCGTGGTGGTTACAGAAATGCACATAGGAGAGGCCGCGGCCGCAGGCCGCGTCTGCATATGAAACACTTTAAACTTAATGATAAAATAAACAAAAATATAAATAAGAAAATATAAGGTCACCTGTTCAAAAAGAGTTATAGTTAAATATCAAACAATAATAATGAACACTGACATAACTAAATGAATAAGTTAGGTACTTATTTATACCTAAAAATTATTTTATACACGCCGCATGCAACTCAAGGCGACTGCCGCTGTGTGCCGGGACTATCGGAGTCAGTGCTTGGTGGCCATGATAAAGAAATAGAGACGATGGGAGAGAGAGAGGAACTATAGAAGATTGCACCTGTTGTTCAGGGGATACAGTTAGGTATTTGTAGGTTGTGTCGTGTCGTGTCGACATGAATATATCTCTAACTATAAGAAATGTATGAAACCGATGCTATCGGGGTCAGTGCTTGGTGGCCATGATAAAGAAATAGAGACGATGGGAGAGAGAGAGGAACTATAGAAGATTGCACCTGTTGTTCAGGGGATACAGTTAGGTATTTGTAGGTTGTGTCGTGTCGTGTCGACATGAATATGTCTCTAACTATAAGAAATGTATGAAACCGATGCTATCGCGGTCAGTGCTTGGTGGCCATGATAAAGAAATAGAGACGATGGGAGAGAAAGAGGAACTATAGAAGATTGCACCTGTTGTTCAGGGGATACAGTTAGGTATTTGTAGGTTGTGTCGGGTCGTGTCGACATGAATATGTCTCTAACCATAAGAAATGTATGAAACCGATGTGCTTCTGGCGCCTCACGACACGCCACGACACGTAAATATGTTCATGCCTGTAGTTACTCCATGTTTTGTCTGTCAATCACTGAGGTACTATTCCATCTGGCATCATGCCAGAATTATTTCTAAGTAAGTAGATTTATTTAGTATTATATAAATCGTTGGTCGTATTCCAATGAGATCACTTCATATTGTAGAGGGGTTCCTTGATCACGTGTTCCGCTTCGGCCCTGTGCAATACCCCGGCGCCCACCGCAGGGGCGGCTGACTCGGCACGACCGGAGTATAGTAACTGCAAATGTATTAACGATTATATAAATAAAAATAATAAATAAATAAATGTTTCTAACAATCACACCAATTAGCCTAGCCCCAAAGTAAGCACTGTTGACTTGTGTTATGGGATACTAAGGTAACGGACAGAATACATATTCTGATACATATATAATTATATTTATATAGAAATGCATATTAAACATACATAACTGGAGTACAAATACTCGTATTCATCACACAAATATCTGCCTCCACCAGGATTCGAACCCGGGATCTCGAGTAGGCTACACCTTGAAACCGGGCGTACTAACCACTCGGCCACGGAGGTCGTCGTTACTCCTCATTCTTTTAATGTTCCCATTGCTGGGATATTGATGCAATAGGGAGACTGAGACAATCCACCATGTGAGCCCAGTACGTATTGGGGATGCTATCGAATGCAGATGTAGCCGGGACCAACGGCTTAACGTGCGAAAACGTAAAAGTTCTGTTTTTCATGAAATTCGTTTTCATTATTCATCTGAGGATTTTTCTTTACTAGAAAAAAAAAGTATTAGTATATTTTACAATCTGGACGAATGGACTATAACGGTTTATTCAATAAGCATGTTTTGCAATCCGGGCGCTTGAATCAGCTGATTTGATCAGCGTCTTTTGCGATCCGGCCGAGTAGTAAACGGTGCGAGTCAAGGGCGGATCCAGGACTTTTTTCAGGAAAGGGGCACAAGTGGTGCATGACAAAAAAGAACAACAAGTCAAGTATGTGTAGGAAGGTTTATGAAATTGTCAAAACAATAGAAAAATTGAATGTTTGACAAAAGACAGTTTTCTTTTATGCTTTCTGTGATATGTGCCAGTGATATTTTGTATATTGTGGCCGCTTACTATCACGCGGACCATATGCTTGTACGCCACCCTTTTAACATATAATAAAAAAGACAAATACAATACTGAAAAATATAAACAATGTTATTTCGCTGTAGCCATCTGTTATGTGAAGGATATTTCTCTGGACAGGAGCTAGTTTCAGTTTTATGCTCGAAACTGTGCTCAAATCATCTATCGATTAATTGATTCTGTTCCCAACTGTAATTAGCTTATCTCTTATTGCTGACAGGATATTGAAAATGGCGGTTGGAGATTATACGAAAAAGTTTTTGATCAGATTTTCTTTTTTTGAAAAGTAGCAATCGTTTGTAACATTTTAATTAATGAAGAGTGTTGTATAGACCAAAATATTCAAATGAAAGATGTTTACTATTTGAACATGGCTAAGAAACTGCCCCTAACGTGTATGAATATTTCGCACTAGCCCGTAACTTTACAATATTTTTTTATTAATTATTACGTGTTTATTATTCTCATACAACTTTCGTAAAATAATCAAATATTTAAAAGTATAAAAATTGACTTCATGTCTGTTTCAAAAGCAAAATGTTCCGTTATACATAATAATAAATGTACACAAAAAATATTTGTGTAAGTATATCGAAATAAACAATATTATTTGTAAACTCCTTCGAACTATGACATATTTGGCCTTAATTTTTATAATAACAAATCACTAAAGGCCTAAAATAATAGATTTTTAAATTGTGATCAGGCTTGAGACCAGGCTGTATGAAAACTAATCCTTTAATTTTTGCAAATGGACAAAATAAAACTTCACAGATTTTCTATCAGGCCGACGATAACAAATTACTTATTACTATTTATTTTTGCTTTCAAAAAACTTTTTGTGAAGTGTTAATCAGAGAAATGAGAAGAAAGATTCTAAGAAAATGCGTAATCGATGACTCGGTAAATAATTGGCAACATCTTTTATCAACTGTAGTAAGGTAATAACATAGTAGGAGTTCTCATAATTTTCAAGATTGTGACTTTATCAAAAGTTGCTGAACCTTTTTTTCATAGAAATTATAAATATTCAGCCATTTACCATCTCTTATCTATTAGACAAGCCCGTCCGTCCGTCCGTCCGTAAGAGATAGATAAAGAGAATGTTTAAGTTATAAGTTAAGAATAGTCTGATAAGACTACAAACCGGATTTGAGTAACGTAGCACTTCCGGTTTTCAAGAAATCACGAATTTCAAACGAAACTACACAAAATCTCCGAAGTTCTCAATAAATTAAATACATTTTTTTTGGTGAACATTTGGTACACTGCATACATTGCCAGGGCAGTCGCTCATACAAAACTTTATTTATTTACTCTTTATTGTCATTTACAACAAATGGCGGACTTAATGCCACATGGCATTCCCTACCAGCCAGGCTAAGCAGAGACATTATGCGGTAAAGTAAATAAAAGCAAAAGATGAAAGGAAAAAAAAATAAATTGATAAAACTACAAGATTTACCATGACTTTACCATGTCCTTTAGTATTATTTCACACGCCTGGGGAAGTAATCTCCACCTCAAAGAAGATTACAGCACCTACGACTACCTGATACAGCAGGTATGCTAACAATAGTTGATAGTGTTGTTTTCTTGCTAGCTGAGTAAGGTTCTATGGCTCCACGGGATTGGGATTAGAATTAGGCCGATAAGGTTACGGATTACGAAGAGGCACATTTTCCGGCCGCACCAGCTATCTCTATAACTACACTCAAGTCACAAAAATCAATTGAGATGGGATAATTTGCTAAGCCTTGTATTTAAAAAATGTTTTCCGCTTACCTTTTTTCCGAGTAAGTTTTCAAATCTTGGCTTCACAAAAGACCAGGCTCCCATGTTTCTGTGTTCTTCTTGACTCCAAATGAATACTGCGAAATCATGAATGAATAAATTTTCTCTCTGTTTTAGCGGTACCTACCATATAGACAAACTATATGAGTCGTATAGTATCAAAGGCGGCAAAGAAGGGCGAACCAAATATTTGGCAAATCAAAAAAAACTGTTTATTCTCGTCTTTA
This sequence comes from Chilo suppressalis, assembly GCA_902850365.2. NCBI lineage: Eukaryota > Metazoa > Arthropoda > Insecta > Lepidoptera > Crambidae > Chilo > Chilo suppressalis. The sequence goes on along the minus strand of OU963906.1, from coordinate 20,320,260 downwards.
AGGGAGGATAAAATATTGACGTTTCACTACGATTTGTAGTTATGATGAATGTCAATTATAAAAATCCTCGCTTAGAGACGAGACTAAACAGTTTTTTTTGATTTGCCAAATATTTGGTTCGCCCTACTTTGCCGCCTTTGATACTATACGACTCATATACTTAGAATCTACAATATAACTTCATAACACTTTCGCGATATTAGCTTACTAGTGTTTTCGACACGATTTTGATGAAATCGTTTGGGTACTCTTTGAAGTTTCGGCATTCGATTTTACGGATCACGCACACGAGGATAACAAGACACGGGGTGCCAAACTTTTATAAACTTGGGCATTAAAGACATTTAGTTGTGTCTATTGAACGATTATATAACTGATTTATTATTAAAAAAAACGAGCCAGCCTTACAGTAGTCGCGTATAATGTGTAACATTTGAAACCTCACCTTATATTAGTAAAAAAAGAAATAAGCCATTTGAACATCATGTTCTAAAATCAAATCAAATAGCGCGCGCTTTCGCGACTTCCTGTTACACACTTCCGTCCCATTTCCCGAAATCACTCCCACAAATTGCAGGAAAGCGAGAGGAAAGATGTTACACATCAAAAAATAATTCTTATATGCGAGCCACTTCTTTATTTGGCGTGATTGTGGTGTAGGATTCAAGTTGTTTGGTGTAAGTAAAAAGAATCCTAGAACTATTTTTTTAGATCTTCGAATACTCACTTCTTGAATTAGGGTATTTCGCAATCTCCTTCTGCAAACCTTGCAACGGGAATGGACTAAGAGCCTCCAGTCTGATGATGGCTACGTCATCGACCTTCCCTCTCACTCTCTCCTTATGCAACTCGTAGTAGTGCTTCCCGCTCACCAAAATCACCCTTCGGACTTTCAAAGGATCTGCTTGGGTATCACCTGATATAATTCAAATTAAATTATTAATTGTCGTCGCCGAAAAAGTACCATGATCAATGGCTAAATTTTAAAAAACCAATTTTGAAGCTATAGTCGTATTCCTGCTAAATTTGGATTATTTTTGGCTTCACTAATTTTTATTTTAAGAAAGTCAATTTAGGCTTTGCATGCTTCCAAATCACTAAGTTTTCCATTTATAAGTACTAGTTACTAGTACTAGCGGCCGCCCTGAACTTCGTCCGCGTTAACATTAGGTTTTTAAAAATCCCTCAGGAACCAAATTTTCTAGGATAAAAGTATCCTATGTCTGAATTCAGGTCATAAACTATATGCGGACCAAATTTTATCCAAATCCGTTGAGAAGTTTTTATGTGATAAAGTAACAAACATACAAACTATCTTATTTATAATATTAGTAGGACAATAGTTGTAAACATTGTAGAAAACAAATGTAGTATTGTATCTATCGATTGCCCTAAGGTAGGTTCTTTTATTTGAACAGGCCTTTTGGTTCTATTTGAAACTGTACGCGAGTCAGCGAGTTTTTGCCACAGAACACAGAAAGTGGTTAGAAGTGTGATCACAAAACCGTTTGTCCGGGAACCGATGTCGCCGGCTCGCCCCCACTACACTAGCATCTAATAGATAGCCAATCAAACGACGCGACAGCAAAGAATTGAGCCAATTAGCGCTCACACCCTCTCGGGTAATCAATCAGAACCAAGTTTTGGCGAAGTTATGAGATTTGCTTACACATTACTGTGATACGCCTGCCCCGTCCACAAGGCCTTTCTAACTTCTTTCTGTGTTCTGTTGTTTTGTCCGTTGCCTCCGGTGAGGGGTCGCTTGTTTGCCCTTGTGTTGCGGATCATCGGATAGTTAGTAATAGGTGACCGGCAAGTCAATTACGTATAGCTTATATAGCAACTCACGACCGTAACTTGACTGAGGGTCTGATTCATATTTTGTGTAAAAACGCCATTCCTAACATCACAATACTCGTACTTGTAGTGATTCAGAATAGTTTTGAAGGTGTATACGGTATTGTTCAGATGTATAATATTTTAATTTGTACATTTGCTCAAAAAAATTAATTTAACTCCCATACATGGCGCGCCGCGCGTATTATTTACCTTTTTTTTTTAATTTTCGATCGAACCTTCTTGGAATCTCTTTTAATTTATACCTTTGTCTCATTTTAATACTAAAAAGCAAAATGTAGATCTCATTTTCACCACCCATTTTCATATTAGAAAAATTAGTTTCAGTACTTTAATTAGGCAGGTATATTGTGTCCTCGCAAATGTGTTGAAAAACGTTTTATGACATACGTGTGGAATTGGTATTCACAAACTCGTGAGTATGGTTTGTAATAACCAACTTACCGCACTCATATCTTATTTAACTATTACGCGGACTTTTGAGTATTTATTTTCGTCATGTCACCGGCTGCAGTCCCAAGTAGATGCCTCAGAGAATAAACCTTCGGGAAGAGCAAAAATTGTGGTGATAGACGTAGAAACATAGGTTCTGGTTCGGAAATACGTGTTATGTATATTCAGTGCTACTGAATGAATAAATAAATATAAAAAGATAATTACGTGGGCTACCCAAAATATTTCAAAATAACACTTATTAAAACTGGTTACAAATTGAATATATTGCTTCTTCTTGAATATATTCTCGAATTTTTATACCTGAAATGTTTTATATACATATAGAAACATTTACATAACAAAATCTATAAACTATATAAAAAAATCTACCGAAAACATGTTTGGTTTCTTCTAGTGATAAAAATCGTTTGGTATATGCTTTAAGTTTAACGCATAATTAATTATTCATTTTTCTGTTGATTCTTGTTTCGTCCCCTGAGAATTACCTACTTACATGTTTAATAAATTTTAAGAAAATTCGCTCATTCTGGTTTACCGTTAATGTATATATGAATGTAAGTATTTATAATGAAACTAGTAATCAAATTATTATTATTATTGCTAGATGCTTACACTGCAAGTCTTCTATGTCAATAGTCATAATTGGTCCAGAGATATGGGTACGATACAAAGTAATTATTCTTAAAATAGCTATGGCCAAATCCCCAAATATTTTGATTAATTATTGGGATACAATGTTTGTTTGACATTAGTTTTGGCATGTTGTTCCTGACTGTAGATCTTCCATAGCATATCTATTCATTAATCTTATTTTGTAGGCTCGGCCAGTAGCCCACTTAGTCTGAAATGAATTTACACAACTTATTTATTCAATCTTTAATGCCTTTACATTGTATTGCATATGGTGGACTTAATGCCGGCAAGGCAGTATCTACCAGTCAAACGGAAAGAACGTGCAGAGTCAATAAAACGGCAGACAATCATAGAAAAGAGCAAACATCAAACAATGAGGAAAAAAAATGGAATAGCGTTTAATACAACATATATACATAGATAACTACATATGTACTTATAATATATTGTCCGATTTTAGTATCCTGATTCAACTCGAGCACTATGCGATTGATTCGAATAATGTTCCCGCACCGAAGTCTTAAACGCAGTCCTGCCCGCAACTTCATTAGTGGTTGAAGATTTCATAAATGCATATTTACAAATTTCGTCTGTGGTTGAAGTTTGTCAATAGTTTGGTATACGAATTCTACTCTTTGGTATCTCTAAATGTGTTTGGAGTTAAAGTTAAAAAACTCTGCTACCCTGCATAGAAGATGTGATGACCTACCTTTATCGAAATGCAGCAGTATATTATGTGTTACTACTTAGCAGCTGGACGCGAAGATAGTTATGCGGCAGGGAAACGCCCCCACTTACTAGAAATTATTTTTCTATTACCTACATACAGACTACTCTCACCTAAATTACCGATGCGGGAAAAGATATAAAAATCCTGAATATTTTGAGGCATGTATAATGGGTAATGGCCCATTCTACTTATGACATCTATAGGAGAAAGCCAGCAGTGTGGAATCAGAAGGCAGGTGATGATACTGTAATATGAGGGTTTGTTATTAAATCATGATGATGATGTAATAGATATCGTTACCAATGACAGGTTGGAAGTGTGTTCCCGGTGCGAAGTCTGCCAGTGGAGAGACAGCTTCAGCCATCCGCAACAGGACCTTAGCTGACGCCACCACCAGAGGTTTTCTATAGTTTCTTGTCACCTGAGTAAAAGATGCTGAGTCAGTCAACACAAAACCTAAGACAATGCACAACATTTTGTTCATAGTTAAAACTAATTAGTTTATTCATTATCCTTGAACACTGATGGTATATAAGAGTATATTTTCTCGTTTTACAGAACTGCACAGAGAGAAAGGGCCAGATCGGAATGAATATTAATGCAGTTGAGCTTAATGACTTAAAGTGAAATTAGGAAAAGACAATTTAAAAATTTTCAAATTTGACTGAAATTTTTATTGAATGACTTACTATTTGCGAAAGTTCCTTCACGAGTAGGTCGAGAGATCAGCAGAATACATTAGCTACTCCGCTATCATTCTCAAAAACATTTAATCGCTTAATCCAGTTGAATTAGAACTTTGGTCTAATGGCATTCAAAGGTCTTGAACTGGGATTACTAGCCCGTGCGATTCGGGTATGTAAACCGATTTAAACAAAGGGACCCGAAAGATTAATTCAGAATATTTTCCGTATTCCAATTTTAACAAAATTGATGATGTAAATATACACTTTAAAAATCATTTGAAACAAAACTTAAATGAGTCAATCAGATTAAAATCGGAACACATTCAACCATCTCAATCATTTCAAAAAACCTTATATAAAGTCTATAGTATTTATTTTGAAAGCTTAATAGAAAAGTGCTTGCAGATTTTTGGATTTACAGACCTGGAATGGAAATACTGCACAGGTGTGGTGGGGTTAACGACGTGTAAACAAACAGCTTCCGAGTCGGTAGTCATCTCGGAGCTTTCGGATAGCTGCAGGAACCACTCTATCCTGCAGGAGCTGTGCTCTGGGCTGGCACCGCATTTGCAGATTATTAAATTTACAAACCTGTCTCATTAGTAAGTGGAAGTACTGGGCAGTTGTAGTGGTGGGGTTAACGACGTGTAAGCAAACAGCTTCCGAGTCGGTAGTCATCTCGGAGCTTGCGGATAGCTGCAGGAACCTCTCTATTCTGCAGGAGCTGTGCTCTGGGCTGGCACCACATTTGCAGATTATTAAATATACAAACCTGTCTCCTTAGTAAGTGGAAGTACTGCGCAGGTGTGGTGGGGTTAACGACGTGCAAACATACAGCTTCGGAGTCGGGTGTTGTTTCAGAGCTGTCGGACAGTTGCAGGAACCTTTCTATCCTGCAGGAGCTGTGCTCTGGACCGGCGCCGTCGTAGCCGTGAGGAAGAAGCATGACGAGGCCGTTGCTGCGGGCCCATTTAGCTGGGAAACATGAAAATGTTTTAGGTAAATCCTAGTTGGTTTGTAACGTGACCTGTCCGCTCCGTAATAATATTGCAATTTACGTAATTAGAGGGATTGCTACCATGTAGTAACTGATTATTCCGTAATCATGGCACTTATAACATAAATTACTATAATGTTAGTGACCATGAGAGTTCAAAACAATATACCTCTATAGCAAATTCTAGATCTAATGTGAATTCCGTTATCAGGTTTTTTTAGAAGTAATTAGAACTTGTCTGCTTGAATTTTATTGCCTTGACTAGATAGTTCGTGTGTTTATCAAATTCTCACCTTCTCCTGAAGATATATACGTGTCGACCATGATCTGTGCTCCATTATAAAAATCTCCGAATTGTGCTTCCCAAACAAACAGGTGGTCTGGGGAGTCATACGCCATACCGTATTCGAAACCTAGAACCGCTTCCTCAGATAATATAGAATTTGCTACCTGAAATTATTATCTTAGTGAGTTATGACTCCATATATTGGTTATATTTTTTATTAGTGATGGCACGTTAATCATAATACTCAGTGCCGTCTTTGATCTATTGGATGCCCTGGGCATATTAGGATAATGGGGACCCTATGACTTTGTATTTGATCTGAGGGGGCCCCCTATCGATCGCGGGGTCCTGGACACTTGCCCAAAGTGCCCACTGGGAAAGACGGGTCTGATAATACTAAAAGAAAATATTACTAGCAATAATTCCACGCGGACCACGTGGACGCGGATTATCGGTTACTTTCAATGCGAAGAAATGGCGCTCTCTTGCAGCTTAAGAAAGACTAGAAAGAATTCGACACGGGCTGCGGTAGCATAATGGTCAGTGCATAGCGCAGAGTGCGGGTTTGAGTCCCGTCTGCTGCCTGGTCTGCGTGGATTTTTTTACAGTAATATTTTCTTTAGATTTAAACATCGAGCAGTTACATGCTTAAATAATAATAATTCTAATTAATGTTGTTTATTAAAAGCATAAATAGAGCAGTTAAGATCAATCAATTGACAGTAACAATTTAATAGTCCTTTTATCTTAACAAAAAAGGAAGATAAACTACTGTGTGTGTGGCTATTAATGTCTTCATTTATAGTAAGGTATATATCATGTCTTTAGAGGAGCTCGATGGCGTAGCTAATTAGCGCGTTTGGCTGCGATCGTTGAAGTTAAGCAACTTTCGCAGTGGTCGGTTATTGGATGGGTGACCAAAAATCCTCTATCTGGCTCGAGTTCCTCCGTGCTTCGGAAGGCACGTTAAGCCATTGGTTCCGGCTGCATTTGCCGTCGTGAGCACTCGCCAATCCGCACTTGGCCCGCGTGGTGGGTCATAGCCTTATCTCCCTATTCCATCTATAGGGAAGGCTTGTGCCCCAGCAGTGGGGACATTAATAGGCTGATGATGATGATAATATATTATGAAATCAAATTTTTAAATGCAGTTTTCCAATTGTTTGTGAATACAGCGCTGGGTTATAACCCACCTCCAAAAATCCTTTCTGATCTTCATGTATATTGTTGAGAGGCACATAGATCTCCTCTGTTTCTTGATCTACTAACATAACGTGCCGATGGGAGAATGTGCCCCTCCCTACGTCTTCACCACTAAGCCTGACGTGGCGGCCTTCCATTAGCAGAGATCCTATAAAACATAGCTATAGCTAAAATTCGTTTGTTTTTTTAAATTTTTGATTCACATAATTTTCTGCTAAAAATCACCTTTTATTTTCCATTCTATTCTAGGGATGATTTTCATTAAATTGTAAAGTCTGTGCGGAAAGAGAATGGGCGTGGCGAAATACGGAACTAACATCAAGATTTTTATTTGGCAATCAAACCCAGCAATCTGTAAAACGTCTAAGTTTTGTATTGATACGGTTTTGTTTGTTGTTGTGATTTCTTGCGGTTTTTTGTATTTAATCATGTCTTAAAGGGGTAAAACCTTACAAATACGGTAGAAAATCACTACAGCGCACTCCAATCTAAATCTCATTCTCTTTCCGCACAGACTTTATTGACAAACAAGTGTTTTTGTTATTATGTTATTGTGATTTTAATGTTATGCTTACAAGTAGCTTGATTTTTTCCCTTACTTCGTAGTAGTGGCGATAATGGTAGGTACCTAATGTTGATAAAGTTTTGAATGTACAGAATATAAAATTTTTACTCACCAAATGCGAAAGCTTCAGCTGTAGCCCAATCTATATCTTTCTCGGCAGTAATTTTATTTAATCGATTTTTTACATGTGTTTTAGATAAATGACTGTGGATGTTCTGAAATGTAGGTAAATAAGTTATGGAAAATTGGAATCAAATCCATGAAAAGTTACCTAAGACGTTGCAACATTTCCGACTCGCATTTCGCCATTTATTATTAACAATTAGAAATGGACCGACTATAGTATTTGCCGATTTACCGACTAGCCGGCTGATCGGTTTTCGAATTACCGACTAGTCGGCCGACTATTCTGCAATGCCGATCATTCTAATGCCCATCTTAGGAAGGTGTTCGGAATATTTCGTCAATACTCAGCTTACTCACGTACGACACGAGAGAGTTCCAAAATCACAATTTAGGGGCCGTTCAAGTATTACGTAAGCAGATTATTACAATTATTTACCCCTCCTCCCCCTCGTCAGCAAAAGTAAGCAAAGCTCTTACACCTCCCCCCATCGTTACGTAAACATTGGTACCTATATGCATTTTTCCTTTAATGTATTCTGTTTTTTTTATTGATTCATGAGCTTTCATGAGCTTCATGAGCAGCAGTACTTAATCGATGATGCTGACGTCATCACCATCTCTACCCCCCACCCCCCCATGTCATCAAAAATAAGTAAAGCAAAGACCCCCCTGCCCCCCTATAGTGCTTACGTAATACTTGAACAGCCCCTTACCTCTTAAGAAAAAAAAAATACCTATGGACTTCTTTAAGACTCGCTAGCACTTAAGATTTTACTTGATTAATACATACTTACTTCCCATTGCTATTTTGTTATGTGCGATATTCATTGTGTTACCTTTTTTATATTTTAACACTGTAGGTAAATTTAAATACATACGCTAGATACTGTTTAAATATTCAAAACAAGCATAAGTTTTGAGTTTTACTTCATTGATATGTGCCGATTATAATCGGCATGTTTTGCCGAATAGTCGCCGACTATAAATGATGCCGAATAGTCGTCTTTTCCGACTAGTCGGCGGTTAGTCGGCCCATCTCTATTAACAATACAGCTGGACAAAAAGAAATTATAAATTAGGTATTACTTTAAATGTTTTTATATAATTAGGTCAGCTATGTTCAACAAAGTATTTTGCATTATCTTATAGCTTATTGCCTCTCTATAACTTGACTTCTAATCCTTCTGCTGATCTGATCCAAAGTCTAAGTGTAACATAGTTTTATAATATTTCAAACTTACGAATTGTGTGGGTGTGCGAACGGAAGCTTGTCCAACAAGCTTCAATAAGTTAATGTCAACACCTGTATCCCAAGTATCAATCGCCTTAGGTGCTAAGTTCATTGCTGACCATTGTTCTTGGAAATATGAAATCTGTAAACGCAAAAACAGAAATAGTAAACAGAGGAATAAAAGCAAACTCATGCTAAATTTATATCTGAAAAAATGTTTCTTATTATATGAGACTAAAAATTTACTTGAAATCTGTATAAACTCTTGATAGAATATTGTAGGTAAGTATGTTTTTAAGTAATTGCGACGGGATGAGTCTATTGAAATATCCATATATTTTTATATTTCTAGCTTTCAATGATAAAGAATGCTCTCTTTTTTGTTGAATATTTGGGTAAGTACTAAGGTTCCTATTCACCAAAGAGATTAATCACGAATGCTAACAATTTCAAAAAGAACTACTATTAAATTGTAGTTAGGCAATTTTCGGCAGTGGTCGGTTATTGGATGGGTGACACGTTAAGCTGTTGGTCCCGGTTGCATCTGCAGTCGTTAGCACCCGCCAATCCGCACTGAGCCCGCGTGGTGGGTCATGGCCCAATCTCCCTATCCCATCCATAGGGAAGGCCTGTGCCCCAGCAGTGGGGACATTAAGATGCTGATGATGATGATGAAAGGTTTTAAATTAAAATGTATCTTTATAGATTTAAATAAATAAAATAAACTATATACAAACCTCAGGTCTGTAGGAAGCTAAAGCATCATACTCCGACTGCAAAAACTGCGTGTAGTCTTTCAATATATTGGAGACATCTTCCTCAGACATCACTCCTTCTGATACTAACTGCTCCGCGTATAAATCTGGGATTGATCTAACAAAAATATTCCAATCAACAACCCAGCCTTGATAGTAATAATAATACTAATATCCTTTATTGACATACACTTCACAGGACATATAAGACATTAAACATGACAGTGAAAACGTACGCAATAGGCGGCCTTATTGCTAAACAGCAATTTCTTCCAGGTAACCCATGACAGTGAAATAAATAAATACGAGGAACAATAAAGGGGTGTAATGATTATGGTAAAAATATATGCAATGGATATATTCAAAGAGAGAAACTTTGGATAATAAATAAATAATTCTAACACTCACACCAATTAGCCTAGCCCCAAATTAAGCGCTGTGAGACATGTTATGGGATGCTAGGGTAACGAAAAGAATACATATACTGTCAATATATAAGCTTATTTATATAGGAATACATATAAAACGTAAAACAAACACATATATAAGAGTGATGCGTACACCCAACCGGGGACACCCGCAAATCCGCACTGGGCCCGCGTGGTGGGTCATGGCTCAATCTCCCTATTCCATCCATAGGGAAGGCCTGTGCCCCAGCAGTGGGGACATTAATAGGCTGATGATGAAGAGTGATGCGTGTGCTGCTCTTTTCCCCTATGCCTAATGCACCGCTTAATGTAAGGTTATTTGAGCAAAGAAGTTACACTTCAGATATGTGGGTCCGTGCTCATATTTTTTTATTTTAATAATTTAAAAGTTTCATTTCCTTCGTAGTTTCATGAAACTACACTTATTTTTTCTTTGTACAAGATTTTATTGACATATATAAGCTTTCACTGTTCTACTAAATAATTTTCTCTAACATTTAGGTAGTTCCAAAGACCCTGGAATCCTTCACAAGACCAGGGTAGGAGCATCACCTCACAGTGACTCTGATTACTGCGATTGGCGGTAGATGCTCAAACAGCCCTTCTTAGGGCCCAGGGGGGGTGGGAGAGGTACGGAGAGAACTACGCTCTCCCTCCCACTCCTGTGATGCCGCGGGTCTGCCCGGGGGGGGGGGGGGGGTCTGGTTCGCATTGCACAAGCAATTGGGGGGACTGCGGTCCTCAGAATGGACGCTTGGTGATCGGTGCAGGATCATTGTCTGGTTTTTAGTGGCCCTGTTCAGGGCGTTGGGTAGGGCCCTGCTCATTTCACCCGGCCCAACGGCTGGCTGTAATGAGCAGGGAGGAGTCCCTCATACCTTCTTCTCGCTCCCCCGGTGGTTGAAGGATCATCATCATCATCAGCCTATTAATGTCCCCACTGCAGATGCAGCCGGGACCAACGGCTTAACGTGCCTTCCGAAGCACGGAGGAGCTCGAGATAGTAATTTTTGGTCACCCATCCAATGATCCAATTCCACTACGAAAGTTGCTTAAGTTCAACGATCGCAGCCGAACGCGCTAACCACTTGCGGCACCGAGCTGCTCTGGTTGAAGGATGCGTGAGGCTAAGGCATTTCCCAGACAAAAAAAAGGTAGTTCCAAAGAACATTGAGAAAAATACTCACTTCCGATTATGTATGATCTTGTACAGCAGCGGGTTTGTAAACGTCGGGTCATCCACCTCATTGTGTCCCCATCTCCTGTAGCAGTTGTAGTCTATAAACACGTCCTTCCTGAAATTGCGTTGATATTCGAACGCAATGTTCGTGGCTTTCTCTACCAGCTGTCGGATCAACAGAATGTTGTTCAATACAAATAATGAATAAAATTTAAAAAAAACCCGGCCAAATGACCACGAATGTTTCCGTACCATTATCTAATATAAGTATAAAATTAGACACTATATTGTAATATCGATCAAAAAACGGCAAAAATCTCGTTCGTTGTATGGGAGCTAATTCTTAAATATTTATTTTATTCTGTTTTTGTATTTGGTTGTTATAACGGCTAATTAAATACGTAATCTGTGAAAATTTCAACTTTCTAGCTATTACGGTTCATGAGATACAGCTTGGTGACAGACAGACAGCCAGTCGGACAGGGTTAGAAACAGAATCCCGTTATGACCCTTTGTGTACGGAACCTTAAAAAAGGAGAATCTGCATACACTCCAAAATCGGTTAAATCATCAATGGTCCTACGAGCCGGAAGAATAAAATGTATCTGCCTATATTTATTTGAAACTAGCGGCCGCCCACGACTTCGTCCGCGTTAACTTTTAGGTTCTTTTTTCTTAAATAAAAGATTTTTTCTAAAATAAAAGAAGCCTGAGTTACTCCTTATTACATCAGCTACCTGCCAATAAAAGTCCCGTAAAAATAGGTCCAGCTATTTCAGAGATTAGACGGAACAAACAGACATACAAAAATTGTAAAAAATGTTATTTTGGTGTATGTACCGTATATATATTCATATGCAAGAAGTAAAAAGCTGTTATATCAATATTACAAACAGACACTCCAATTTCATTTATATGTATAGAGTATAGAAGATGTATAGAAGATAGTATTAAAATCTCCGCACCTCTGGATAGTCTCCGTTGACGTGAATAACAGGAACTGCTATGGCCTTCGCCAAGTCCGTCACGTATCTGGAGGAACGGCCTCTAGATGCAGGCAGTGTGAATCCAACCTGCGAAGTTCCATTCATTAGTAATTTTGATAATCACCTGACCTGACCTGATCCCACATCATCCTTATGCTATTCTGTCAAAGTTGGAAAATTAATAGGGTTATAAAGTAAATAAATAAATAATTTTCTTTTTGTCAATCGATCAAAAAAAGGCAGAGATAAAGCGCGTCTAAATTGGGGGCTTGGCCTCACTTCTAAGTAAAAATTGTACCAAGTCGTGACGTCATGCGACATTTAAATGAATATAATCTCTGTAATATATTGAATGATTAATACCTAACAGAAATGTTTGTATTTAAACTGTATGACACAGCAATCAAAATGTTGTGTACGTTGTATTGGTAGCGACATGATTTGATTGTAAATGTTGCTACTATTGTTAAATGCTGATGCGATTCTTGCGCCCATTCTTCTCATCAGCTAAAAGATGTCCTGAAGGGATGTTAGGAAATTACATTGGATGATTTAAAAGAGCTTGCAATAAGTCAATTTGAAATAAAGTATAATTTCATTTCATTTCATTAATGGTTTGATTTTGTGAATAAAGAAAACATACGTGTTCATTACTCTTCGATAATCTACCTGATCGACGAAGAAAAATGTTTGTCATTATCCCCATTCATTTGTATGTGTTGGAGGATGTATATAAGTCATACTGGCTAGATATAGTTATAGTAATCTGTCACACATACAGGGTTTGACACATTGTAAATGTATTCATAGTCAGTTGTTCGGAAAAATATACAAAAATATCAGTACGTGTATGTTTCATTCCAGGTTTAACTGGTCATACACTGCTTATATATATATTTTTTTTTCCGACACTCACACCAATTAGCCTAGCCCCAAAGTAAGCACTATAAGGCTTGTGTTATGGATGCTAGGGTAACGGATAGAATACATATACTGTACATATATAAGTATATTTATATAAATACATATTAAACATCCATGACTGGAGTACAAATGCTCGTATTCATCACACAAACATCTGCCCCCACCGGGATTCGAACCCGGGACTTCTCGAGTCGGCGACAGCCATGAAACCCGGCGTACAAACCACTCGGCCACGGAGGTCGTCGGAGATATTTTGCTTACACCATAGTTTTCCATTAGTATAATGTTTTGTATTTTTTTACAAAGATTATTCATAGCTAAAATAATATATTTGATTACATAAAGTAGGTAGTTAACTTTATCGTAGGTATTCTTGTAAATTCACGTTCTTTTTAATAACAAAAAAGTGATGCCAATCCTAAGTTACAAAGTTTACTTAATAAGCCCCCGATCGATTAAATCCACGAACCCTTAGAATAAACTTTAAATGAAATAAGTTTTTTTTCGTCCATTTCTTGGGTAACTTATGAGACTTTAAATATTTTTAGTTTTACTTAGTACTAGAAACGCTAGTCCACTTATTAATAAACGAGGTATAAGCTTAGACTAGCTACTCCGTGTTTTGTTCATATCACACAAATGCCATTTGTCATTCAATGAACAGAGATAAAACATGGAGTAACTAACCCAAGCTTATTATTCGTTTATTAATAAGGGGCTACATGCCCTAACCTAGTCTAAAGAACTAACTAGAATAACAAACAATCTTTATCTAGAAACGCAAATTTTAGAAAGTATTTTTGAACTGAAAACTTCTTTAGCGGCTTTGTACACTTTTTTTTGTATGTGTAATAAATGTTAAACTCGCTTCAGGTTAAACACGTGGGCTGATCGCATCATGACACACAATAAAATTGGCAAGGTTGTTGACTTTCAATATATTGGAAACATAGTAATATTTTATTTTACCGTATTATAATAATAAGTCTCTATCTAGGACGTCCACGTGACAGCTTTATTGCGAAGAAAATGCATTTTTTTACAATAGATGTCGCTAAGTGCGCTTAAACGTGATTCATGTAGGTTAATTTTTCTGGGAGATAAACTTTTTTAATGTAATATAAATTGTCATGTTTGTGTACGATAGCGCAATAAAGAAAGATTGTATTCTACCACATACATGATAGTACTTATATACTGATAAATTAAAGATATTCGTGCAAAATTATTACCTAACCATTCTAAAATATCAAAAATGCACAACGTTAATATTCAAGTTTTCACTTCTGCCGGCACTCCCGAAGTGCAACCCGTCGTTTTTTTTAAATCATCAACAACTTATTAATGTCCCCATTGCTGGGGCACAGGCCTTCCCTATGGATGGAATAAGGAGATGGGCCTTGACCTACTTGGTGGGTGGTATTATTTCAATAAATAATACTTATTGCTAATAAAAACAAAATGCCTGTGGACTTTGAAAGAGTTAACACGTCTGGCTCAGTGAAATGTGTTGGTGTGTTAAATTGCCTCTATATAGGAACTCATACACAAGGGATAATTTTGGAATGTTTAAAATAAATTCAGACCTGATTGTTGACAACTACGTGGAGTGATCCACCGACGTTGAAGTGCGGAGCTTGAGATAACATGAGGGTCTCCTGGTTCACACCTTGCCCAGTGAAAGCTGCGTCGCCGTGGATCTGATAAAAATATTGAATGAAATGAAATTTCCTTTTAAGACAGCAAAGGTGAATTGTGGAACAGGTCATCAGCCTATACCAATCTGGCAATCGGCTGGCCTTGGTCTACGTAATATTCGTTATTGGAATTCTTTGCTGGCGCTCGTGTTCCCTCCTTCCTACAATCTGGGGTCCTTTAAGAGAGGCGTGAAGAAGCATTTTTACAGGCCGGCAAGGTGAGGATGGTTGGTGTGGCAGTTTATAACTGCTGTACCTGCTATATTCGTGTTTGGACTTTATTACCACTTAACATCAGGTGGGGTAGATTTACCTGGCAATTTATATAAAAAATAGCGTACCTGCACATTTATGACTTTGTCTCCCATTTGTGACGATCCATCGATTGAATAGTCGCCTTCCTTTAATTGAAGTTGTTTCGATCTTGTTTTTCCCATCGATACTGGATTTGCTGCCTGAAAAAAGACAAAAATATAAAAAAAGGGAATTATATAACATTTAAGGGCCGTTCCACTTGTGGTCCTACTAATTTGCCTTAATGCGGGGTTAAATTATAAAAAATTTAAATGCCTAGTTCCTCGTAGTCCTACTGCGTTACAATCACACCAGATTTTTCTAGATTATTTTTGAAAATATAATATTTTGATCATAATATCATCTCGGCTGCACTAAGCTAGAATCTCGAAAATATGTTTTATTTTTACACCGTCGGATTCTTTATCAAAAGATGCACATTTTTACATTAAAAGAAAACATGTGTAACTTTTTGGTTTTAAAGCTTTTAGAAAAAAAGGATTCAATTACCTCAATTATAACAAAAAAATCAAGCTAAAACCAAGTTTTTCATAGAAAAAAAAATCAAGTATGTCAAACCCTTCGATCAAACCAGACATACTTTAAAATGGTTAATGGTAAATTACAGTAACATTTCAAAAAATCACTTCAATAGGTACATTTTTAGATACTTAATTGATTTTTAAGAAAAAAAAAACGTTATTTTGTTCTCCTGTAATATTTGCAAAATTGCAGATATTTTAATTTAGTTTAGAGCAGCCGGATTCTGCTCGGTTTATAAAACTAAAGAAACATTTACCTTAAATAATTCGAATCGGTCACGGTTTCAGGCAGGACTCGAACCTGCGTCTTCGGCTGATCGGGCGGATGCACTAACCGCTATATACTGCGGTAACCGTTTAATTTGTTTTTTTTAAACCTAATAATGATACTTTTGAACTAGACATAAGGGTACATAAAAATGTATCATTTAATAATTTATCCTACTTGTAGGACCACGAGAAAACGGCTCATTAAGTTGGGTAAGTGGGTTAAGGATATTTGGATCGTAAATTTTAGACATTATGTAGTTTATTAATTTGTGTTATTTAAAAAGTGAATTTTAAAAATATCCTTTACTGGTGGTAGGGCATCTAAAGAAATATTGAATTGGACCTGGTCCAAAAATTTTGATTTTCTATTACCTCGGGGATGAACTTTGTAGGTAAGATACGTTTTAAACAATAAATTAGATGTAAGTATATTAAACTATTGATGATTTTTGAACTTACCTCTAAATGCGAAGGATTATTCAAAAGCGAGAATCTTACTGATTTTTCGTTAACAGCAATATCCACCGAGGCACCTATAAACGTAAACAAATTTTCCTATTACCTAAGGTACTTTTTTCCATTACAAACAACGATATTAAATACCTTACTCGTAGATACACCATTTGCGCACAAAATTTGTCCCAAGCAACCAAGAAGGGTTTGAACACCGCTCAAGCACTTCCTGGTTCACAGACACGCGCGGACCGTTAAAAAGTCAAGATAACACAGAGCTCCGTACTGTTAGTACGTAAAGTGTTGTTTTTTCGACAGGTACCTAAGCCATGTTTGTTAATTTAACGTATTTGAAGCAATTTTTGTTCTAATACATAGTAAGTAACTGATTTAATAGAAAATATTTGCAATATTCAAATGCATGGTCGGTAATATAGCCGTCTCTTTTCCTTGCGGTCCGTACCTGCTATATGTATTGGTAACAGCGCATTCAGAATTGTGCGTAGACTCAAAGAAATAAGGTCTGTTTTCACAAAGTCGAAAAATTATAGCAGGTGATTTTAATATTGACGTACTAAAAACAAACAATATTACTTTAGAGTTTGAATGTCTTCTTCTTAATTATAATCTAAAATTAGCATTGAAAGAGCCAACCAGTTTGATAAGCCATACATGTATTGATAATTTTGCCCATAACTTTCTAAAGGCGTGCAGGACGGAGGTGATAGAATTAGCTTTATCCGATCATACTGCTCAACTATTGACCTGTTCTGTGAAGAATGTACATGCATTGAAATTTTGGCGAAAAAAATGTAGAGATTATAGTGCCGAAAATATTACAAAATTTAGGGATTGCCTCATGAAGTTATCGTTCTCAGAAATATACGACACAGATGATCCAAACACTGCATTTTCCTCATTCATGAATTATTTTAAGTTATTTTATGACCTTTGTTTTCCATGTAAGCTAATCACTATATCTGTTATCAGGAAGCCCAAGTGGGGCTCCAAAGGTATT
Source organism: Chilo suppressalis (assembly GCA_902850365.2). Classification (NCBI taxonomy): domain Eukaryota; kingdom Metazoa; phylum Arthropoda; class Insecta; order Lepidoptera; family Crambidae; genus Chilo; species Chilo suppressalis. Next base: position 20,302,943 of record OU963906.1, on the reverse strand, counting down.
AAAATATGCAGTAAGAAAAAAAGACGACTTCTTTGGAATTATCGACTCAAGCCAACAAACATAAATAAAGACATTTTAGTAAAATACAAAAAACTGTACAAAAAAATTATTCGACTTACACAGTGAGCACAGAACGATTTTCTAATAAAACATTCTGAAAATAAGTCGAAATCTACTTGGTCTATTATAAATAAAACCAGGCTTAATGTTCCTAAACATCATATTTTGGAAATTAATGCTAACCACGAAACTATTGTGAATCCAGAACATATAGCCAATATTTTTAATAATTATTTCATTGACAAAATAATTTCGACATCGGTTTCTAAATCATATAAATCCTCCAAATTAGAAAATAGAAGAGATTCATTTTTTATGGCACCCAGTATACCTCAAGAAATTTTAAATATTATAAAAAATTTGAAAAATACAAATAGCGAGGGGCATGATGGTATATCAACTAAAATAGTTAAGTCAGTGGGGGATTTGATAAGTGGTCATTTGAGTCATATTATTAATGTGAGCATTAGTTCTGGTATATATCCAGATCAACTTAAAACATCTATAATCAAACCATTATTTAAAAAAGGAAATACATTGTTAATAAATAACTATAGACCGATTGCCATAAATTCAATAATATCAAAAGTTTTCGAAAAATATATTTATAAAGAAATTTATAACTATCTAGAAAGTAAAAATATTTCGTGTAAAGAACAAAATGGATTCCGTCAAAATAAAAATATTAACAAAGCCCTGTTCGAATTTCTTAATACATAATATAATAACTAATATGGACAAAAGAAACCCTATTTCTGCAATATATTGTGATATGACACAAGCTTTTGACTACGTAAATCATGACATTTTATTAAAAAAACTTGACGCATACGGTATTAGAGGAAATATTCTGAAATTGATTGAAAGTTATTTAGTAAATAGAAAACAGTATACTGTCATTACACAAATTAATACAAAATCACATATTGAAGAAAATTATTATTCAGAAACGCGCACGGTTAAATATGGAGTTCCTCAAGGGAGTGCGATTGGTCCATTATTTTTCAACGTGTATATTAATGATTTACCTAAATCTGTTGACTATCCAATTACTCTGTTCGCTGACGACAGTACTTTGACAATTCCCTGTAAAGATCCTGACATTTATGAACATGCCATTAAGAATTCTCTGACATCTGTTATTTCATGGTTAAATGATAATAATTTAAAAATAAATCTTGAAAAGACTCAATTAATGCAATTTAGTCAACGTAAAAATAATGATATATGTTTAAAAATTGATCAACAAAATGTTGACATACGCGAAATTGAAAGCGTCAAATTTCTCGGAATAATGGTAGATTCTAGATTAAATTGGAAACCTCACATAGAATACCTTAGTAAGAAAGTCAGCAGTGCGGCCTATGAGTTGTTTAAACTTTCCTCCTTATTGAACACAGACGCCCTGCTCACTGCATATCACGGCTTAGCTGCGTCAATTCTGAGATACGGTATTATCTTCTGGGGGAATTCTACTGACAAAGATTTAGCATTTAAAATGCAAAAAAGATGCATAAGAGCCATGTTTGATTTAAAAACTACGGATAGTTGTAAACCTTACTTCTTAAAATATAAGATTCTGACACTTCCGTCTTTGTATATTTTTGAAATCCTCTTATTTGTAAAAGAGAACATGCACCTATTTGTAAAAATGGCAGATGTACTAGATCGCCACAGACGTGATAACAGTAGACTTTGCATGCCCAACTCCAGAACAGCCCTAATGGGAAATAATATATTCTGTATGGCTCCTAGAATATATAATAAACTCCCAACATCTTTGAAAGATTTAAATTATAATGTGTTTAAACAGAAAATTAAGAAACTATTAACTGATAAATGTTATTATGCTGTATCAGATTTTTTAACTGACAAATTGTGATTTTATTTTATTTTTATTCTACTATTTGAATTGCAAGTACATATTGACATGTTATATATAGTTTTGACCAATTTTATTGACATTTGATTATTAAATTGACATTTGAAATGCAACTATTACTCAATTTAAATTTGAATTTATTAGTATTTTGTTTAGTTGCCCAATTTTATTGACATTTAATTATTGAATTGACAGTTTTGACATGTATTAACAGTTTCTGCCCAATTTATTGTCATTTTTTATTGTATTGACCTTTTCATTTTTGTAATTTGAATCTTAGAATGATAATAATGAATATAAATAATAATTAATTTGTATGCCGATATTGGCACAACATGTTATGTACTTAGATAATTATCACTGACAATCTTACTTACACATGTTGTTACAAATAAAATTTCTTTCTTTCTTTCTTTCTTTCGATAATGGTTCGTGCTAGGTGTACAGTACTACTCTGAATCGTATGTCGATGGTTTTGAATTCGATGAGACTTTTTACGTGCTAGTACAATAATCACCAACGAAATCAGCAGTGTTTCCATTTCACATTTCGCGTTTTGTTACCGCGAGTAGTGGTTCAATGTGCGGTTGTTCCTTATGTTTAATTACTCACTCAAGTGTGTGGTAATGTCGCAGGTAGAGTTGGCGTCCTCCGGGAACTCCGGTCGACCGCTGAACTTGTTGAAGATCTTCGCCGGAGGACATTTCAGTACTCCTGTCAAAGCGTTCAGCTTGCCTCGATGGGCCATCGCTACAATCACATGTTCAACACCCTCTGAAAACAACATTATATGAAATACTTAGACCATTTATAATTTACTACCCTACAATGGAATGAGTGCGAATTTTTGCTTCGAAATTGTGCACAGCGTAATGAACCTTATGTCAAATGGATAAAATGCAAACTAAATACGAGGCAAAAACTAACGGATTTTTTATTTCGTTCGCATTTAGCCGTAGATGATTAACTTTTGTTTCACCCAAGTTTATTTTTCCGTAAGAAATAAAATTTTATTCTACAAAATATTAGAAAATTTAAAAAGAAGACAGAAATGGTTAAAATAATTCTCAAGTTATGGTATGGCCAAGGAAATGAGGAGCTCATTTTACTATATAGAAAAAATGATTGCTTTCGACCACCAGACCTACTTACCCAAATTCGGAGATCAAAATCGTGTTTTTAGCGGATAAAACTTGGTAAGGTGTTTGAAAGAAAGCCTTAAAACTTGCTAAGGTGCTTGAAACTTAACTACGACTTTTATGTCAGTGCGAATTATAGCTTTCTGATTCCTTATTTTGCTAAAATGGATTCAGGGTAGATTTTGTGTTTGTTAAAAATGGGGGGGGGGAGGGGGGAATAAACACTGGTTATTTCCCGCATAAATCGAAACTACTTTTGCATCTACTAATAATATTATGTGTAAATATATTATATAATATATAAATTTCGCATGTTTGAATGTTTGTTTTGTAACTCGGACGCGCTAAAACGGAAAATTATAAGATTCTTGTCAAGCACGCTAAGCGGATTTGAATGAAATAAGTCTGGTAGGTACACAGATTGAGACACTTGTTATTTCAGAAACATAGTAGAACCTGTGGGATACTTCAAAAATATGATATTTTTAACCCCTTTTAATATCTATGGGGGTTTTTGAAATCGAACATAATGGTTACCTAGTGCCCAAACCGTCTCCCACTCTAGATATAAAATATCAAGAACATCTTTAAGTATACTAAAATATCACCCCTACAATAAGTATGTAGGGTAACCTACATCAAGTGTTATGAACGTAAATTGGAAATTCTCGGCTACGGTACAAGATATATAGACTTTTCAATGTTCGTTACAAAGTATATCGTAAATACGTCTTCTTATACCTAATGCAAAGGAGCATCTAAAACGTGATTGTATCTTAAACAATGCACCTTATTGTAATTCCAATGAGTTCATAGTCCTACAATTCGACTGAATCAAAATGTACTCTGTCCATTCAGGTGAGGAATCGGATGCGGCAGCAACTCAGAAAAGACGTTCCTACTTTCCACTTCGAAAAATATGAAACACAAGTACTTATTATTTATTTTTATCTCGAATCTCTAAAAGTGCTTTGTAACAGTCACTTTCATTATAATTTTGTTAGTAAAATTAATTACTTCAGCGGTGATATTCTGTAAGAAACTTTCACCTTTTCACTGTGGAATTCGCGAGGCATTTGTAATTAGAATATAAAGATTGATGACAGTTTGAAACTTGTGTTTTCATTTCAAATCACAACCTGGATTCCGTGGTGAAATGTGAGTTTCTATTTACTGAATAGCACTGCAGAACTTAAAGGTGCCTCTTCACAATGGCCCATGATGGGCGATTGTAGCCACGCACGATTGTGTAGAGGGCATAATCATCTATGGGTGGCCATCATCGCTTGTATTCGTGAATAATCGGTAAATTGTCGGTACATCAAAGGGATGCAATAGCCCATTTCTCAGTCGTAAGGAAGAAAACGAGGCTCGAGAACGTGTGTTTAAATTAAATCCAAAGGGTGCTAAAGTTGTATGGAAGTTCCCTCAGGTAACAGCGACATAGGGCACCGCACTGGGATCAATGCGAATTGGTCGGTACTATACTTCTTTATGAAATAGGGAGATTGGGCCATACCGCCACGCGGACCCAGTGCTAATTGGTGGGGCGTATACACCTGTGTATACGATGTATATATACGTAATATGTATATATACATCGTATATATACATATTCTTTACTTTGTTCTAAGCGAGAGTTACACAACACTCAAGCAACTTTTTTTCAGTTACTGCAAACAAATCTGGATTAGATTTAATTTCTGCGAACGGAAGTATTTCCATGCAAGTTGAACTTGCACTTATTTGATGCACAATCCGATAATGATTTTAATATACTGAGCATATAGATAGCAGCAGGCGCTGTCATTTTGACATCCATCTTCAACAGACCACGGCGATGTAAATGAATAGTCACGATTGTGCAGAGAGCAACGCGATGATGGGTAATTTTTTTAATCGCCCATCATGGGCCATTGTGAAGAGGCACCTTTCTTTCTTTCAGTTCTTCAGTGATATTCAGTAAGAACAAACTGACTTTTTACCTCGGAATCCAGGTTGTGATTTTAAATTAGAACACGAATTTCAAATTACATCAATCTTTATATTCCAATTGCAATTCACACGCGAATTCCACAACAAAAAAGTGAAAGGTTCTTACAGAATAGCACCGCTGAAGTAATTTTATTAATAAATATTTATTCAACTCCTCGTGTATGAATAAGTAAAAATTTAAAGCCCATAACTATAAACCTTCATTTACCAATTTACACATTTGTATCTAAATTTAACAAAGTTTTATACAAACTTTAATCTCCTTTCTCTTAGGGTATGAAATTCAAAAAGAAAAGTAAAACTTTGTTGCTAATCATAAGCGAATTATAAATAATCAGATTTCTGGCTCCAAAACAGAAGGAGTTTTAATCAACAGAGTTTGATCCGTTATTTTAACCCATTAGGGAATGGATTTCCGTTTAAAGCTTAGCATTAACAAAGTTTGATATAAACTTTTATCCCCTTTTTTGACTCCTTAGGGGATGAATTTCCAAAAATCCCGTCTTAGTTTTTACTATAAATTTAACAGGTATACGTTTTGACTATTGTTATTAAAGAAACCTTTGTTAAAAATTTCATGTTCCTAGACCCCGGGGGTTTGATAGAGCGTTGAACTTTCAGTCAGCCAGTCAGTTTTTGGATTTCATATTTTATGGTTGTTCATTCGACAATGCCATTAAAAGTATGTACCTACCTATTAAAATCCTTCGAACATGCACACTTACATACACACAGTTTGCTCCGTCAAGTTGAGCGTACAGTAAGGGCGCGATTCCATTCGGCAAGTGTTGCATGCAAGTATGACGTCACATTTTCGTACAGGTTGCTTGCATTGATGTAATTTGAAATATGTTGTCGAAAATGTGCAAATTGAATGCAGGTTTTAATTTGTATGTTAGTGGAGATGTTCCCAACTCAGTAGGTTACATTTGAACTTGCTACTAACTAACGTTTCGGCGTTCAATTTGCGCGTCACTCGAATAAAAACGTACAAGCTATACGCAACTTGTAGCTTGTATGCAGGTTTGCTTGAGTTGCATTCAAGTAACTTGCCTATGGAATCACGTTTTAAGCCTAGTTTACACAGTGCGAGCTGGCCTAGCCAGTTCAGTTACAGCTACTCCTCCATTTATACGAGTTACTCTCATGTGTGAGTCGGTTAAAGGCTCGCATCCGAGTTACAACAAAATTTTTTGTACTTGTCTTCTCCTACTACGCACAAGTAGCAACTCGCACCAGGGTTGCCAGATGCTGGCTTATCAACCTGGGACTGAAAAAATAAAGCATCAAATCAAACCCTCCATCACCCTCCAGAATAGGGATGATAACAAATTTTTTTTTCTTCGTTTATCAGGTAGATTATCAAAAAGTATTGGACACGTATTTTTTCTTTTTTCACATAATATAAACATTGCAGAGATATATTGATTTAAAAAGTCGCCTGACGTCACGTTTGAGTACACTTATAAGGGAAAATTCACTCAAAAGTGACGTCACGAGCCCCTACTCCCAAACTTTGACGCGCTATAACTTTGTCATTTTTTGGTTGATTGCCCAAAGAAATTATTTATTTTTTGATCATCTAACTGACGGACTAAATGGAATTTCGTTTACTGTACCCCGTCATCACCCCTATTAAAACATAAAGCCGGCCAGCGGTGTCATTCGTTATTAGTTTATTTTGTTACGAAACTAGCAAATTATCGGAATCCGGCACAATAAGGTCTAATTACTGGACACGCGACAAGACGCAAAATTCTGGGACAATCCCGGATTTCCCGGCCAACTAGCAAGCCTAACTAGGACGTCGGCTCGCACATTTTTGCATACAGATAGTTGTTCGTCCGTACATTGCAAGAGACTTGACACATAAGAAGTTAGAAGGTGAGTACACAGATGCATCTACTTTCAACTCGGTAGCTCGCACTTTTGTGACCCGGTGAAACGAGTCGAGCTACTGCCATGCAAGTACAGGGATACAGTAGCTGTGTATTGTTACATCTGCAGCTCGCACTATGTAACCTCGCCTATACAAGGGATTTTATGGCAAGTGTTTTAAAAATTTTATTTTAAATAACTAACCTGCTGTAGTGAGTTTGAATAATGCCGAGAAAAATGTGAGCAGAGATTCGGCACCCTCCCCGCAATATCTCTTCACGGTGGGATACTTGACGCCCAAGAATTTGTCCCACGCCTGCGACTGCAGCATCTCTCTTGCTATCTCTATCCTCCTCGCTTTACTGAGGCCGACCTGCTCGCTCTCTATTCTTCTGGCAAACCATTCTCTTTCTGACTCGTTCTGGAATCAGAAATGGCATTAATGTTATTTATTCATTCAACTTCTAGATCTTTAAAGCTTTTTCTTATATATTTTACTCTACTTACTAGTCAAATACTTAAATGATTTTTAGAGAACAAGACTGATCATCACCATCATCATCATATCAGCCGAGAGATGCCGACTTCTGGACATAGGCCTCCCTTAAAGAATACCAAACCGATCGGACTTTGCTGCCCGCATCCAGCGGCTTCCCGCGATCTATACCAGATCGTCGGTCTGCCTAGTGGGGAGCCTACCAACGCTGTGTCTCCCGGTACGCGGCCGCCACTCGAGGACCTTTCCGCCAGTTCTCCTTACAATGTGTCCTGCCCGCTGCCAATTAAAGCTCGCAATTCTTTAGGCTATGTCGGTGACCTCATGGCTCTTGTGGATCTCATCATTTCTGATTCGACCGCGCAGGGAAACCCGGAACATATCCATCTCCGTTGATAACTACAATAATATGGCCCCTGAATAAGGCTGATGACTCCTCATAATTCATACATTATTTAGTCAGCCTTGTCTTGTCGAATCACTGCCTACTGTAGTAGTTGCTGTTCTAATAATTATTAAACGAATTTACAACGCAACTTCATAGGTGACGACTTGCTATAAAGCTTTTCATTTTTATTTTATCCCATGAGGAGAGAAATTTAAAAAAATAGAAACAGATCATTTATTATTTTAACCTTTGCTTACCTCTAAATAAGAAAATTCGTAAGAAATCGCTCCACAGTATATGTTTTCTAATTTATCGACGAGTTTCTTCACTGTTTCTTTTCCACTGGACCCGTAAACCAATCCAAGGTCTGCCTGGTCCTCTGCCGAAAGGCCATATTTCGCCAATAGGAGTTCATTGACATCCCTGCAAGTAATTAAAAAGATGTAGGGCGAAGTAGTTAGAACGTTCAGTTACAATGGGTTGGAAACAATTTATTATGTCCAGCTCGTTCGTGCTCCGAGGGCATACGTATAGACGTTAACCCAGGCTCCATTTGCATAAGTGGAGATCACTCGCGACGATAGCAGAAGCGAAAAAATGGTGTAGTTTTATGAAACCGAGATATAAGTGAAACTTTTAAAATCATTAATAAAAAAAAGTATTTCCTTTAAAAAAAGCTGAGATGCTTTCTACAAGTACACCACCTATGCTTGTTGATAAGGTCTGAATATTTTAATAACTATTAAAATATTTGTTTCTTAGGTTTTCACGCACATCACTCATTAAATAAAACTAGTTTTTACGGGTTAATGCACGAAAACTTTATTTATTTATTGACGTTTCGTAGCCTTTACAGGCTACGTCGTCAGAATAAAACTTTAAACTTTAATATAGTATAAAAATGTTTCTTCACACCTCTTGTAAATGGGCTCATGTTGTATGGAAGAAGGCACACGTCTAAGGGCAAAGAATTCCAATAATTATTTCCAAACATGCTCGATGGCGCAGATGGTTAGCGCGTACGGCTGCGATCGTTGAAGTTAAGCAACTTTCGCAGTGGTCGGTCATATTGGATGGGTGACAAAAAATCTTCTATCTCGAGTTCCTCCGTGCTTCGGAAGGCACGTTAAACCATTGGTCCTGGCTGCATCTGCAGTCGTTAGCACCCGCCAATCCGCACTGGGCCCGCGTGGTAGATCATGGCCAAAGCTCCCTATGCCATCCATAGGGAAGGCCTGTGCCCCTGCAGTGGGTACATTAATAGGTTGATGATGATGATGAATTAATTCCAAAGAATGCGAATAGTACGATAACTGTAAGGTAATTAGAGCTTTTCAAATGTTTGAAGTTTAAGTTTGGAGTGAAGTAATCAGGCAGGCAAAGTGAGGGTAGCTACTACAGCACCTATATTTGCCTCTACGGTTAAACTATCATCAGCATTGTCTATCTCAGCAACTGGACTAAACTCAATTCACCGTCAAGTTTACGAAAAATAAAAAATCACGACTTCTAAAAAGAAAAAAAACAAGGTTTTAGCAAACAGAAAAAGCAGTTGGTACTTGGTGCATCTAGAGTATTTAGCAATCACTAGGCCAATACATATCTAATGGTAATGGTTTAAGATTTTTTTTAATGTTAAGAGGGTGGCAAACAAATGTGTGACGTGTCTGATGGTAATGGCCACTGCTGGGGCACAGGCCTTCCCTGTGGATGGAATAGGGAGATTGGGCCATGACCCACCACGCGGGCCCAGTGCGGATTGGCGGGTGCTAACGACTGCAGATGCAGCCGGGACCAACGGCTTAAAGTGCCTTCCAAGGCACGAAGGAGCTCGAGATAGTAAATTTTTGGTCACCCATCCAATGACCAACCACTGCGAAAGTTACTTAACTTCAACGATCGCAGCCGAACGCGCTAAGCACTTGCGTCATCGAGCTCCTCTTTTCTTCTCTTCTTTATGGATAGGTCCGACAGATGACTCCACCCCACCTGATGTTAAGTAATGGTGAAGTCCAGACCTAGTCTATAGACGCTTGCGATACCAAAACTATCAATCGCACCGTTGTCCACCCCGATCCAACCCCCTACCCCTTGGAGCACTGGAACCTTACTCATCGACAGAAACACAACAACAAAAGCTAGTGTTATTTTATTCTGATCTTCTGTGAGGTGAAGGTTACTTCCCCAGGTGGGCGCTCCAATTCGAGAGCGAAATCTGCTATGCCCTAACTCTCTTAAATCACACTAATATTATGAAAGCGAAAGTTTGTGAGTGTGTGGGTGTGTATGTTTGTTACTTCTTCACGTCTTAACGGCTGGAGCGATTTTAATGAAATCGAGCGAGCTTTACAGTAGTAGCGTATGATGTGTAAGATTTGAAACCTCACCTTATATTAGTAAAAAAAGAAATAAAACCTACTACAAAAGGCATAAGCCATTCGAACATTATGTTCTAAAATCAAATCAAATAGCGCGCGCTTTCGCGACTTTCTGTTACACACTTCTGTTCCATTTCACGAAATCACTCCCATAAATTGCAGGAAAGCGAGAGGAAAGATGTTACACATGAAAAATTTGGTATGGAGTTAGCTGACACCCTGGATTAACACATAGGCTACGTTTTACTCCGGCAAAATATTTCTAAAAACCACGGGTAACACCGCGGGGCACAGCTAGTAATGATGGTAATTCACGATTATACCTGTTTTCTTTGCGATAGTCGACGTTGTCAATTGTCGCTTTAAGATGTCCATGTGTACGGTACGCGTCCACGAGTCGGTGAGCACGGCAGTTCTCGTATCTTCTTCGCGCCACATGCTCTGATAAACTACCTGAAAAAAAAAATGTTTATTATTTAAAATATTTCCTGAAAGAAAAGTTACAGGCCGACCGACGATCTTTCAGCCTGGATGGGTCGACAGTAGCCGTCACACTCTCGGCGGCTGGTTGACGGCTGCCATCGACGGGTCGACAAAAGGTGAAAGGTGACGACGGCAGTAGTTGCGATGCCGTCGGCTGCCAGCTGGAGACCAATCGCCTAAAGGGGTTGCTATGCCTATCGCTATCGCTTATGACTTAATTTTGTTTTTTCTGACGGCCGAAGGATTTCAAATACCCTACACTAATTTGCTTAAATATTGTTATTACCAATGCTAAAGAAAAACAAAGGGAGTGAGGCATATAAAAACCTTCAGCGGTCAGAAATAACAAAATGAAATCGTAAGCGATAGCGATATCAATCCCAATAGGGGAATGCCCCCCTGGGGCCCATTCGCCTAACGGAAATGCCTTGGAAAGCGCTAACGCTTATGATTTCATTTTGTTATTTCTAGCCGCCTGAGGTTTTCAAATGCCTCGCGCTCTTTTTTTTCTATTGCATTGGTAATAACAATATAAAAAAATGAGCGTGAGGTATTTGAAAACCTTCGGCGGTCAGAAATAACTAAATGAAATCGAAAGCTTTAACGTTTTCCAAAACAATTCCGTTAGGCGAATGGCCCCCTGGACCTATATATAGGTATGAGTCTAGCGCCATTTTTTTATGTTTATGCAGGCAAATGAGCTGGCTGTCCATCTGATGGTAAGTGGACATTGACACCCATGGAGACTTGCACCAAAAGGGCACCAACACCACTTATGCGTTGGCGGTTCTAAAGAAAATAGGGAAATAGTAAAGAAGGGAAGAATTATGTAGTGTTTTATGTTTTCCTACCTTAAAAACATCATAAATCAAAAAATATCAAGATAACGCTCGTTTCCCAGGAGGGGCAGGCCGATATAATAATAATAAAATACAAAATATAATTTTAAATTTAGTTTTATATTTATGAGCTCTACATAAGTATACGACATTCCTGACACACAAAATATTTAAAGATTATATTACAATCGAACAAATAGATTACTGAAACATTTGCGCGATAATCCACTTAAAAACATCAGAACAGACAAAATTTCCTCTATAGAGAATGCGTTGCTCTTAGGGCCATCTAATAACATGGAAACTGTATTGAGGTGGATCCAAGATTTTTGAAATTTGATTTTGTTTTCAATGCTTCTCTCTCAAAATCATCTTTTATTATATTTTTATTCAGATCATCTTTTAGATAAAACTCGAATTGTAGTTTAAAGGACATTGGGCAAAAATGTACGGACGCTCCACCCACGTTCGCCACGGCTTAAACTACATTTGTTTGAAAGGTATTATAGTCAAGATCATCTGTGCCAAAGCGCATCAAATTCCATCCCGGGGGTCTTTAGTTATTTTAAGTTAAATAGGTAACAAGTACTTTAACGAACGAACATTAATGAAACAAGGGTATTGATTTAGTGAGTTAGTTCGACTCTACATAGGGGGTTCAGGAATTATATATTTCTGTCGCGCTAGAGTAAATCCCCGCATGGGTTGGGGTTTTTTCAATCATTCTGTTTGTTATAGTAAATTGTCTTTAATGTAAAACGGAGCGACCACAGATCACACAAACTTGTCCACGCTTCGGAGAACACTGATTCCAGTTCATCCATACTAATTGACAAAACCGATAATCGTGTTCCAATATCCAAAGCGTGTTAGATAAAAATCAATCAAGTGGCAGGGAGCGCACAATAACAACGAAGTAAGTCGACTATTTGCAACTGCAAGTCCTTCAACCCCCGTTAACCGTTTTGAGGTGTCTTAGTAAGAGCAAGCGCAGGATGGTCGGCAGAATTTGTCGTATATCTGTTTGTATAGTACGATATGACATATTATTATGATTACTAATAATATAAAATGAAGGTGAATTTATCCAGCTACTTAAATATGCCCGTGTGTCATATTTTTTGACTACGAGGATATTTTTTACGGTGTCATATCTTTTGACTCCAAGGATATTTTTTTACGGTGTCATAATAAAAAAAGGCTAGTTTTTCATAGATCTATCGATTCATACTAATTACATTGTTGGCGGAGCTGGGTGTGTTTTGCCCATTGTCCTTTCGAAATAACTTACAAAATCGGAAATATGTAACAGAAACTTGCGATTTCCCGATATATTAAGAAAATTGAGAAGCTTATGTATCAATTTGGCTGATAGTACTTCCGGAGCCGGAAATAGTTGTGCTGAATTTTGCTATTGCTATTAAACACGTGCTTATTACATCGAGTAGGTTTCAATGTAGCGTTTTAATAATTTTATGTTGCTTGTTGCAATGTGTTCATTGTAAGCCAGTATTGTCAGTCTTGTAGAAAAAACCTCATTATTTTATCTAGTTACGAGAGTCGCAGTTAGTACGTGTCTTTCTTATTATCACATTTTTGTTGTTTATTATCTGCTCATTTGCAATAAATGTTATTGAAACGAAATTTCTTTGCGAAAGGTTCGAACTTGGTGGTGATAAGCGATAAAACTAAGATTTTTGCGTCACAACCGTCAGATGTTTTGTAGAAAAACCACAATATTACCACCACGACAACGGCTAACTAGAGCCAAGGTCCGAGTCTCAGAGACGCCCTCTAGTTGAGCCGACTCCCTCAGGTTCGAGTGGTCTAGAGGCTCCAGACGGAGAGGAAACTCACCCCGTGGGGAGATGCTATCCGCCTAGAATACCTCTAGAGGCATTCGCCAATTTTATTCTCGGCTTGAGGTCCTCTTAGGATCTCGCCGTCCCCAAACCCGGTGACGCTGTATAGGTCATCTGCGACCAACAGCATATACATAAAAAAACAATAATAGGTACATGCTAAATTTTATAGTTCTATGTTAACGGAAAGATCTCTATACTAGTGGCAAATTTAGGTACGATTTTGTGGCATAAACGGCCTTATCTTTTTTGTATTAACTTAGGAGCTCGATTTTTTTAAAGCTTCATGGGTACGTAGACCTAAGTATATGGTTTAATTTCAACTGGATACCTTAACGCGTTTCCGGACCAAAGGGTCGTCAGTTCTTGGTAGACAGACAGATGGACCGACGGATAAGTGGACACCAAAGTGATCCTATAATAGTTCCATTTCTTTCTTTTGGGACACGAAACACTTTAAACAAAAGTTTTATATTATGGCAAAAATGTCTTAGCTGTAAAGTGGCCATCATTACCCTAAGCGCGAACCATTATCGAATTCGAATAGTTTGTGAGTCCGAAATGTCATTGTCAAATTTTGTATGGAAACTTGAACAGCAGCGCCATAACGTACGTAACGAGAACTAAAAATCAGTACACATTTGACAGTGACATTTCGTACTCGCAAACGTTACGAATTCGATATTGGTTTGTGCTAAGGGTACATAGAGTCTTTCGGAGAGCGGAAAGCGCAGGGTTCAACTTATACATGTACTATACTATGTATTCTGTGACATTTTGAAACAAACACTTAATTTAAATCAATCACATATCGTATTTGATTTTGATCTTATATTAAAATACAGAAACATCCAACCTAGAAACATGCGATAATTTATGTTAATCTATAAAACCTATAACATTTTATCAGTAGTATGGAAGGAATTTCCTGTGCACAACAATATTGTTTGTTTCCAAGCTTGATGGCTAGTCGTTTGCTCCAATGAAGCTTGATATTTTGCTTACACAACTCAGAAGTCGACAGTCAGCTATCTAGTACTCGTATTAATTTACATACCGCCTTCATTCACTCTACGCGGTCGATGCCCGAACACACCCAGTCCAGAATGATATTTCACACGACCACTATAAAAGCAGTTTTTCTTCAACAGCACTATCTTCTGGCCCACTTTCACAGATCCCAGCATTTTTGGTTAACCTCTTGGTCACTGTGTCAAACCTTGTATTCAAAATTACTCTATGATCGTAACATTATTAAAAAAAAGCAATGTCAAGGTTTTTTAAAAATAGAACGCGCGCGGGAGTGCTACTGCGCGCGCGGTTACTCGGCGCTGACTGCGCGCGAGTGTTAGCTCGGTACAAATGTTTGAGATGTGTAAAAATTTATTGTTGTTGTGTTGATTTTACATAGAAACTATGAATAGAGCCGTTGCGATGTACTGATAGCAGATTTCAAAGATTATTTGAAAGATAATGAAGTAGGTATGGGTAAGTAAATGAAATAGGTAAACGCGGTAAAGCTGGTCGTAGACAGGGTTACCATTTAGGAATTTTAAAAGTCCTGACAAAAATCCTGACATTTCGAAAAAAGTCCGGACTTTTTAGACACAAAATGCTATCATTACTCACTTAGTTACAATGTTATGGTATTTAAATCAATATGTACTTTTGTTATTCATAATCAAAGTAGGTAATTTAAAATCGGACAAAGTCCGGAATACATTCTAAAATTCCGGACATGTCCGGACTAATCTGGACGGATGGTAAGCCTAGTCGTAGATTACTTGCTATTTTCTGATTTTATATAAAGTGTAAATACATTATGTATGGTAGAGCTCAAACTTTTAACACATGGATCAAAATTGACGACTTCTTTGGTAAATAATCACAGATTTTCAACTAACTATGAAATTGTGGGCATGGGCAGCTAGAGGAGCGTAGCGCCTGCCCACCCTAAAATTAAAGTCTTGAAAAATCACCATGGTACAGGTAAATGTTACAAAATTAATTTCATAAAGAATGCTACCTATGTAGTTCAACTGGATGGCTGCCCCCTTCCTAGGAGAAATCCCTAGCTGCGCCAATGGCCTACTCCGAGGTCCTGAGTTCGAATCCCGGTAGGGGCAAATGTTTGTATGATGAATTTATTTATACCTGAGTCATGATGAGTGTATCATATCTATTTCTACTAAAATAAACTTATCGTGGTAATAATAAAGTGCACAAGTAGAGATAGGAGAACATAACTTGGTATCGCTTAATTAACAATAATTATAAAAGCTACGCCCCCTAATAACATAGTAAATAATTCAATGAAATACGAGCGATAAATATTATCAGAGAACAGAGAAAAAATGTTAAAGAACATATCAACAGAAAAAGTAGCAATTTTTAAGTTTTGTGGGTTTTATCGTTAGATTCATTTTAGTTCTGTAATTGTTTTCAATCATTATAATCATCATGTGGTAAGTAAGTAAAGGATAGTTTTGTTAGTAAATGTAGTCCTTTTGGATCAATCGAATGTTATTGTCTATACTAGTCTATAATTATATCATAAAGCTGAAGTTTGTTTGTTTTGTTTAGATAATTAAATGTAGTTTGAGCGGAGCACTAATAAAAAATGTTACAAAAACGGAAAACAAAACGGATTTTGTGTAACTTTGACCGTTTTTTTATAGAATTGTTAATGGGGAACAATTCCATCATACATGATCTTTGTGCAATTTTTACCGTTTACTTTTACCCGTTTTTTCATCGATGCTCCAATCCCACTAGTCTTAGCGATATATTATTATAGCCTATAGAGTTACTTGATAAATGCACTGTTCAACATTTTTATTTTTTTAAATGCACAAGTATTTTGCGAGTTTAGCACTCGACCATAGAGATCTTCATCTTAATAAAATAATAATGCCTGATTATGGCCTGACTACATAAGAATAGGTACTAGAAGGTATTAATAAAAGTGTATACCTACCTATTAAACTTAGAATTTTTCTCTTTAGCTTCGAAAGCTACGTGCGCGAGATTGCGAAATTTTTAACATGAGGAGAACTATCATTCCAATTGTAATAAGTACTGTTAGGTACCTTTTTAAATCTTTATCACGTTATCGAACACGTAAAAAACAATAAATCGGAAATATACATTCTGCGATAGTAAACATCAGGTGGTCCGCGTATCTTACAACTGTTACATAAATCACTGTGATAAAAAAAACACGGCAACTACAGATTACGTTATCGCAGTAAACAAGCGCAACACATTCTCTGACAATGAAAATGTTAAAGATTTTTTTTTAACACACACCATTTAGCCTAGGCCCAAAGTAAGCACTGTCGCCTGACAGTGCTTACTTAACTTGGTTATATATACCTGCAGCTACTTTACAATTGATATGTTTTTTTTTTAAATTATGTCTGGAATATTTCCTCCATTTTTTCTACATATTCTAAGAAATCAATTAATGTCAACAAACAAAATACTGTTTTTTTTAAGCTCTGCACAAATCTCCCTATTTTATAATTTTCCGGCTATCAATACCTGTCAACAAAACAAGCCTTTGTTTAATGAGATACTAGGGTAATGGATATAAATAGATATGTATAATGATAAATATACCATTGTTTAAACATTATGTATTTCTTCATATTTTAAATGTCATATAATGATTTGATTAACGAAGTTTTGCGAAAACCCCAACGGTTTTGCGGAAACCCGAATACAGCCGTACTCGAATCCGTTCATTTACACTTAGGGCCGTTTTACAGAATGACAACTAAGTGTTGATCTTTACTTGAGTAGGGTTAGAAAGGGATGTCGCTATGTGCTATATATAGCGACATCCCTTTCTAACTATGCTCAAGACTAGATCAATCACCGAGAATCTCTTATCTAATAGACAAGTCCGTCCGTCCGTGGTGCTGTTTCAGCGGCCAAACCGTAAGAGATAGATAAAGAGAATGTTTAAGTTATAAGTTAAGAATAGTCTGATAAGACTACAAACCGGATTTGAGTAACGTAGCACTTCCGGTTTTCGAGAAATCACGTGATTTCTATTTCAAACGAAACCACACAAAATCTCCGAAGTTCTCAATTAATTAAATACATTTTTTTTTGGTGAACATTTGGTTCACTGGTTTGCTAGTCTCTTATCTATTAGACAAGTCCGTCCGTCTGTGGTGCTGTTTCAGCGGCCAAACCGTAAGAGATAGATAAACAGAATATTTAAGTTATAAGTTAAGAATAGTCTGATAAGACTACAAACCGGATTTGAGTAACGTAGCACTTCCGGTTTTCGAGAAATCAGGTTTTGGTGAACATTTGGTTCACTGGTTTGCTAGTCTTTCTATAATACGGTCCTTAGTCGTTTACCCGTATTTCATTAGCACTAGTATTCGGGCTAACAACCAAGTCTAATCGCGCTAGTACCTACTGTTATTTAAACCACTATTATTTAAAAAAATCTTAAAGCTTATCTTAATGAAGTCAGTGAGCCTTAAGAATTATCTTTTTAATTATGAGTTTCAACAAAAGCACTGTACCTAATGATGTTCATTCACTTGTCAGAAATTAATATTCTACGTGCGATACTTCAGATGGTTCTCTGTGTTTTATGATATAACTTACGAGGAAAAGTTACGTTTGGCTATGTCGAACGAATCCAAATAAGTTAACCAATATGTACCTAATATTTATATGCACGTAATTCTCGCTGTAGTAGGAGGTCGGAGAGAAAGGATTTTGAAATCTCGGACATTTAAGACGGCTTAGTTTAGTTTTGTTAGTTAGCTTTGTAAAAGAAAAAATCGTGTGAATACTCCTTAATTTTTCTAGTTAAGGTAGTAACAACATTTACAAATGATTATGTTGTTACAACGTCAATACAATCATGATTTATTTAATGTAGAAAACCTGTTGGAATGATTGGAAAAGTTCAAACCCAAGTATTTTTGTCTGTAATATCATCAGATACTTTGTAATAAGTTTTTTTAATAAGTGTTTTTTATACTATCTACACACTACATTAGTTACATAAAATATCTTAAGCCATAATGAAAACCATATCAAACGATTTAAAGCATCACAACGAAATTTCATTAAACACAAAGATGTACCTAGAATAAAAGCAGCTGAAGCTTTAATTATCCTACTAATCATACATCATTCCCACTTTTCTACTCGTATGAGTACTGTACTAATATTATAAATGCGGAAGTTTTTTTGGATGTTTGTTACTCTTTTACGCTAAAATGACTGAAGAGATTTGGATGCAATTTAGCATTTATATATAGTTTATCACCAACATTGAAGCATAGGATAGATTATATCCCGAAAATATTTCAGGTTAGTGCAGTATTCTCTAAAAACTAACTTAAACGCGGAACCAGTCGCGGGCGCAAGCAAGTCATAAATAATTTAGTAAGAGAATGTGATTCCAAGGTGCCCCATGTTATGAAATCATAGATGATAAACTATTCTAATATTAGCCTATCGTTGGTTATTTAAGGAAACATAGTTTATAGTTTGAAGTCCGTTTATTGAGTGCAATAAAACATTACAAAATAATTGAATTAATAATATTGCTTACTTGCTAAAACTATCTACGTAAATAGCGGATTGCGACATGACCTAATTACGTTTCCGATAGGTATACACTACAACTCCCTGGAAAAAGTCCTGTTCACCCTTCCCTTTTAAAGGAAAATTATAAAATTAGATAGAACAATTAAGTCATGTTGCATAATGTATGTTAAGTATATTATAAGGCTAATTCCATAGTACTTAAAATTATAGTAACATAAGTTTAGTTATAAAATTAATCTAGTTATAATTATTATTTTTAAGTGTAATACAATTTCGTATTATTCTTATGTATAAGATATTCCTTATTATCCTTCAAGATTTTTACATTGGGTGACACTTCTTCAATAACTACAAATGGTCCATTATAAATGTTTTGGAGTTTATCTCCTGTTTGATTTTTCACTAAAATAAGGTCACCTTTTTTATATGTAATAGGATAAGTACATTTGTCATACAATAATTTTCTTTTCAACTTACTAGAAAATAAATTATTTTTTTGCATCCTACTGTGCTCTATGGTATCCAAGGTCCTGTTGCCTTCCTTTAGGTCCTAATTTAACTAAATAATCTCTAAGATATACTAATGATTTATGTAGTTCATGAATTTCAAATACTACACCTGACATAATTATCTAAACTAAAAACAATAAAAATATTAAGTACGTGCTTCATAACGATAAATTGAAAATAAAAATAGTTAAAAAAAATATATGATTACATACTTTTTAATTTGGTTGTTCAAGATACACCTTTTTACTAAGATTCTTCCGAGGGACTGGGGCAGGCGAGCTGGCTGCAGTGGTGCTGATACGGTGATATGACTGGCTGCCGATGACCGATGATGACCGACGTTTTGGCCGGGCTGAATCCTGGACTCCTCTTGTTAAACTTCTTAGACTGCGCTGGTAGTGAGGTCAGCTCGTGAGATGGTGGCTATGTTGTTCCTGTTGAGCTCTCGTTGTATGGTGCGAACAAAATGTTTATTGCATTTCTTGAAAATGTAATAAATTGCAGCAAACAGGATTATGCAGACGGTCGCTCCGATCAAAATTTCTAGGATAGCCAATTTTTCGCTCTGGGATTGGGATGCTGTTGCCGAAGCTGCTCCATTTGCGTTTTGAGCTATCACAACTTGTTCTTTGGATGCCGATTTTCCCATTATCTGTTTCTTCTGTAATCTCTTGTAGTCTTAATTCTTCTGAAGTTTATCTTGTATTCTTGAAAAATACGGATTCTGAATTTTTTGGAAATAGGTTTGGTCTTCTTTTGACTGAGTTCTAGGTGGAAGTATATTACACGATTCGAATGGCAAGGGTCGCCATCTAATATTAGCCTATCGTTGGTTATTTAAGGAAACATAGTTTATAGTTTGAAGTCCGTTTATTGAGTGCAATAAAACATTACAAAATAATTGAATTAATAATATTGCTTACTTGCTAAAACTATCTACGTAAATAGCGGATTGCGACATGACCTAATTACGTTTCCGATAGGTATACACTACACTATCAAAGTTTGAGTTAACGAGGGAGTCCAATGTCAGCAACTCTGATGACAATGATAAAAAAAGATATTCTTTTATGATTCCGGTTGTCGTGAAAAAAAAATTTTTTTTTTAAATTATCATCATAACATGCAGTACAAAGTACATGCTATGATGCTAATACTATATTAATGACTATAATTTAAAATTTAGGATAAATAAAAACAGTTATTTGTTATTTTATTCGTTGCGCTTTTGTTATATGTTGCTTTTGTTCGACTATAAAATTTTTATTTTTCAGGCATTTTCAGGTTATTAATTTTAAAGCATTTAGCTCTCAGTTTTTGCTAATTTGTACAATATCGAAGGCTGTTAATTGTTCTAAGTTCATTAATATATTTTATTTTCCAAATAGAAAATTAACATTTTTTCCTATTTATAATTTTGGTGGGACGTTAAAATGTTGGTGTTATGATTTCTAATTAAGGTGGAAGTAGTAATTTTGGTGTCATAAATAATACAAAATATTAAGGCTTTTATGAACAATAAGAAACTAGATAGTGATCATTGTGGCAAGTTGATTACATTTCCGTATCAGCTCAAGCAGGTGACAAAAAAACACATCACTGTTATACCAAAAACTGCTAATCGTGTGGAACGTTTTAAAAATCAATTAGATAGAAAATTGTGTTATCTATAATATAAAGACAGTCCAAATGATTTATATAATGATTTTTTTAATATATACTGCACTGAATTTAATAATGTTTTTGTACCCAAAAAAATATGTGTTAATGATGCGGTAAATTTTAGTAAGTGGGCTACGCCTCTAATTCATAAAAGTAGAAGAACACTTTATGAACTTTATAATGAACGAAACTCTAACACTAGTGAAAAATTTAAAGAGCATGTTCGTAACTATTCCAAATTGTTTAAAAAAGTATGCCGCTTAGCAAAATCAAATTACTTAAGTTCAAAGATTAAGAACAGTAATGACAAAATTAAAATGACATGGAATATTATAAAACAAAACTCGCAAAAATAATTATTACCTAAATATTGATAATAAAAAGGTTACATCAGATATTGAAGTTGCTAAAGCATTTGAAATTTTTTTTACTGATATTCCAGTTTCAACTACGACGTCTTTGAACTCTTCCCCCATTGCTGCCGAATCAATCTTAAGAGAAAACGTGAAACCTTGTACTAGTTATTTTCATTTTAAACATGTTGACTTTAAAGATGTAATAAAAACGTTTCACCAATTAAATAAAAAGAAAACCGCGGATCTGTGGGGCAATTCCGTTGATGTTTCTAAATCGGTAATTGAGACAATAGCTCCTTTTCTGGCTTGCATATTTAATGATTGTGTTGACTGTGATGTTTTTCCTGACCTCATGAAATACAGTAAAATTACTCCTTTGCATAAAACGGGAAGTACATCAGACCCCACAAACTTTAGACCAATTTCAGTACTACCCACCTTTAGTAAAATTTTCGAAAAAATCATGTTAGATCAAATGCAATCACATTTTAATAAATATAATATACTTCACTGTAAACAGTTTGGTTTTACACGGGGTCGTTCAACAACCGATGCCGGTATTGAGCTTATACAACAAATTTTTGACGCCTGGGAGAACTCGCAGGACGCTCTAGGTGTGTTTTGCGACTAGGCTTTTGATTGCGTTTTTCATGAAACATTACTCAGGAAACTCCACCACTATGGATTTAGAGATACTGATCTGGATCTTGTTGCATCATACCTGAGGGATAGGATTCAGAGGGTTGACATTAATGGTTATAAGTCTCCGGGTTCGCCGGTTAAGATGGGTGTTCCGCAGGGCTCAATCCTAGGTCCTTTCTTATTTTTAATTTATATTAATGACTTACCTTACTATGTAAGAGATAACCATGAGATAGTATTGTTCGCGGATGACACATCACTTTTATTGAAATTCAAACGCAAGGCAAAAGTTATTGATGACGTGAACAATTGTATTTCTAAGGTAGTCCACTGGTTCAATGTTAACAATTTATTACTTAATGAAGGAAAAACGAAATGTATGAAATTTTGTATTACCTAATGTAAAACAAGTAAAAACCAGTGTGAATTTAAAGGATAGGAATGTGGGCCTTGTAGACACCACAGTATTCTTAAGGATAACTTTAGATTCTAAGCTTCAATGGGGCCCACATATTGATAAATTGTCAAATAGACTTAGCTCTGCAGCATATGCCGTAATGAAGATACGCCAGTTAACGGATGTAGATACGGCCAGATTAGTGTACTTTAGTTATTTCCATAGTGTAATGTCGTCGGAATTTTATTGTGGGGAAATACCGCCGACATTCAAACTATTTTTGTGCTGCAGAAGAGAGCTATTCGATCAATTTATAATCTTAAAGTTAAAGAATCATTAAGAGATAAGTTTAAAGAATTTGGAATAATGACGGTCGCATCACAATACATATAGGAAAATTTATTACTTGTAAGAAAAAATATTAATTTGTTTCTTAAAAACAGTGATGTTCACACAATTAATACAAGAAACAAAAATAAACTAACTTTACCTGCTACTAGGCTTCACAAAATTAATAATTCATTTAAAGGTCTTTGTGTTCGCTTATACAATAAAGTCCCAAGCAATATTCAAGAGTTAGCCATAAATAAATTTAAAGATATTATAAAAAAAGCACTTATTAAAAAAGCTTATTACAAAGTGTCTGGTTATATTACAGACAAAAATGCTTGGGTTTGAACTGTTCCAATCATTCCAACAGGTTTTCTATATTAAATAAATCATAATTGTATTGACGTTGTAACAACATAATGATTTCTAAATGTTGTTACATTAGACTTTTTAATGTTGTGGAGTTTTTTTCGCTCGTTTTTCTCCGCAGCTAAAAAATATGTCCATAACGAGTGGTAGGGAAAAAAAATTTTGGACGATTCAAAAGAGTTTTACTATACATCCAATTTGAATAAAGATATATTGATTTCTGATTTCTGAATATTTTGTAATATTTTTTTACAAAAAAAGTTGTTTTCGCATTTAATTATATCACTTTTTCTTAATTTTGAAAATTAAAATATGTCCACAAATAATAGTAATAAAGATATTATTACTGAATATTGGCCCATTTCTAAGCTGTGTATTTAAGTAAAATTTTGGAAAATAGTAACTGAAGGGATTGCCCAGGCGGCCCACAGCTTTATCTCCCCTCATCAGCATGGCTTTTGGCATCAGGCTGCTTAATTTTGCTAGTAATATGGTAACTTTTACAGAATATCTTGGACAGGCTATGGATAAAAATCTTCAAGTGGACGTAGCGTACACTGATATTGTGAGGGCATTCGATAAAATTAATCATAATACTCTTATATCTAAGCTTTTAGCAGCCGGCGTACATGGAAATCTACCAAGATGGATACATTCCTACGTTCAGAAGCGAAGCCAGTCAGTTTGTATCAAGGGATTCTCGCCACAGTTTCTCCCAATACCATCAGGCATTCCACAAGGCTCACATATAGGCCCTCCTCTGTTTTCCTTTTATATCAATGATATTGGTCACGTATTTAACCACAGTCATCATCTACTTTTCGCAGATGATACTAAAAAAAATAGGATTGTGGAATCTGATGATGACGATGATTAAATTGCAAGCAGACGTGGAAGCTGTAAGTAAATACTGCACCAATTATTTCTATTTTTATAAACATTGACAAATGCTATTGCTAACATGATATTATATATAGAAAAACCAAATTAATTTTAATTATTGTGTAAATGGCAAACCTTTGAAAAGGATAGACCATATAGAGATTTAGGAATAATGATGGACTCAAAGTTATCCTATAATTATCATATTGATTGCATTGCAGTGCAGCGGCCACACCGCTGCATATAAGAGATTGGGCTTAATTCTTAGAATAAGTAAACCTTTTAGAAATACAAAAACACTCAAAACCATGTGCTTTGTCTTTGTTCGTTCTGTTCTTGAGCTGGTAGCACTGTCTGGAACCCCTATTATAATGTCCACATCAACAGTCTTGAAAAAGTTCAAATAAAGTACTTAAAATCACTAAATTATTATCGTAATAATTTTGTTAATGGTACATATGAAAAATCCTTAGAAATCTATAAGTTGGTCACACTGCGTAATCGTCGAAAAATCTGTGAAATTACTTTTCTATATCAAATTCTGAACTCGCTTATAAATTCGTCCTCACACTTTGACAATATTTGATTTCTATGTCAAGTTCGACTTCCAGTGCGGTCCGCACGTACACTATCGCTGTTTGTTCCACCGAAACTTCAAAAAATATATACGAGAAACACATTCTTTTATCGTTCCACCAACACGTACAACGAGGAATTCTCTGAATTGGATCTCTTGCTACATTTAAAAGGAAACTTTCTGTAAAATTTTCAGGAGAGGCTTAAAATAAAGTACGTATGTATAATGTGTGTGTACACACACACACACATATTTTTATATATTCGACATATATATATATATGATATAAATATTTGTCATACAATTGTGTACTGTAACGGTTTAGTTTGGATTTTCATTAGCTGACCATATCCTAACTTCAGGTCTGTTTTCATATTCTGAGTAGTCACTGTTAGGGCTATTTCATAAAAAATATTTAACATAAGCTACTTTTGTAAAATATATAACTGTTTGTTGCCATAATAAAAGAAAAAAAAACTCATAAATGTTTATAAAATTGGTAAATAAGGCGCATTTTAATATCATTTTGTTCTCTATGGGAACATCACCATTATGTATAAACCCAAATCTCACATTTCTAGGTACTAAAGGCCCTGTTAATGTCATATGATCCGGTCCATATCCGAAGACGTTACCATTTTGTATAACCCTAACTAAAATACGAATGTAACGGTCTATTTAAGTGCTTCCGCTTGAATTCTAGTTAAAAGCCTTTAATGGGTCATGACATCCATTACGTACACGTTTCCACAATAAAGGTCATACCTCATTTGGTTTCAGCCGGCATCCGACCAGCACGGTTTTGTTCAAAAAATACAACTACAATATTTAAAGTTCCAAAATGCCTTAAGAGTTCATTCATCGGTGCTCTCTCAGTGTCAACCTTTCGCGGTCAGTACTTTTAGTATGAACCAATGTCGAATTCGAATAGTTTGCGAGTGCGAAATGTCATTGTCAAATGTGTACTGATTTTTAGTTCTCGTTACGTCCGTTGTGACGCTTCTATCATCATCAAGTTTCCATACAAAATTTATCAATGACATTTCGGACTTACAAACTATTCGATTTCGTTAATGGGTCGTGCTAAGGATACCGCTCACAGTTCTTGCGGATAGAGTTGATTGATGATTACTTATTTATCAATCATTGGGTAATAATATTTTTTCACATACGAGTGTATTTACCCTATTTCTTTGATGGAACGAGGTGAGTCAGTGCTCTTTCAGTGCCGACTGCTTCCAATGAGCTTTGACCCTAAAATAACATCATGTGCATCCTTTTATATAATTTCTAGTAGTGGTAAAGTTCACTATTTTAAAGTGTATTTCTCATGATAATACGAGAATGCCTTTTTCTAAGATTTGTGCGAGAATGCTAGCTCACCACTCCATCGCAGTATGAAAATTCCGAGTTTTGAAACGGCAAAAAATTATTTCATTATTTTATCTCATTTCAACGACGTTGAGTGGCCAGCGCCCTTGAAATTTTGTGCCGACAACGGTTCTTCATTCACGAAATTCTAAATATACTACAAAGGGCGAAGGTTTTAAATATACATCGAAAGTGTTTAACCATAAGTACCTGCTTAGGCACGCACGTAATCGTTTTCCCGAAATTTGCAGAAACTTCGTTTTTATTTTATAAGTCGGACTTTAGACCAGTGTTACCAACCCTTACCAAACTTTTCCCCTAATTTTTTTTAAAATCCCCTAAAATCCCCTAAATATACATTTTTTTAAGTACCTACTTATTACCCAAATACTTTCTTTGCTCATAAATTAAAACGTTACATATTTAGTTTCAGTAAATTATTTTATTTAATAAATACAGTTTCCGAAAGGACAATCAAACGAAAATGAGCTGACAGGCTGTTAAATCTTATTTACCTGTTTTTTTTTAAATTTTAGTCCATACAGCCTTAGGAAACAACCCGCCACACAGTCAGTTCAGTCGTTTCATATCGTGATGCGTTCCATTCTACGCACAAAACTGAAAGAAAACACACGCTTTGTTTTTCGATTTAATTGCAAGTTTTGATAAAAGCCCCTAAAAGAACCCCCAAAAAATTCCAGCCCCTAAAAAGTCCGTTTTAACACTTCTAGCCCCTAAATCTGGGGACAAAACCCCTTAGTTGGTAACCGTGCTTTAGACGGGTGACCAAAAAAATATTATCTCGAGCTCCTCCGTGCTTTGGAAGGCACGTTAAGCCGTTCGTGTCTACTGTATCTGTCGTTAGCACGCACTGATACGCATTGTGCCCGCATGGTGGGTCATGGCACAATCTCCTTATTCCATACATAGGGAAGGCCTGTGCCCCTACAGTGTGGACAATAATAGGCTGGTGATGATGATGGTGAGCATTCCTGTTACCGTTAGGTACCTATATAACGTCCTTGGTGCCGACTCTTAAAACGAAGTGATCACTTTCTCAATAGAAATGGCAGTATCGCGGCGTTAAATTCAGTAGAGATGAATTTTAGAAAATCGCAAAATTGTCTGTGCTCGTGATGCAACATTTACGGTATAAATTTATAGTGTGGGACAGATCACCGCAAATGCGCTACCGCGTTTCGCTGCGTCTGAGTTAGATTTACCTAGACGCTTACCTACAAAATGTCGTGAACAATACATAAAAGCAAAAAGAAGGTATGACACAAACATTATCTTCTAATTTATCCATGTCAGACTTGTTTCTAGTCATGATTCTTGTATGTAAGTAAATAAACGTAGATTCTTTTTTTTTTAAATAATAGTTTGAAATGTATTAATGTCAACGAAAGATAATGCTATAATAATTACAAATTAAATATTTCATTGAGTTCGCCTGTGCGGGGCACGGTCCCCTGAAGACTGGCAGCGTTGCCTCGCTGTATCGCCAAACTAATCCGTTGAGAGCAAAAAAGCTTGGGTTTCCCGTAGCCTCCCACAGGCGAGCAGTCATATCCTTAAGGAATAATTTTGCGGCAGGGCTCCAAGGACCCATTGTCTCTACAATACGATACTTATCTTTATATATATAATTCTTCTGTGAGTGTGTATGTCACTGAACTTCTCTTAAACGACTGGACCGATTTTGATGAAATTTTTTGTGTGTGTTCAAGGGGATCTGAGAATGGTTTAGATTCACAATTTTGTCCGCTGGACAATGTTTTTTTAATTAATTTTTAATTTATTAGTAGTTGTTGATTTTGGAATGTTTTACATTGGATCCGACAGACGGCGCTACCATACTAGACAGGACAACGTCTGTCGGGTCCGCTAGTCTTTTATATTCATTGTTGTATTTGCTCATTTTCTCATAGAGGGTGATTAAAAGTACAGTTTTCAACTCGGGGAGCAACACTGTTTCTTCTTTTTCAATCCTACTAATGTTATATATGTGAGATTTTGTATGTTTGAATATCATCAACTCAATCACGCAAAACTACTGAACGGATTTCGATGAAATTTGGTACGCATGTGGTTTATGACCTGGAAAGAGACAGAATACTTTTGATCCATCCGGAAAAGTGCAAGGTTCCTGAGGGATTCTTAAAAAAACCAAAGTTAACGTAGACGAAGTCGCGGGCGGCTGCTAGTAAATAATAATTATAAGAATTTCTGTACACTAGATAAGGATATTTTTTCCATTTTACCAGTACCTACCTTATGATTTTATTTTTTAAGCATTTAACTGCTACTTAGATGTTTAAATCTAAAGAATAGTGTAGTACCTACCTTAATCAGTCCTATAAGGTTCCTATTCCTTTTGTAAAAAGTTCTCTACTTACTCCATGAATTTCTTCCTCTAAAGGCGGAATACGACTCTATAAATATTGCTCGAAAATCAAAGGAAATGTGGAAATGAAAACCTGGAAACGGTGGTTATACGGATTACGGTAGGTATGCCTTGCCTTCTCAAGGCCTTAACACACTTTAATTAGCTTTTAAGACGGATAAAAAAAAACCTGCAATTAATTTGTGATCAGCTACTTCCTTTACGTCGCTGCTGGTTCGAGTCCATTGGCCTGATACATTGACCAAGTAGATTTAGTTAAAAATTTCTTTACATTTACGCCCACTTGCACCAAAATTCTTTAAAAAAATATAATTATGTTTTAGCAATGACGTATTAATTAATTAAGTAATGACGAGGAGCTCGATGGCGCAAGTGGTTAGCGCGTTCCGCTGCGATCGTTGAATTTAAGCAACTTTCGCAGTGGTCGGTCATTGGATGGGTGACCGAAAATTTACTATCTCGAGCTCCTCCGTGCTTCGGAAGGCACGTTAAGACGTTGGTCCCGGTTGCATCTGCAGTCGTTAGCAACCACCAACCCGCACTGGGCCCGAGTGGTGGGTATGTCCCAATCTCCCTATTCCATCCATAGGAAAGGCCTGTGCCCCAGCAGTGGGGACATTAATAGGCTGTTGATGATGATGAATGACGTATTAAAACATCTGCCGGTTCCGGACTTGTGCCTTGAAGCTCCAAGCGTAAAAATAGCAATGACGTATTAAAACATCTGCCGGTTCCGGACTTTTGCCGTGAAGCTCCAAGCGTGAGTATAGCAATGATGTATTAAAACATCTGCCGGCTCCGGACTTGTGCCGTGAAGCTCCAAGCGTGTACATAGCAAAGGCGTATTAAAACATCTGCCGGCTCCGGACTTGTGCCGTGAAGCTCCAAGCGTGTACATAGCAAAGGCGTATTAAAACATCTGCCGGCTCCGGACTTGTGTCGTGAAGCTCCAAGCGTGAACATAGCAATGGCGTATTAAAACATCTGCCGGCACCGGACTTGTGCCGTGAAGCTCTGCGAACAAGCGTGAACGTGAATGTACGTTTTCTCAGCTTCACACGCGTTCGATGTAGAGATCATTACCCCTGATGTGAATTCATGGAGCGAAATCAAGCCGTCATTTCACAGCACAAGTGTGGAGCCAGCATTAGTCTATTTAACTCACAGAATGAAGCCAAGTAATTTGAATAGTACTGATGAATACTTTACTACCATTTTTTTCTTTCTTTAACAGATAATTATCAAAAAGTGTTGGGCACGTATATTATTCTTTATTCACTACAGAGATATATATTAATTTGAAATGCCGTATGACGTCACGTCTTCATACATTTTTCTGCGTCTCACAAACTTTGAAGCTTGAAATTTCTTTCATTAGTTGCATAGTGCTAAATGTAATTTTTGAAGTTCATTGTAATCCATACTAACATTTACTTCGCAAATGATCCTGAACCTAGTAAAACTACATACTCACGCGGGTTTTCTGCGTTCATGAAAAACGAACTTTGTCTTAGAGTTATTTCCTTCTGGTTTTGACTTTCAAACTCGTTTAATAAGCGCATATCTCATTTCTCGTTATTATTCGTCGCCGAATTTCTTAATAAACTAGGGGCGTCTCCTTGCATTTGGTATTCCTTACTGAGATATTCAGGAGTTGTGGGTTGACATGTCTTAATCAAATCCGTTGTGAATTTTTACATTTATATATAACTTGCATATTGAACTTATAACTAACTATATAAGTCGCTTATTGTACTTTTTGCGAGCTTCTAGAAAGTGTTATGAAAATTTACGTGGTGCGTCTGTAGCATGAGGTCTATGGTCTTCTGTATGAAGTGTTTGGCGAACTAATTGAACGTGCATTTAAAATTATCCGTAAACTATGACGACATACGCGATTTGAAGGATGAGTAGACCATTCAGGACCTTTCGTTTCAGTGCCACCTTGCGTCCGTCATCCAGAAAAACCTCAATAAACAAAATCCTGAAAAAAAGTGAAGGTGATAAGACAAGAGAAAATTTTAGGAATATCGATAAAAGTGTATTACAAAGAGTTTTGCTAACGGTTAATGTTAAGCACATTCACCTTTGTTATAGTCATTATTACATACATACATTGGAACCATCGACGGGGCATTTTCGGCGTTTCCGTGCTCAACGTTGTGGATATAATTTATTTAGTTTGCACCAGACGACACGAGCGCAGTTCTGGGAAATCACGTTTACGGCACAAGAACATCAAATATTCATCACAAAATACGGAGAGTTAAGATCAGTTGTTTGGAGTACGTGACTATGAGCCGGTGCGCGTTTTTCGAAGCTTTGTTGTGTAAACGACTGAAACATATAGGTACTTATTGCTGGTTGGTTTATAGACCGTGTCAAAACGGTAACATACATTTCAGGTTATTTATGTTATGGTCCCTTTTTTATCCCGATGTTCTTTATTTTTTCTCATGCGCTTATAGGAGACGATTCTCACTCGGCATAAGCAGGAGGCATCTAAACAATACCTTTATCTGTCTCCTGTCATTACTGTAGATATTTGTGTGTATTACGACTCTCTCTGAATAGTAATGAGGCGTCAGCTTAAGCGATAGCCCTATTTGTTTAACAAACCACGGGATTTTTCCGTGTGTACGTGTAAGCCGTGCACAAATATAGCAATGAACAAAATGGTCTAAAAATAAAATGTTCTTTATAGTTTAAGTACTGTGTATAGTTTCAAGCTGATGAAGCTGTTGAATAACGTTTATTTCCCCTAAGTCATTATGTTCAAGAAAACCTGGTTACAGAGGGTCTCAGTTATTAGTTCAGTGTCAACTTAGGATAAAATTGTTTGTTTGCAGTTCCGCCCTCGTAAGGTTTATATAGGCAAACTGCTGAATAATTGGTTTCCTATACAAACTTACCTTAGTTTTTAAACAATATGCTTCTTAGTTCAAGTTGCGTGCACTATAAGGTTCATAACACTGAGCGTCATCTTTATCTAATGCTACGATATCGGTTTACAATAAAACTTTCATATCCTTTTTCAATTTTTTATTTACTTGTTCGTGTGACCCTTGTATTATTGTCATTCCTCGCAGACCACTGAGCAAGTAATCACTCCATTTTACGGACGAGAGAATAAAGGGACTGTGTACAGAAGCCAACTACACAGTACCTACTTAGGTCCGCGGCAATCAGACAAAGTTTTGCAGGGCGAAGTCGGTTTATCGAATTTGCCGGATTATGAGCACTGCCTAAAAGCACTCCTAATAGTCTAAATTCTTGAATTAGAGTACGTTGTCATCTGACAAATCACAAATAAACAATCTATTATAATATATTTTTATCCATAGGTAAATAATGGGTCTAGCTTTACAGACCAATCATTCATCTATGTTTTTATCTATCTTCGCGACCGGAGAGTTTTTTGTATTATTAAGAAAAAATATAAATTTTAATAACTCCATAACGCCACATTCAAGTTTGGCTGGATTCGGGATTTGTTTACACAGAATAGTACCTAATAGACTGAGCTCCGTGAGTTCCCTTGGGTCCTTTAGGTCATGTTTGGGTCTAACGACCATAAATTTGTGATGCTTTGCAGAGTAAAGTGTTTTGAGAACTCCGAATAGTTGAGAGAGATAACATCAACTAGACCTGATTTTTAATTCTGTTATGCCAAATAAATGATAATAACTTGAGCAAAGAGAAAATCTTATTGGTAACATCTGTGATTAACAGAAAAGGTATATTATGTTATTTATTTTATCCTTATTAAGCCGAAGACTAAGTACCACCCTCCATAAAAAAAAATATCTTTGCAACAAACTTGAATGAACCAACTTTTAATATGCCATCCTTTTAATATGGGATTAAAAAATGTGCCCATAAATTAAAATAATCGTCTTTGAGTGCAGCCATTTGTAAATTAATAAGGATAATCGTGCGCTACTGTATGCCTATAATATTATGTACTGACATTTCAATTCAAAGAGATGGATTAAAAAAAATATATACCGATTGTACCTAATATATTTTATTTCATCTGTTCGAGGCTGAAAGAATCGCATCGGCAGAGAGACAAGTTGTCCAGATAAGGTGATTTAAGCACGTTTCCAGTCGTTTATGGGTTCATTGATTCGCGGTGATCCTGAAAGAAAGAAAGAAAAACATTTATTGACGACATAAATTAACAATTACAATACATACACAACAAACATAAAACAAAAGGTACATCGTCAATTAGGCCTCATCTCAACATACTGTTGCAACGGCAAAAATGCATTGTCGCTGCAACGCTACAATTTTGGAGGGACCTAATTTGGACATCAACGGACGAAGCTTCAAGACAAACACTTAATATACAAAATAAAAGAAGTTATTAATATAATAATATTAGAACAAAACAAAAGCAATCTCGTATCATCATGGCTTTTGTGCCAATTCTCGCCATGAATTCATATCAGTGGTGATGACTCTCTACATTGAATGCGCGTGAAACTACGAAAATCAATTCACATTCTAGTGTAGAGTCTGTGCGGAAAGAGAATGGGATTTAGATTTGAGGGCGCAGTAGTGCTCTTCTACCGTATTTGTAAGGTTTTACCCCTTTTAGACATGATTAAATACAAAAAACCGCAAGAAATCACTACAACAAACAAATCCGTATCAATACAAAACTTCGACGTTTGACAGATGGCTGGGTTGGATTGCCATATAAAAATCTTAATGTTAGTTCCGTTTTTCGCCACTCCCATTCTCTTTCCGCACAGACTCTACGAGGAGGAGCTCGATGGCGCAGGTGGCTAGCGCGTTCGGCTGCGATCGTTGAAGTTAAGCAACTTTCGCAGTGGTCGGTCATTGGATGGGTGACCAAAAATTTACTATCTCGAGCTCCTCCGTGCTTCGGAAGACACGTTAAGCCGTTGGTCCCGGCTGCATTTGCAGTCGTTAGCACCCACCAATCCGCACTGGGCCCGCGTGGTGGGTCATGGCCCAATCTCCCTATTCCATCCATAGGGAAGGCCTGTGCCCCAGCAGTGGGGACATTAATAGGCTGATGATGATGA
Source organism: Chilo suppressalis (assembly GCA_902850365.2). Taxonomy (NCBI): domain Eukaryota; kingdom Metazoa; phylum Arthropoda; class Insecta; order Lepidoptera; family Crambidae; genus Chilo; species Chilo suppressalis. Next base: position 20,269,394 of record OU963906.1, on the reverse strand, counting down.
TGATGATGACAGACTCTACGCTTGTTCCCGGTAGTTTTAAAACACAAGTGTGGAGCCGGCATGAACATGCAAAATAATTGAAAGTGATTTCAGAAGACATTTTTCAACTTGATGTCTCTGTATATAATAATAATACAGGGTTAAATAACAGCCTTTGCTGAGTTTCTTACCGGTTCTTCTCAGTACAAGGTCTCCCGCCGTAGTTTTGCGAACTGCTGGCGTAGCTTCTCGACCTTCTCAAGTGCTTGTAACAGCCTAGACTGAGTAAATGATTTTTATACTTTGAAAGATGTACCAATCCGTATGCGGATCGCGCATATTTATGTACCCTTAGCACGAACCATTAACGGATTCAAATAGTTTGCGAGTGCGAAATGTCATTGTTGAATGTGTACTGATTTTTAGTTCTCGTTACGTCCGTTATGGCGCTAATTTTCAAGTTTTCATACAACATTTGACAATGACATTTCGGACTCGCAAACGTCACGAATTCGATATTGGTACTGTACTGTACCCTTAGCACGAACCAATATTGAATTCTATAGGAACATAATTATCGAATTCGAATAGTTTGCAAACCGAAATGTCAATGTCAAATTTTGTATGGAAACTTGAACAGCAGCGGCACAAAGTACGTAACGAGAACTAAAAATCAGTACACATTTGACAATGACATTTCGGACTCGCAAACGTTACGCATTCGATATTGGTTCGTGCTAGGGGTACAGTACCCTTATCACGAATCAATATCGAATTCTATAGTAACATAGATTGTTCCTAGAGATTATAATTATTATTCTCTTTGTATTCTGACGACGTGCTGACGACATCTGTCGTGTCATATTTTACTAAAGTCATGTTTTTACTTTTCATACTAAAAATACAGTTAATTGCAAATAAATTGTAAATTCAGAAAGTTTAAGATGATCAAATATTTTTTATTTATATCATTGGCCATAAGTTTTATTAATGCACAACACAGTCACTGGGATGACTACTCTCAGAAGGATACAGACGGTATGTAAATCTAAAGTTTAATTATAGCCTTTTGAAAGCTTTCGACACAGCAATGAGAATTTATTCCGGGTTGCTAAAATTTATCCTACACACAAAGATGAGTTAGGAAGGAAATCTTTAGGTATCTTTAGGTGTCAGGCGGATCGTATGTTTCTTTAATTATACTTGTTTACGTAAGATGTTTTGAGGAGGTTGGCGCAGGTGGGCAGCGCGTTCGGCCTGCGATAGTGGAAGTTAAGCAACTTTCGAAATGGTCGGTCATTGGATGGGTGACCAAAAACTGATTATCTCGAGATTCTCCGTGCTTCGGAAGACACGTTAAGCCGTTGGCCCCGGCTGCATCTGCAGTCGTTAGCATCCACCAATCACGTGGGTCACGGCCCAATAATAGTCATAATCATAATCAAAAATATTTATTTAGTTTAGGCTGTTAAGCCTGTAAGCACTCATGAATCTCTAGAAGCTACGCCATCGGTTCGTAAATCTACGGCGGGAGACCTTGTAATGAGAAGAACCGGAAAGAAACTCGGCAAGGGCTGTTTTTTCCTCCATGTTTTATTATTTACAGAGTCGTCATGTTGAAAACAGACTTCAGACATGACTCATGATGTCACCTTTCATTGCATAATGTAAAATATACATTAATTGTTCCCTGCATTTTGTTTACAGTGTCATGCAGTATAAATACAAATAGTGTTAAATAAAACTAGTTTTAACGGGTTAATGCACGAAACTTTATTTATTTATTGACGTTTCGCAGCCTTTTCAGGTCTGCATCGTCAGAATACTGATTGACAAAAAAAAACAGTATTCTGACGATGCAGACCTGAAAAGAAAAAAAGAGCGTACTCCTTCCTTAAAGGCCGGCATCGCATTTGTGATACTCCTGGTGTTGCAAGTGTCCATGGGCGGCGGTGATCACTTACCATCAGGTGAGCCGTCTGCTCGTATACCCACTATAACATAAAAAAAAGGCTGCGAAACGTCAATAAATAAATAAAGTTTCGTCCATTAATCCGTTAAAACTAGTTTTATTTAATGAGTAATGTGCGTGAAAACCTAAGAAACAAATGCAAATAGTGTTATTTAGATTAGGTGTAACTAGACATTAATATATTCAATATTAACGTAGGGCAGACAATCTCCCTATTCCATCCATTCCATCCACAGTTAAGGCTTGCGCCCAGCAGTGGGGATGATAATACGCTGATGATGTTTATAAAATGCCACGTTTGATTACAGATGTGTTCAACCACTGCAACGAGAGTTTCTGTAACCAGCCGTGTGGGGGCGCCAAGCGGCCCCCGTTCTGTCCCATTCGCCTGCCTGTACCAGAAGCGTGTCCCACGGGTTGCGCTTGCATGGTCATTTGCGAACGCCGCACTGTAACCTGTTTCGAACTGAAACATTGCTTAGTAAAAAGGAGGATTTTCACCAGACGTAGGAAGGCTTAATCATGAATAAAGTAGAACAGCTAATTATAATAATTATGAAAACACAAGCCCTTTTATTAATAAACAAAGAATTAAGCTTAGACTGGTTACGCTGTGTTTTGTTCATGTCCCTCAAGTGCTATTTCTAATAGGGATGATGACTAATTTTTTTTTCGTTTATCAGGTAGATTATCAAAAAGTATTGGACACGTATTTTTTTCTTTTTTCACATAATATAAACATTGCAGAAATATATTGATTTGAAAAGTCGGATGACGTCACGTTTTGTTACAATTTTTACTTAAAAGTGACGTCACGAGCCCCTACTCCCAAACTTTGACGCGCTGTAACTGTCATTTTTTGGTTGATTGTCCAAAGAAAAAATACGTGTCCATTATTTTTTGATCATCTGACGGACTAAATAGAATTTCATTCACTGTACCCCGTCATCACCCCTATTCAATAAACAGAGACAAAACATAGATTAACTAGTTCGAGCTTATTCTTCGTTTATTTATAAGGGAGAAGTGGTTAAGCTTTGGATCAGAGCGTTGTTGTTAAATTTTGATTGGATACAGCATTTTCACTCAATTTGGCACGTTACAGTTCACACCACACAACAATTTGTTACATTTCGATTATTTATTGCATATTACTTTTTTAGTACTTGAGCAATTTTCTGAAGGACATGTTTGTTTCAGTCTCCGCCTTTTAAACGTAAAAAGTTCAGTAATTAAATTCTTAATTATTGTGGAAGTATTTTTTATAAGATAATATATATATTTTTTTTATTTTTGAATAAACTGTTTTAATTTTTGTTGTTTTCTAATGTATATTTTTAGTTATATTTGCTGCTAGAGGTTCAAATCTAACGAAAAATTTACTAGAAAAAAATCCATGCGGACCAGGGGGCCAATCGCCTAACGGAAATGCTTTGGAAAACGCTAACGCTTACGATTTTATTTTGTTATTTCTAGCCGCCTGAGGTATTCAAATGCCTCGCGCTCTTTCTTTTTCTTTTGCATTGGTAATAACAATATTAAAAAAATGAGCGTGAGGTATTCAAAAACCTCAGGCGCCTAGAAATAACAATATAAAATCGTAAGCGTTAGCGTTTCCCAAAGCATTTCCGTTAGGCGATTGGACCCCAGGCAGCAGATGGGACTCGAACGGCACCCTTCTCTATCCGGTATCTTTTCGGTAGTAAGTATCTTTAAGTAAGAATTCTTTTAACTAAGCGATATAGCGAACTTTTTGCTCCAATTAGAACTCAGTGTGGGGAAGTAACCCCCAGAAGACAAATACATAGCCAAAAAATATGTGATTGTTAAATTTCGGTTAGTGGGAAATAGAGTTCGGGTTGGGAAGGTCTTAACATCAGGTCAGGTTCATATTCCAAAGAAGTTTGGTGACTCATTTCTTTATCGCACTATCCGTTAACGGAATGCTCTGCCCGCTCACGTGTTCCCTCCCTCTTACAACCTCGGATCCTTTAAAACAGGCGTAAAGAAGCAACATGCAGGCCGGCAGGGTGAGGATGGCTGGTGTGGCTTTCCCGTGCCGGCGAGTCCCACACACGCCGTGCGCCTAGTCAGCGTCACGGTATGGTGCGTAACTGCATTTCCCCTCGTCACAAAAAAAAGGTAGATCTGCTGTATCAGCTATCTTCGCATCTGGACTTCACCGTCACTTAACATCAGGTGGGGTGGAGTCATTTGTCGGACCTATCTATAAAAAAAAATATTAACTAATCCTACACTGAGCTACATAAATCAAATTTGATTTTCCACGTCTACCTCAAAATCTACTATCCCATTATTTGTACCCACGCCACATATTCCACTTCAGGCTTCTAAATCAAAGAAGTGAAAATAACAATGAACTAATATAAAAATTAAATAAACATTCATTGAGACTGTTACATAATATAAAAAATATGGGTGCGTGTACTTAAGTACGCGCGTGAGGAGTTATACTTCTTTTTGGAATTATTAAAAAATAGTTTTTAATTGCATGCAGATAATTAATTACAATAAGATAATAAAAGGATTGGAAAAGGATAGTCAACGCAGTCAATAAAGTTCAGTTTTAATTTGAAAAATTTAATAAATATTCAATTTAAATCACTACTGAATAAAATTTATTAGCACATATAAATTTCGCATTTGTATAACATTATAACACGTGTTAAGAATATAGAAACTAGAAACATGTGGATAAATATTATAAATATGAAAACAGTGATCAGAGGCGACGAGCGTCCCAACATGTGCGACTAAGAGATCCTATTACTATTTTGTTGGAAGCTTTTTTTCGAGACTTACGAGTAATGTGCGGTTTAGCGGCCGACTTCATGGTGTTACTTTTCTGTTACAGTGTTGCGCGCGCATCTTAAAATTTCACTCTCATCATTTTTTCATAACGCGCCCGCGGCTAACTTCATTATGTTACTTTTGTGTTACAGTGATGCGCGCGCATCTTAAAATTTCACTCTCATAATTTTTTCATAACGCGGCTAAAGAAGTATAACTTCAATAATATGTTACATTTACTTAAATTATAAATCTGACTGCCCTTTGGCAAAGGCCTCCCCCAGATTTTCCCAATCCTGTCTATCCATGCCTCTCCTGAGGCCACTTTTAATTCATCCTCCCATCGCTACATTTGTCTTCCTCGCCTCCTTTTTGCATCCCGAGGATGCCACACAGTAACTTCTTTGGTCCATTTATTTTTCCTGCTTCGTATTATATGGCCTGCCCATTTCCATTTCAATCTCTTCACTGTGTATGTCATATTTGTCACACCAGTTTTAGCCAATAAGTTAGTTTTATTCTGTCTTTCAATTTTACACTTAACATGCTACTCTCCATCCTGTTTTGATATACTTGTAGAACTTTGTTTATCTGGTAAATCCAAAACAATGAACTAAATATCCTTTTAATCCTAATAGTAACGGAGAAAAACAGACTAATCAATATCCAAAGATTTAATATTGTTGTTACATCGTCACGGTATTGGCTCTCCGGGGGCCGTAAAATATGAAGCTAAATCTAGTCCGACATCAAAATCCTTTCAGAAACTGTAACGATGATATCGAGAGTGTAGGTCGAGTGGGGACGGTGTTTTCATATCGGCAGTTCGGTGAAGTGCAGTTTTCGGGAAAAACATCGTTATTTTTAGCTTGATGTGAGTTTTCGTACTGTAGAGTTTAGCATATTGTGATCTTTAATTAACAAAAAATCTTTAACGAGATAATATGAAGAGAGGATGACGGGGTAAACTAAACGAAATTCTATTTAGTCCGTCAGTTATATAATCTGTCAGTTCGATAATAAAAAAATAATGGACACTTTTTTTTATTTTGTCAATCAACTAAAAAATGACAAGTAAAAAGTCCGTCTAAGTTTGGGAGTGAGGGCTCGCGATGTCACATCTATGTAAGTAAAAATTGTACCAAAACGTGACGTAATACGACATTTCAAATCAATCTTTGTAATGTTATGACTATGTAATAATAAAGAAAAGAATTGTGTCTTATACTTTTTGATGATCTACCTGGATTACGACGAGAAAAAGTTAGTCATTAATCCTATTCAAGTAATATATCTAAGAATTTATTGTTATTTCTTGCCGGATCAATATTGAGCCTGCGCTGATCGTAACTATACTGACCGTCATTATTCATCAGTCTTGCCTACTTTCACCTACCATGTGCCCACTGTAAACTGCCAGTATAAGTTATACAAACACAACAGAAACTCCAACTTCAGCGCATAACAGATCAAGGGGGTACAAATATTATTATAGTTAGAAACGAATATGGAACAACAAAGTAGGGAACGTGTAAAGTTTCCATCGAAATTTTGTTGACTTAGAGTGGAGCTTCGGCTCATAATAAATTTTTGGTTACATAATTTATGACCGGACTTTGCTAAAATTCTACGAACGCAGCCGGACTGACCACAGCGCTGTATTGTACCGACGTGATAAACCTGCTCCACGACAACGGCTAACTAGAGCCGTGGTCAGAGTCTCAGAAACGCCCTCTAGTTGAACCCTCAGGTTCGAGTGGTCTAGGGGCTCCAGACAGAGAGGAGACTCCCCCCCGTGGAGAGATGCCATCCTCCTGGAATGCCTCTAGAAGCTCTCGACAATTCTCGGCTTGAGGTCCCCTTATGAACTCGCTGTCCCCAAGCCCGGTGATGCTGTAAAGGTCATCTGTGATCAACAGCATACACAAAAAAGACGCTTACTTTGAAAAATTGTAAACGTCGAAAATTTTGATATAAATTTTTCGATACAAAACTTACGACAAGTATGATGTTTAAGCTTCCGCCCGCGACTTCGGGCGCGTTAAAGTTAGTTTTCTGAGAATCCAACTAGAACCCAAAAGAAATCGGCAAAGAATATCTCATGTCTCAATCCAGGTGAATATGACTATATGTGTATTATTACATTTTTTTGTGTTTTCAGCATTTGACGGTTAGATGTTTATTATATTACCAGAAATAACTTCAAGGTTTCAGACGAGATGGACCTGCACCAAGTGGAATAATTTCTGGTAATATTTTCTTGAGATTTAAGGCCTGTTTCACAATCGCTGTGTAAACTTCTAAGTAAATGATCTGTTTAGTAAAGAATAGGAATGTTGATTTTTTTGGAAAAGCGTTTAAAAGCAAGCAGAAGTGCCCTGTCAACATCAAAGTTAACATCCCTATTTCATAACTGAGTAGCTATTAAGTTCTAAGTAACTTATTGAGAATTTTACTCAGACATTGTGAAACAGGTCCTTAAACTGTCATATGTTTTTGCGTGATTGAGTAAAAATCATACAATTTCCAATTATTAACATAAGTATTATTTATAAACTTTAAATTCTGACGAATATAAAAATAACGGTAATCTACGACAATGGATGTTTCTCCAGACGAGCGCGCTACAATCTGCCCAGAAAAGCTGTTTATACCCTAACTCTCTTAACCTTTTTGAATTCGTTAGGGTTTTAGAATGAAAGCAAAATCGAACCCAATTGACTTGAACTCAAATTTAATTATTTCGCTACTGGTACTCATGCTGCTGTGCCCGTAGTCAATTAACCGATCCAATGAAGTCATTATGTAATATTGACCCGTGACCGTTACATTTACTTAGCGTTACGGCTAATGCACTTGCAACCCGATGTCTGATCGCAATTACTTAGAGCACCACGTATTCTAAACGCTTCACAAATGAATATACGACTAGTATTAGGTTTCTACTAACGTAGTTATTAATTTTTATTTACTAACATTTTAATGTATTACCTATCTCTGTATATATGTTAGACTATAAGGTCTTTATCTATGGGCCTACGTTGCCTGATTATAAACAAATAAATAAATAAAATAAAAAATGTGTGCGTGTACTAGTGTACACACGTAAGAAGTGAAACTTCTTTATGGCCTTATTTTTCGAAAAATGATCTACATGCAACTTTCCAGAAATTGGTTAAATAAAGTTAAATTAAATAAAGTTTAAACAAAAGGATTTTATTATCATAGACATGAATACAAATTACTGCCTATGAAACTGTTATGATTACACGGCTCAGTAATCTAAGGCACATGTTCCACCTCCGACGATGAACGATAAGCCAGTAGAAACTAGAAACGAATTGGCAGTCCTGAGTTAAAATGCACGCGCACGGCTTTTGACAGCCAAGCCAGCTTAACCGAGCGAGTATAGCTGAGCGAGTATCGCTGAGCTAGTATCGCTGAGCTAGTATCGCTGAGCGAGTATCGCTGAGCTAGTATCGCTGAGCTAGTATCGCTGAGCGAGTATCGCTGAGTGAGAATCGCTGAGCGAGAATCGCTGAGCGAGTATCGCTGGGCGAGTATCGCTGAGCGAGTATCGCTGTACTCTATTGGAAATAGTCAAAAAAAATCTAAGGGGGTAAACGAGGCGCTCAAAAATTACGATTTTTTGCAAAAAATGTGAAAGGGCTCTTAAACTGCTAGGTGCACCGATAGATATGTTCGGAAGTTTATTTAACACTCTTAAACTGTATTAAATTAATACTTAAATTGTATACTTAAATTGTATTACGCAATATTTCACTATTTCACAAACAAAATAGGCTTAAAAAGGGGTCAGACAGTTTAATGATTATTAAATTTGGGACGTACCCATCCATAGAGGTATCCTTTATGTTACCCTTTTATCAGACCTTTGATAAGCATCGAAGCGCAACAACAAGTGAAAAAGAAATTCTGTCTTTCAGTAGAGTAAAAGGTAGTAGGTAGTAGTAATAGTCTCTGCGGCGGTGTCGTGTGAGGCGGGTCGTTACGTTCCCTAAAATATGGTTGAGCGAAGCGATGGCTGGTTCATGCTTCATCCTCGTGAACGGGTGCTGCCAGCGGAGATATTAACTTCAATATTAAGGAAGTCTGCCCTAACTTCCTTAATATTGAAGTTAATGTTAAGTCACACTTAATATATATAACACTATTTGTATTTATACTGTATGACACAGCAATCAAAATGCAGGTAAACAATTAATGTATATTTAATAATTATGTAATGAAATGTGACTTCATGAATCATCTCTGAAGTCATTTTTCAATTTGACGACTCTAAATAATAAAACAGAGAGAAAAAAACAGCCCTTGCTGAGTTTCTTGACGGTTCTTCTCAGTACAAGGTCTCCCGTCGTAGATTTACGAACCGATGGCGTAGCTTCTAGACATTCATGAGTGCTTGTAACAGCCTAAACTGAATAAATGATTTTGATTATGATTAGTTATTTAATTGGGTTCTGGTATTCTCAGCTCACTGTTTCATTTAGCTTTGAGGAGAGCCAAAACAAAAGAGATCAATGTCTTTCTGGGATCATTGCGTTTAAATCATTGAGCAGCACGACGAGAAGCCATAGTGACAAAATACTACTGAAATCATGATGCCGCTTTTTGCGGGGGAGGAATATGCACGCAAATGCAGTCCAATATACTTTCGCAATGACGAAATTGTTATTACGACACTCACCCATAAAAAATTACAACACAAAATCGTGCATAGATGAAACTCAAGATGTTTTATTGACAGAACGGAAAGTACTGGCGAGTCGATTGTTTTGTCAAACAAGTCGACGATTCAATATAAAAATAATAATATGAATTTTGTGTTTAAAAGTGGTTAAATAGAAATAATATGTTATTAATTCCACTTATATGTGAAATTGAACACCATCCGTTTGTATGATTGATATTCCAGATATTTTTTACAGCAAATTACATAACATTTTGGCATTTTTGATCTTTAACATACACTCGCGCGACTTGACTCAATCTAGTGAAATATCCGAGTGCAACTAGTTTTGTTTGTGAGCTGGCCCAACAGTGGGGGAAAATCGGCAGAGGGCAAAGCTGCGAATGCCTACTCTCCTCCTGGGGGCCATTCGCCTAACAGAAATGCTTTGGAAAACGCTAACGCTTACGATTTTATTTCGTTATTTCTAGCCGCCTGAGCTTTTCAAATGCTTCGCGCTTTTATTCTTTTGCATTGGTAATAACAATATTTAAGAAAATAAGTGTTAGGTATTTGAAATAACAAAATTAAATCGAAAGCGTTAGCGTTTTCCAAAGCATATCCGCGTTAGGTGAATGCCCCCCTGGCCGCGTTGCTCTATGGTTTAAATTTTCAGAACAAAAATGGTAGTTCTTGTTTTTGCCTTGATTGCGACATTTTAAGATTTATTTTTTCTACCTCTCTCTTCTGACATGAACAGAACCCTTTTGATACGTTCTTCGCTCTCATACTTTCCCGTTTTTAAAGATCATGGGGTCAAGTAGTTTTTAGGTTTCAATGAATATATATTGTGACATAGTCTCTCTCTATGCTTTAAAGTGGCGCACGTACTGAAAAGACTCATTTTATGCAATCTTAATCAAAGATGAACCGACTTAGATAAAACCTATTCTAACGTTCTTCGAAAGTCGGTCTAATTTTGAGCCCATGTTCCAAGTAATATCTTAAGACAAATTTACTCTGGGCATGTTATCACAAGTCCAATTTTGTATTGGTCTTTGGATGCCTAGTTCCATATTTTTTATAAAAAACAAATATACTTGACTAAGAAGCTTAAATAATGCTTTGCTTTTTAATATCCAAACATTTGTACTGTAAACACAAATCTTTAAGTTACAGGGGTAATAAGATACCTATTTCCAATAAAAATACCCTAAATACAAAAAAAAAAACAATCGCGTACGATGAGCCCTCTGAAATTTGGGTATTCCCAAAACTTTCCCTGAAATAACTACAGCATAGTTCTGATTAGGTTTACTTACAAATTTTGTGAAAACAGACCAGTCAACAAGTAAAGACATTAAAGAAGAAGTGAATCTAGTAACAGTAATAATTGTACTAATTAATTTGCCAAGATGGATGTCTATTTCTGGAAAACTACTGAAGATTGTAGGGCAATTAGCGATTATGTAGCGATCCTTTATTAATAGTCCGATAGACACAGACGGCCTTTAAACATTTGCTATTGGCATTTGAAGTATAATTAATTCATTACCAGCTTATTAATGTCACCACTGCTGGGTCACATGCCTTCTCTATGAATGGAATATAGATTGGGCCATGCATGACCCACCACGCGACCCCAGTGTGGATTGGTAGGTGCTAACAACTTAACGTGCCTTCCGAAACAAGGAGGAGCTCAGAATAATAAGGTTTTGGTCACCCATACAATCACCGACCATTGCGAAAGTTGCATAACTGGCACGATCGCAAGCCAAACGCTCTATCCATCTGCGCCATCGATCTCCTCAAGTATAATGTGAATAGGTATCGATCAAGAACAATTTATTCTTGCTTGTAGGCTTTGTTTGGTCAAAGCTTTGTTGGTGTTTTATTTTTATTTTAAGGTAATCGTGTCACAATTGTAAAAAAAATGTGTTCTTCTTATCCTATACCTATAATTTGCTAAATGTGCATTCACCAGGGGAGGGAGAGTCCTGGTGCTCTGAGATACAGGCTTTCTGCCTAGTTCAGGCACCAGTCTCTCGCAATCTATTTTATTGTTCTGTAATAAAATTATAGTATAACAAGTTGTCATGTAATTTGTAGATTGTGGAAGAACAAATAAAGATTATTATTATTATTATTAATTGTATCCGCTTATCTGATCTTTACCACACCTTTAACCGACTTCAAATAACAAAGGAGGTTTTATGTTCGTCGGGATTTTTTTACTACCTAGATTTGTTGCGACAAAACGTAAATCATCATTGTCCTTTTCCAAAGTTCCCGACTAATCATCTGATGAAAATCCTGAACAAAATTATTCTAATTGCCGTGCCTAATTTTTATATTATTTTCCTAGAAAAAGTGGCAAATAAACAAGCATTAATGCCAAGGCACAATCTCAAAGCTGCAAGACAAAATCATGGGTATAGTTTATAATTGTATGTGTCATGGTTGTAAAGTAGACTATACCTTAAGTGTCGCCGCACACGGGCTACTTACCACAACCACAAAACGCCGCCACCGGCATATTTTTTGTAGTTTTTATACATTTTATATGGACTCGCCACACACGGTACGCCCCGGTGGCCGCTACACGCTACAAACCGCACCGGCCACTTAATGCGCCGATATAAAACGCCGCAACACGTCACTTGCGTGATTCCCCGCCCCTCTCTCCCTTACCTTAGTCGGCCGCTGTCGCGCGCTTCAGCCACTTTAGTAGTCGCTTCTAGCTTCTTGTGGTGGCGTTTGTGGCTGTGGCTTGTGGCCTGTGTGCGGCGACACTAAATTAAATCTAAACAAGTCTGTGATAACAATGCAAATTAGGTATTTCTCTCGACGCTCTGGACTGCTTGCAGATTCTCACGGTGTTCGCTTCATTGGCGATGTAGATACGATTAACAGCGTCGAGGCTCTCGTTAGGTCATTAAGCGCGTTCCGTCGTCTGTAGTACAGCTGATTTTCTGAGGGGGTATTCAGATTTTTCCCTTTTAAAACCACGCTTGAAGGCCTGCCTAACTGACTGACTCAGTAATTCAATTAAAACTTGGCCTGGCTTGATTCTAACATGATTTCTAAACTTTAAACTTAATTCGACAACAGTCTCTCCTTATCATTATAAATTGCAATTAGCATGATAAGGACAACTATTGTCAGATTTAAGTTTAGGTTTAGAGAATCATGTCAGAATTTGGCCAAATGTATCTTCAATAAACGACTACGACGATTAAGCGACTGACGAGTTCTTTCACTGAGGCCGCTAGGAATAATGTTCATATAAGTACCTCATGTTAAACTCAGTAGAACTGCATAAAACAAGTCGAACTATCACAAACAGAAATCCCGCACAGTAAGTAATTGGACGATGTAGTTCGACATGGTACTATGATGTATGGGTACTTTTAAAAAGGCAAACTATATCCTCACTTTGTACTCGAATAAAACATACGCATTGTTTCGGTAATATTTTATTCAGCCATTTGTTATAAATATATTTTTTCTTTGTGTATTTTTTTTAATCCAGTTTTAATTAGGAAATGTACAACATTGGAAGTAACTTATAAATAAAATTCCTAACTTACTCCTAGAATAGGGTATATTTACAATATTTTTAAAATAACATACAATAAGATAAGATATACTAAACTGGACTAGTTAATCAAAAGCTTTGTGTCGAAATCGAAGACTGGAATTTTCTGAAAATTAAAAGCATAAAAGAACATAGAAATACATAATTAAGTAAGAGTAGGTACTTTTTCTCCTATTTTTTTTATCTTAGTAGAGCAAAATAGACGACACATGAAATAAGTTAATTTTCTTGCATAAAATACGTTATTAACTAACACTTTCAGTATTTCACTTTTAGCCGCACTCGGAAATATCAAATAAAATTCATGCTTGTTAAAGTAATGTAAACCTTTAAGTTATCTTAACCCATTGCAATTGTTAATGGTCGGATCACATTATACCATTAGCATTCCAGCGATTAAACCAAGTGCTGGAATGCTATTGGAATAATGTGATTCGACACTAGAAACTGGAATTCCCATTCCAGTTCCAGTCCAGTGACTGCATTGACATTCTACTTTTCATTCTAGTTCACCCATTCCAGCACCAAGTTGCCATTCCAGTATTTCTAGTACTGGATTGAATGTTTGACAGTGAAAATTTTCTAGCTACTTTTTTGTAACAATTGTCACTGTAAATCATGGGTTCCCAACGTTTTATTGGTCAGGGACCATTTTGACATTATTTTGTTTGGCACGGACCACTATTTAGTCACTAAATAACAAAATTTTAGTGTAATAAAAATAAACTGCAATTATCAAACTGAAACTTTAATTAAAAATCTAAGATGAAATTAAATAAAAAGTAATAATATAATAACATTTTTAGCGGGTGCGCCCGCTAAATTCAAATTCATTCGCGGACCATATTTTGGCGTCTGCGGACCACTGGTGGTCCACCGACCACTGGTTGTCCACCGACCACTGGTTGGGAACCATTGCTGTAAATAAAACAAGTTTCAACGGTATAGATGCATTGATTTATTTATTTATTGACGTTTCGCATCCTTTTCAGGATTCGTTGTCTGAAATATCCTGAAAAGGACGTGAAACGTCAATAAATATATACCGTTGAAAAAACTTGTTTTTGTTTTGAATGACAAATTTACGCATCCTTCAACCACTGGGGGATCGAGAGGTATGTGGGACTCCTCCCTGCTCATTTCAGCCAGCCCTTAGTCCGGGTGAAATGAGCAGGCCCCTACCTAACGCCCTGAACAGGGCCACTAAAAACCAGACAATACTCCTGCACCGGTCACCTGGCGCACATTCTGAGGACCGCAGTCCCCCCAACACGGTTCCCAACTTAGGGGTTTTGTCCCCAGATTTAGGGGCTAGAAGGGTTCAAACGGATTTTTTTAGGGGCTGGAATTTTTTGGGGGTTCTTTTAGGGGCTTTTAACAAAACTTGCAATTAAATCGAAAAACAAAGCGTGTGTTTTCTTTCAGTTTTTGCGTAGAATGGAACGCACCACGATATGAAACGACTGAACTGACTGTGTGGCAAATTGTTTCCTAGGCTGTATGGACTAAAGTTTTTTGCTTTCCACCAATCAAAACAGCTAAATAAGATTTAACAGCCTGTCAGCTCATTTTCGTTTGATTTTCCATTCGGAAAATGTATTTATTCAATAAAATAATTTACTGTAACTAAATATACTGTAACGTTTTAATTTATGAGCAACGAAAGAATTTAGGTAATAAGATAAGTAGGTACATATAAATTTCTATATTTAGGGGATTTTAGGGGAATTTAAAAAATACTTAGTGTAAAATTTTGGTAAGGGTTGGTAACACTGCCCCCCAATGCACGCCGGGAGGCATAAGGACAAAGTATCCATTGCCAATAAATTAAAAAAAAATGCACGCCGGGAGTGCGGGTGTGGTCGCGGCAACCGTTGCCGACTGTCCGCGCACTTGTGCGTGCAAACCTAAGAAACAAATTTGTCACTAATAGTCTTACCAGTTCAACAATATAATCCAGTCCAGTACTGAACTGGGTTGATCCGCCGTATTACTGGACTACAATAATGTGATAGCTTATTGAAATCGAAAGCATCAACTTTGATCACACTTAAACGTTATTTGAAACTTTAATACAATACATGTTAAAATTTTATTGACTTTCCTGAGTGCGACGATATTTAAAACATAAAATTTTATTTACATTCATTAAGTTTGGACTAGCGTTCGTAAAGTTTTCAGCTTACGCTGCTTCGCTGCATCAGGTGGCCAGTTCTGGTGATTGAGGGTCCTTCTCTTTGGAAGCTGGGCTGCCGGTGGGCTCCGGGCCCTCTCCGCTATTACCGCTGATTGCCACTGAGGTAAGCGGCACCTAGGAAATGGAATATCAATGAAATAAAATCTTAACAGTAGAACACGGCATTCCTAATCTATGTGTTAAATCAGTTTTTTTTAATTGTATAGTCGTAATTTTTATATCATTTACATTTGTAATAGGGCTCATCAAAACCGGGAGGAGCCCGATAGCACAGGTGGCTAGCGCGTTCGGCTGCGATCGTTGAAGTTAAGCAACTTTCGCAGTGGTCGGTCATTGGATGGGTGACCAAAAATCTACCATCTCGAGTTCCTCCGTGCTTCGGAAGGCACGTTAAGCCGTTGGTCCGACATTTGTAATTGAAAGTGACCTTGAGTTATTTCATTTTGAAGTCATTTTTCAATTTAGCGACTCTGTATATAATACAGGGGGAAAAAAACTTGCTGATAATCTAAATAAAAGTTTACTAGAAAAACAATCCATGCGGACCAGGCAGCAGACGGGACTCGAACCCACACCCCTCGCTAAACAGGCGTATTTAAAAAACATAACCCTTGCTGAGTTTCTTTTCGGGTGTACTCAGTACAAGGTCACAAGTGCTAGTAACAACCTACACTGAATAAACGATATTGAATTTGAATATCTAAACATTAAAATTAATGCCTATTACCCTTGGTCCCGCCATAAGGCGCCCTTTTCACCTGGTCGGTGCGGGCTCATTTCGTTTCTGTACCGAATCTGTACAGATTCTTTACTGAGGACATGTAATTAAATGAGAGCTTCTTCACAGAGTCGTTTCGGTACAGAATACGCCATTTGTTTATTAACGGATATTGGTGTTGGGAGCTTGGAAGCTTTTGTATTGTTGGCGACCAGAGGCCCAAATAGAGTTTCTCGCTATTGCTATCCTCTTCAGTTGCATAAAGGGAAAAGAGATAAATGTCCCATTATTGTTTTTTCTTTGAATGGGAAAAAGGAAGAGACCACGTTATATTATTGCCTTCCGGGTATCAATTCTATTATGTGAACGTAATTAATCCTGTACCACTCTTCTTAATTTTATCTCTTTTTGACGCAGTGTGTGTTACTAAACCACAAATAAATATAATATTAGAGACTAGTGGCCCGCCCTCGCTTCGCTTCGGTGTAGAGCTGTAGTGTAAACTATGGTATTTGTTCTCAGGCTTGTGCTATAAAGAATGACTTCATTTATATAATTAAGATTACACGTGATATTGTGAGTCAACCATAAAAGATAGATATATGCTGTTGCGGGATATTTTTTAGACAATTTTATGTAGAATATTTCCGTCATACATGATTTCTATGTAACTTAACCCATTAAGGCTGCACCCGCGACGGAAGCTTAAAAAATGTAGTAACTTCTCCCGTTTTCCCAACATTTCCCTTCACTACTCTGCTCCTATTGATTGTAGCGTGATGAAAAGTATACTATAACCTGCCCAGGAGTATGAAGAATAATTGTACCAAGTTTAGTTAAAATCCGTTGAGTAGTTTTTGTTTCTATAAGGAACGTATGTTCCTGTTTCTGTCTCTGTCTGTCTGTCTGTCTGTGTGTATACACAGACAGACAGACAGACAGACAGACAGACAAAAATTTTATTGATTGCATTTTTGGCATCAGTATCGATCACTAATCACCCCCTGATAGTTATTTTAAAAATATATTTCATGTACAGAATTGACATCTCTACAGATTTATTATAAGTATATATAGATAGGTCCGCTGCCTGGTCCGCGTGGATTTTTTTCTAGTAAAAACTTTTCTTTAGACTTAAACATCTAGCAGTTAAATGCTTAAAAAAAACATAACTATAATTGCTATTTCTTCTTTCAAATGTATGTATATTTAATACTTGAAAAAGTATTCATTTGACATTGTGGGTTACCTACAATGCGAAGAGATGGCGCTGCCTTGCAGCTTAAGGCTAAGAACATTTCCACGCGGCCATCAGGACCATGGTAGCATAATTGGTCAGTGCATTCGCCCGGATTGCGAAGGGTGCGGGATCGAGTCCTGTCCGCTGCCTGCTCCGCGTGGATTTTTTTGTAGTAAAACTTTTCTTTAGATTTAAACATCTAGCAGTTAAATGCTTAAATAAAAAAAAACTTAAATTAGAGGTACTTAGCAAATATTGTCCACTCTTATTTGTGGCTCTATGTTTTAAGCGCGGTGCAAACGACGTTAATTATTTTTCAACACATTTACGTCAAAAAATGAATTTTCTGAGGTTTTATACATTGATCGAAAGTTCAAAATTACGGGTCATACAATGGAGCGTGCGGTAAAACGTTTTACCGCACGCTCGCATGCATGGCGCCGTGCGTATACTTTACGTTTTTTTTATTTCGGTCGGGTCTTTTCCTCCCTCTTGCACCCTGGGATCCTTTAAAGAGGCGTGAAGAAGCAACATGCAGGCCGTCAGGGTGAAGATGGCTGGTGTGGCAGGTAGAACTGCTGTATCAACTATCTTCGCGTCTGGAATTCACCTTCACTTAACATCAGACGGGGTGGAGTCATTTATCGGACAAAAAAAACTTTGGAAACGCATTTAATCTCTATACGATAGTTTCACTTTAATACAAAAAAAGAAAAAGATGTAGTTCTAATTTTCACCACCCACACGTGGCGCCATTTGGAAATGCGCCCCATTTTCTTATTAGAAATAGTTTACTTCATTACTTATATTAGGTATAGGTACTCGCAAATGTGTTGAAAAACGTTGTATGACATTCGTGCGGAATTGGTATTTGCAATTCGAGATTCAGCCCTCGATTTCGTCTCGGGGTTACATAAGACCCGGGGGCCAATCGCCTAACCAGATTGCTTATGAAAACGCTAACGCTTACGATTTCATTTTGTTATTTCTAGCCCCCTGGGGTTTTCAAATGCCACGCGTCTTTTGTTTTCTTTTGCATTGTTAATAACAATATTTAAAAAAATGAGCGTGAGGTATTTGAAAACCTTCGGCGGTCAGAAATAACAAAATGAAATCGTAAGCGATAGCGTTTTCCAAAGCAATCCCGTTAGGCGAATGGCCCCCAGGACTACATACATTAAAGGATAGTCGAATAACCAACAATGGGATCCCGGTTCGACGTAGACTTTGATCATCTGCACGGAAAGTTAGCCACTCTGTTCTCAATAAAAAGTTGGCTGGGCTTTAGTACGTCATACACACACGTACAACTTTTTTATGCGTCGTTTCACGCGGTCGGATCCACCGACCGGCCGACAGCTAATTTCCTCTCGTCACTGATGCTTTGTGATGGAGCCCGGAAAAGGGAAAGCGGTTTACCCTTTCTGCTTTTGCGTTGCGAACATCCTCTATTGTAACGTTGCATAATTGAGCCGATATCAAATGATAGAGGCTGTTCAAATGTTCATCCCATTGTTTTCGAAATGAGAATGGCTACTCCTTTTATTGGAGATGACGAAGTTTTGATATTGATGGTATATCACGTATTATTTTCTTTGCTGTATTGAAGTTTAGGTAGTTTTTAAGGTTCTATACATTTGCCTGTCTGTTAGTGGGTAGAAATTTTCACAGTATGTGTGTTATTTTTGTGCTTTATCTTCAAATTATAATATGACAACAATGATTGAAATTAAAGCTTAGGTTTCTATAAATAAAAATGTTACTAAGCACGCTTTTTCGTACGGTAAGCTTCTCTGCCGCTACGTCAACACACGTATTACTGCCGC
This sequence comes from Chilo suppressalis, assembly GCA_902850365.2. Classification (NCBI taxonomy): domain Eukaryota; kingdom Metazoa; phylum Arthropoda; class Insecta; order Lepidoptera; family Crambidae; genus Chilo; species Chilo suppressalis. The sequence goes on along the minus strand of OU963906.1, from coordinate 20,250,363 downwards.
AACTATAGAAACATTCATCTAATAATGACCTCGCTGCTTACCATTAAACGGCAGAGCAGGTCTGATCATCTGACGGCCTCGGTGGCGGTGAGAGATCGGCGTCATACCGCAAGTCCAGTTGCACCATGTAAGCGCTAGGGTAGTCACTGACACCGTCAGCTGTGTTGCCGCTACGCCTACACACGTCTTACTGCCACAATAATAGAAACATTCATCATCATTGGCCTATTAATGAGCCCACTGCTTACCATTGAAACGGCGGTGCATATCTGAGCGTCTGACGGCCTCGGTGGTGGTGAGAGAGCGGCGTCGTACCGCAAGTCCAGTTGCACCATGTAAGCTGCCGCCGCTAGGGTAGTCACTGACACCGTCAGCTGTGCTGCCGCAACGCCAACGCACGTCTTGCTGCCGCAACTATAAATAAATAAATATTATTAATAAAAGGTTAAGGATATCAGGCCCGTCACACCGTACTTATTATCTGATGGACAAAATATAGTGTTCGGTGTATCAGTCTGCGTGGGGTTTTAACGGAGAAATACACTGTTTAAACTGTTAAATATTTTATTTTACTCCACAGTAGGACACCAAGTTACACACTTATATTTAGAAAAGTGCAATTTAAGTCAAAGCAAAATGTATAAAAATGTTATTGATAAAACTATTTTAATATGTAATTAACTGTTATAAAAATGATCCCAATTTATGTTATAATAATGTTAACGAGTACAACTAATTGCTACCGCGAAATGTTTTGCACTGAAGTGTTAAAGTGCACGGCGGACTATGACCCAGTTACTGCGAGCGCGCGAGCCGCCCCGTGTGTCATCCTAATATGTCGCAATACCTTAGTTTTCGTTTTTGAACTGAACATATAGATAATCGAGAAGTATTAGTGTGTACACTGAAAGTATTAGTGTGTACACTGAACGTATACATACTCGCTGACTTGAGCTGTGGGCTAATTTTCAGGTATCAGGTGGCACAGGTACGTAAAACTTGTAATCACTTTTATTACAGTCTGAGTACTGATTTTTATGTATGTTCTTTTGTTAAGAATATTGCAAAAAAATTGTAATTAATATCGCCAGACATATTAAGTCAGCAGTATTTAATGCCAGACACTTTAAATGTCGAAAGCAAAAATCACAAACTTACAGTTACAGTCGAGGTTATTATTTTATTTTGTAAACTGTCAGACCCATCTTAGGGCCCAATAATTCCCTAAGCTTATTTTAAGTGCCACAGTGAGAAAATGCGTGCTCATGGTAATTAAGTGTTTTTTGATACAGCTTCACAGATATCTTGTAAATAGTGTACAGGAAGCCTTTGATAATATATAAATAATTTCCTTTTATCTAATTATCAAATTCAAGAAAAGATTATTGCGGATAATATGTAGTTATAGAGAAACACTATCTATATATATAAAAATGAAACCCGTTTTCCGTTGTCACGACATAACATGAAAACGGCTTGACCGATTTGGCTGTTTTTTTTTTGTAGTTTTCTAATACTCTGTACAAGGTTCTTACGGAAAAAAATATAAAGAAAATCCCAAGGGGATAAAATAAGGAATGAAAGTTTGTATGAAACTTTATCAATTTTAAACCGATCGGGCTGAGACTTTGCATGCAGGTATAAGAAGAATCATAGATGAATGTCATTGTGTATAATACAAGCCTGAGAACAAAAACTGTAGTCTACACTTCAGCTCTACACCGAAGCGAAGCGAGGGCGGGCCGCTAGTTGTTTAATAAAAGTTGTACGAGCAAGCGCGTACATCGCAGATGCAGCAGTTCGCACGCTTAAAGGAATGCTGACTTATTAGTACTTAAGACATACAGACAAAAAGTTGTCCTAAAGCCATATATATTATTCTATTCACATAGCTTCATAAATATCGCTGTCATTAACACCTTACTTTAAAAATAGACACGTACCTAGTAAATAAAAAAATGTGCAAAAACCTAAATAGTGTATGTAATTCAACGTTGAACTAAGTACTAATAGGTCAGTATTCCGGCCGCCCGCGACTTCGTACGCGTGGAGTTAGTTAGAAATAAAGGTTCACTGCTCGTTCCCCGTAGGTGAAAGCGTGATAATATGTAGCCTATATGTTGACCCGACTTCTTAATAATATTCGTGCCATATTTGAAGTAAATCCATACAGTACTTTTTGAGTTTATCCCGGACATACATAAAGACAAACAGACAAAAATTCTAAAAACTATATTTTGGCTTCGGTATCGATTGCAGATCACACCCCAAGTATTCTTTAAAAAAAATATTCAATGTACAGTTTTGACTTTCCCACCATTTTATTATATGTATAGATTAATAATTTATTTTATATTGTTCAGTTCGCATTCCGTCATCAACCACCACGTGATCTCATTAGGTTAATCAGTTTAATATTTAAAGAAAATATAACTAGAAAAAAATCCACGCGGACCAGGCAGCAGACGGAACTCGAATCCGCACCCTTCGCAATCCGGGCGAATGCACTGACCAATTATGCTACCGCGGCCCTCACTGACCGCGTCGAAATTCTTCTAGCCATTCTTAAGCTGCAAGGCAACGCCATCTCTTCGCATTATAGGTAACCCACAATGTCAATATTAACAAATTTATTCCATTTTCAAAGTTATTTTATCAGTTCTATCAATTTCTATGTTACGGGTTCCCCGTACAATAGTGTTAGGTACTTCATGATTATATGACGATGTCCAATGACACGAACTTTGCCCATTTTTCTTGTTCTGTTCTGTACTTAAGTAGAACTCATATTAAAATTAAGTGGAATTGAACCAAAACAAGCCAAAGCAATGCCACATCTAAACGAAAGTTACGATTGAAAAATATCCGGCTTCCCTGATTGAACTGCAGATTGCTTCTCAGACTCGGAATGAATTTATAGAAAGTTGAAATGCAAGTAGGATACTCCATTTTCTAAACGTAGGTAATGACTAGCAACCGTATACTGAATTCACAGTAGATACGCATAAAACTTTCTTCATTATTTGTTTTGATTATGGTATTTTTAAATATAATCTAAATTTTACAATAGTTAGATTAGCAATTCTCAGAATTTTTTAATATTTACGTTACTGTTTGAAACATAGTAAAATTTCATCGTAGTCAATGCTATGCGAATGTGTACAATTTTGACAAGTGGTTACTTTTTTATAGTATTTAAACTGTTGTAACATATATGATGTCGCATCTGTTAAATTGCGTTAACAATAATTCATTTCTGAACAAACGTGTTTTATGTTGCCATTTCTTGCTCTACATGAAATTTTATATACATATTCAGTAGGTCTGAGAGTCGGACTACATCTATTTTTCATCCCCCTAAATGTTAAGGGTGGTCCACCCTTAAATCTTTTTTTGGACATTTTTTTTTTATTTTTTTATGATACATCATACTAAAATACATACAACCCTAAATTTTCACGCTTCTAACACCAACCCCTATTATTTAGCGGTACGAAGTTCGCTGGGACAGCTACTTAAAAAACAAAATTGTATTTCTTCTTCCCATTTTGATCAAGACATGTTGTTATATTCGCTTCTTTTCATTAAATATTTCAGTAAAAGTTATTATAAAGTGCCTAATTTTCTATAGATAATGGTACGGAACCCTTCGTGCACGAGTACGACTCGCATAGGGTTCTGTACCTCGAAAGTAAAAACGGAACCCTTCTACTAATTTTGTTGTCCGTCCGTCCGTCCGTTCGTCTGTCAAGACTCTTTTTCTCAGGAACGCATTGAGGTATCAAATTGAAATTTATATCAAATACTCAGGTCTACTCTCCCTTGGAGCTGTGAAAAAATCAAACTTCTAAGCCAACGCAATCAAAATATACAGCCGTTTGCAGCAAATTTTCAAAACTCGCAAGGGAATCAAAACCTACAAGTGTACTTCCCGTGAACTCAGAATCTCGAAATTTGGTACGAAGTAACGTAATTATAGCACAGATAAAGGAAACATTGCGAAAAGCGTAAATTTTACGCAACCCTCGGTGAAAAATTAAAATGAAAAAATTCTTTAACGCTTACAAGTTCCATACCTATAAACATGTTGTTGAGTATTCCCTTTTAAGTATTACTAGCAAACCAGTGAACCAAATGTTCACCAAAACATGATTTAAAAAAATGTATTTAATTAATTGAGAACTTCGGAGATTTTGTGTGGATTCGTTTGAAATTCGTGATTTCTCGAAAACCGGAAGTGCTACGTTACTCAAATCCGGTTTGTAGTCTTATCAGACTATTCTTAACTTATAACTTAAATATTCTCTTTATCTATCTCTTACGGTTATAGGCCGCTGAAACAGCACCACAGACAGACAGACAGACGGACTTGTCTAATAGATAAGAAATACTTGTATTAGGGGATACTCGCTCTTTCGTCAATTTTTACATTGAACTTTACTATAACAATTATTGACAATTAAAATTATTTCCGAAAGAAAATTAGACAAGTTCTAATTGATCCCGCCCCCGTAGCATGAGCACCACAATTCGGTGCGCGAGTCCGTCTCGCACTTCGCCGGTTTTTTTTAAATGACGCTGCTAAGAACGTACCTAAAGCTGATGAGATTTTTTGCGTCAATTTTCCTATCAGCTAAAAGTCGTCCATAATGCGCAGTGGTAGGAAAAAGTTATTGGACAATTCGAAATACCTTTCACTGAGTCAATTCGAATGAATAATGATAATGAAGTCTTTTAAAGCAAACATCCTGCTGATTGATTGAACCATTGATTTGAATAATTTATATTTTATGAATAGGCTTACTTTTGTCATACTTAGTAGGTACAGAGGCATTGGAGTGGAAAAGATAAAAAGCATTATTACTATGTTATTTTTGAAGTGAAAACTTCTTAAATGGCGTTGTACACTTTTTTTGTATGGGTAAAAAATGTTAAAAATGACACGAGGGCTGATCGCGTCACAGGCCAAGTGTCCTGATCGTAAGACGAAAACAATAGAATAGGAAAGGTTTTTCACTTTCAATATATTGGACGAATCATAGTAATATTTTATTTTATCGTATTATAATAATAATATAACTCTGTATCTAGGACGTCCAGGTGGCAGCTTTATTACGAAGAAAATGCATTTTTTTACAATAGATGTCGCTAGGTGCGCTTAAATGAGAAATTCTGAGAGATAAACTTTTTAATGTAATATAAATTGTCATGTTTGTGTACGATAGCGCAATGAATAAATATTATATTCTACCATATAAATGATAATACTTTTATAGTGATAATTAAAGAAATTCATGTAAAATTATTCCCTAACCATTCCAAAATATCAAAAATACACAACGTTAATATTCAAGTTTTATCTTCTGCCGGCACTCCCGGAGTGCAACCCGTCGTTTTTTTTATTCATATATAACTTTTGAGCCTATTGTAACCATACAAATATTTAGTAGTGTAAGTAAAATATTAACAAGAAAGATATTTTAAAAAAAAATGCAGTTCTTTACGATCGCATTCAGAGAAATTGATTTGATGCTCTCATTTTCCTTGCAATAATAATAGAATGAGATAGCACATGGCGTTATAAAGCATTACATTAATACGATCGCATTCAGAGAAATTGATTTGATGCTCTCATTTTCCTTGCAATAATAATAGAATGAGATAGCACATGGCGTTATAAAGCATTACATTAATTTGACGTTTCTGAGTAGAGAGCAGAACCCCTAGCACTAACCAATATCGAATTCGTATCGTTTGCGAGTCCGAAATGTCATTGTCAAATGTGTACTGATTTTAAGTTCTCGTTACGTAATTTGTGTCGCTGCTGTTCAAGTTTCCATACAAAATTTGACATTGACATTTCGGTTTGCAAACTATTCGAATTCGATAATGGTTCGTGCTAGGGGAAACCCCTAGCAACCTCCAATAGGTTAAAGACGGCCCTGGCGACAATTAACTGTCCAAGCGAAAATCATGCATCATCATCATCTTTTTTTTTTGTTTCAGTTCTCCCTTTTCAGGGAAGGCAAGGGGAACAATGCCCATACAGCCTAGTCTTAAGTTAAATTATTCTGTTTTTCTTTTTACATTAGAATGTCGGTGAGACGCATTCTAATGTTTCTTGAAGTGTTTGGCACGAAATGTATCGAGCTGGCTTTTTCGATAAGCTTCTGTGAGGTAGTCAATACTACAATAAAATTCTCACGTCCACTTGACTGGAATAGCGTATATTTTGACGATTCTACTAATTCTTCAGTTACGCAGACGGTTGTAACACAAAATCACACCAATTTTATTTCACAATATCCACTATGAACGAATTTAAGAATAATTAAAATAAGACGCCAACCACACACGATGAAATCCCGCCAAAAAAAAACCCATCATCATCATCATCGACCCATGCTCGTCCACTGTTGGACATAGGTCTCCCCTAATGTACGCCACTGCTCCCGATTTTCTGCCACTCTCATCCAGCTCACGCGAGCCAGCCTACGAATGTTTGCATGCTAAATACAAACTCTAGAAAATGTTTTAATTAGCGTCGAGTAGGACCTACAAAAATAGCGTTGTCGAAATACGCTCATTAAAAATATACCTAATTAGCAGACTTTTTGTCATCACTGAGGCGAAACATGCACTCCTAATTATTGAAAATCCAAAAGCAGTGGACGAAACAAGATTCAGCACTCCGCTCTACACTGCATAGTGTATCCAATAGGCATGTTTTACTTCCACAATAGTTTTTAAATCGCTAAAAAACAGTAATGTAACGGCCCCTGTTTTTAAAAAAATCGTGTGATTCTTGTGTCAATAACATTATTAGCAGGCAACATGTTACTTATTATAAATATGACAATTTTAAACTTTTATCATTTCCGTCATCGATCAATAACATCTATAGATGATTTATAATAAACTTTTTGCGAGTCCCCGATATATCGGCACTGCTGCAAGTGCCATGATCACGGAATTACTGTACCCTTCGCACGAACCAATATCGAATTCGTATCGAATGCGAGTACGAAATGTCAATGGCAAAGGACATCGACGAAATCGGCCCTAGCATGCCCAAAAGAATGTCCTTCACTATTATTTTTCTATTATTTTTTTAACTTATTAGCAATTAATCATAGTGAACGGACAAAGTGTTTAAAAAACTAAAAATTAAAAGTTCTGTTACTAGATACTACAGTCTGTTCATCCAACTTGGCACTCCTTTTTATTGAAAATACAGCATTAAAAATCAACTGATAACTGGATTCAATAGGTTTCAGTCTATAATAACGTTTTATTTTAATAGTTTATTGGCTTCGTGAATATTTAATTATTTAATTTGTGATTCTGTTAAAAAGTTGTACCAAAATTGTTTACAGGCGACCATAGGTATTTATCAACATAAAAATAGAACTAGGTACCTTAGTTAACAATACTTATTACTAGTTATTATATTTATAAAAAGATTATTTCTGAAATTATGTAAAGATAGTTTATACTCCCATCCCATGTAATATCTGTTTATTTTTATAAAAATCATAATGATAACCTTACCTAATTACCAATAGTAAAATATAGAAACAGGTAAATGGAAAGACTTTGAACATTTCATTTGAAAAGAAATCTATTATTACTACAGGTACCTAGGTATAGGTATCATAGGTGCCAACTGACAACGCTCATAAATCAATATGAATATAAGCATTTATTAGTTTTATTATTAATTGCATTTTATGTTCATTTAATGCATATTATTTAAGTGCTTACATAGAGGTAAACACTAAATCTATTCAGAATATATAAAATGTACATCTTTTACGATTAAGTATAATAATTATAACCTCAAAATCTAATGCATTCTGTAGTAGGCCACGATTCCTCAAGTTGTCCGTATCTCAACAAATGCCTAATTAGAGTTTATAAATGATTCCGAACACAACTAGCATTTTCTCATTGCTGGGCGTTCTAGGGCATTCAATGTATGGGGAACGAGCAATGTCCTTTGTATGGAAACTTGAACAGCAGCGCCACAAATTACGTAACGGGAACTAAAAATCAGTACACATTTGACAATGACATTTCGGACTCGCGAACGTTACGAATTCTTTGTTTTGTTTCTGAACCACTACGGTCCCTATGATTATGATATAACCAAGAAAAATCATACTATTTTGGTACTACCAGTCAATTTGATTCCTGACTAGGGCTGCCATCTCTAAAATGTGGCAACCAGGATAAGACGCGTGATAACCCCGGATTTTGGAGCCCAGAACCCGGACAGACCAATAAAAAAACAGTTAAAAATGTCACAAATCAACTTTTTTTTATGTTGATGTAGGCAAAAGAGCTAGCGGTCTACCTCATAATAAGTGGTCACTGCTGCCCATGGACACTTGCAGCACCAAGGGTCACTCATGCGTTGCCGGCTCTGATCGAAAAGGTTCATCCGCCTTTTTAAGATTACCATATCATAGCTATAAGAAAAAAAAACTGAGGAAAGTTCGTTCTAGATCTTGCTGGTACGGAAAGAAAGGAACACATGGTGCTCGAACGCCAGGCGTCCAGATGGTGGGCGTGAAACTTCTCTGCGGTGTGTGGTGCTGTGAAGAAACTTGACCACTGGCACCCGGTTTAATAATTCCTCGGAACACTCTCCATTGATTGTATAGACGGTACGACACGTAGAAGGAGTTGCGTCCTTTTACGTGTTGTACCGTCTGCGCATGCTAAGGGGTTGCAACGCGTGAGTGAGCTCAGGAGCATCGATATGTCAAACTGCCCGCTTTAGTATCCGGTCAAGAGGAAGGAGCTGGTATTGGGGTGCACCAGCCCAGAGGACCAGTGCTTTGTAAAGTAACACCCAATATTTAGGCTTACTAGATCTATTGAATACACAAGCTTTTTCACACACATTTGTGTCTTTGCTGGGTTAATCCAATAAAATTTTGTTGGCTCCAATTTGAGACTTGATCCAGTAACATCTCAATCTCGGACACAAGTCTGTCTTTACACCCTTCTTCTTCCATCCGAGGGATGTTTGACCGGCCAGTGTTAAAAGTTTCAGTGCTGTCATCCACATAGCAACGAGTGCTGTTATTGCGGACAGTGTGGGCGACAAAGCTGATCTTTGTTGGAAGTCAGCATTTATGGTTACAGTGTTAGAATAGATTTATTTATTTTCAAAGACATATAAATTGAAGGATTATTTGGCGACCCAAAACAGGAAATTTTTAAACCCGGACTACAAATGAAACCCCGGCCGGACGCTCCCCGGACGCCCCGTAAACTAGGACAAATCCGGAGAAACCCGGACGGATGGCAGCCCTATTCCTGACCCACCACAAGCTGATTTTCTTACAACTATTGTAAAACAATAAGGTTAGACTTTCGCATACGTATTACTGGAAACATACTTAATTGACGTATCAGATTCCACCGCTCCCCTATGGCATAATGTATGTTGACGTAACTTTCTATGGAGTATGGAGTGGAGTTTTGCCAATAGACATAGGATTTCCCTGGATTTGCCCTTAGATTACCATAGCAGTTTTTTTTATACAGTATAGTTTTTTTTATAGTTAGAAATTCGAATTACAATAAAATTCGAATCATACTAATGTAATATTATAAAGGGGAAAGTTTGTGAGTGTGTATGTTTGTTACTTCTTCACGTCTTAACGGCTGGAGCGATTTTAATAAAATTTGGTATTTAGTTACCTGATACCCTGGATTAATACAGGCTACGTTTTACTGCGGGAAAATATCCTTAATAAACCGCGGGTAACACCCCGGGGCACAGCTAGTACTATCTAAAAGATTATGTACTGCTTAGAAAACAAAGGTAAATTTCAAAGATCTTTGATCTACATTAATACAGTTTCTTTGTAATTATAAGGTCCTCATCCTCGGTGCAAATACGAAGTACATTCATTGTTTATGAAAGAAAACTTGTTTGTTTTGTCATTTTTAAGCGAATAATCGGGCAAGTGGGAACATTAATCAATTTATATGTACATGTATATGTACTTGCTTATCAATAATGCTGAGACAGCCTATGATTGAACTGTTCCGTTGAGAGTGGTATAATCAATACATTTTCTAATCAATCAACATAGAACCTTATTTGCCTTCAACTATTACAAAAATATCGGCCAAGTGAGAATCCGACTCGTGTACCCTAATACAATATTTAAAACAAGATCGATCGAACAGTACCTAGTATACGCATTTTGTGCCATTTTCAGGTGTCTACTATTTCCGTTTAAGCCATTGAGACTTGTGAGTGATAGGCCGACAGCGTAGGCATATCAAACGGAAGGTTGACACCCTTTGGGTACGAATCACTAAAAATAAAGAGCACTTTCTACTATAAGGATAACAAAGTAGCCCTGTTAACTAACTAAATAATTGACGTTCTTTTCAAATTTTTTCTCTACATGGCTAAGTAGATCATTCCAGAAAATATTATGAGTAATATGACAAATTAACATTCATATCGTATAGTTATAACAATACCCTAAAAACTGCCGCCTACGCCCTTGGGAAAGATCCTATCAGATCCCTCATCTTTTTTATATAATCCTGGCAATTCATTATGGCTTACCACCTGTTGCGTTTATCTTTACTAAGTTGTCCATACTGGTATAGATATAAAGGTATATTTTTTCACACATCCGTATTAGTACATATAAGAACTTTTTCACATATATCTATTGTAGTACAATCAAAATAGAAAAAAGCTACATGGGCCCCTATAGCTGCAGAAAATCGTGAGGGGGACCGCGGCATAGGGCGAGGGCCCAAGCTCCCGCCATGGCCTCCCCAGAGATAACGTAAAAATATCAAATAGCCATGCATAATTGTTGTATAGAATACATACCCTTTATTCATTCGATCTGAAGCAGAATGCCAACATCGCGATATGGGCTCCTATAGCCGCAGCCCACAGTATCGTGAGGGGGACCGCGGCGCAGGGCGAGGGCCCCAGCAGCCGCCACGGGCCTCCCAGATATAATGTACAATCATCAAATAGCCATGGAAAGTATTTTAATGAAATTCATACCCAATATTCACGAGCGATCTGAAGCAGAATGCCAACATCGTGTCATGGGCCCCTATAGCCGAAGCACACAGCATCGTGAGGGAGATTGCGGCGCAGGGCGAGGGTCCCAGCAGCCGCCACGGGCCTCCCAGATATAATGTACAATTATCAAAAACCCATGCAAATTGCTTGAATGAAATTCATACCCAATATTCATGAGCGATCTGAAGCAGAATGCCAATATCGTGTCATGGGCCCCTATAGCCGAAGCACACAGCATCGTGAGGGAGATCGCGGCGCAGGGCGAGGGCCCCAGCAGCCGCCACGGGTCTCCCAGATATAATGTACAAATATAAAAAGCCATGCAAAGTGCTTGAATGAAATTCATACCCAATATTCATGAGCGATCTGAAGCAGAACGCCAACATCGCGATATGGGCGCCAATAGCTGCAGCCCACAGCATCGTGAGGGGGACCGCGGCGCAGGGCGAGGGTCCCAGCAGCCGCCACGGGCCTCCTAGATATAATGTACAATTATCAAAAAGCCATGCAAAGTGCTTGAATGGAATTCATACCCAATATTCATGAGCGATCTGAAGCAGAACGCCAACATCGCGATATGGGCTCCTATAGCTGCAGCCCACAGCATCGTGAGGGGGACCGCGGCGCAGGGCGAGGGCCCCAGCGCCCGCCACGGGGCCCCCCAGCTGCGTATGGACCGCGACCTTGCTGACATCCACCCGCCGAACCCACGGCTGTAGTACACCGACGTTGCTATAGTAATGTGGCTACTTAGTTCTCGTTTTGAATAACAGATGGCGTTGTCAGAAATTGTTATTTTTCTTTTGCCGGACAAATAACACTGTAAATAAATAAAAAGCATTAAATTGTTACATTAAGCCTGAATTAGAATTTTACGAGTTTTTCTAGTTAACTCCTTTTTTATATTTAATGTAATTAATTAATCAGTTTTTCATGTAACACTTTATTGGTAATATATTATTATTAATAAAATAAATTAAAAATAAAGGCGTGCTAGCGGCACGAATCGTCGCGCGAGCCCACTCGTCTCTACTCTCTACTGTACCTAAGTCGAAGTTGAAGCGGTACGCGGGAAAAAAATATCGGGATATTCTTTTATCGGATGAAACATTTTTCCGTAGAAGAGAGCTACAACAAACAAAATGATAAGGTGTACGCACACAGTAGTGAAGAAGCGAGCAACCGTATTCCGCTTGTTCAACGAGGTCATTTTCCATCCTCGCTCATGGTATGGATGGGAGTTTCTTATTGGGGCTTAACAGAGGTACATTTTTGTGAGAAAGGTGTAAAAACGAATGCAGTTGTGTATCAAAATACAGTCCTGACGAACCTTGTGGAACCTGTTTCTCATACCATGTTCAATAACAGGCACTGGGTATTCCAACAAGACGAATCTTGTTGGAATACCCAGAGCCTGTTATTGTGCCCGAAGCGCCAGCTCATAGAGCGAAGAGCACACAAGACTGGCTGGCGGCGCGTGAAATCGACTTCATCCGGCACGAAGACTGGCCCTCCTCCAGTCCAGATTTGAGTCCGTTAGATTATAAGATATGGCAAAACTTGGAGGAAAAGGCGTGCTCAAAGCCTCTTCCCAATTTGAAGTCACTCAAGACATCCTTGATTAAGGCAGCCGGCGATATTGACATGGACCTCGTTCGTGCTGCGATAGACGACTGGCCGCGCAGATTGAAGGCCTGTATTCAAAATCACGGAGGTCATTTTGAATAAACTTTAGTGTCATAAGAATCTATGTTTTGTTAAGTTCATTTTGGTATATAAATGGTTACATAGTGAATAAACTTGTTTCAATTATTTTGTATTAAACATGTGACAGAATTTATGACCTGACTAGGTATATGTATTAGTATATGTATTCTATCCGTTATCCTAGTATCCCATAACACAAGCCTTACAGTGCTTGGCTAATTGATGTGAGTGTTGGAAATATTTATTTATAGGCCTTTAGGGAGAAAGAGGCAGTAGATTGCTGATAACCTTACTTATGGCAGAAATATGATGGATCGGTGTTATATAACCGTCAATTGGAGGATATATTATTCCCAACCGGGCGCTCAAAATTCGAGCATAAAATTCCCCTGTACCCTTCCTCTTTCGTAAGTTTTAATCTGACCTTTGAAAAATCTAAATATGATATTTAATAATTTTATTAATTAGGTTCTCCTAGCCACAAGTACATTAAAAATATCTTAATACATAAAAACCATGGCCTAGTAAACATGAACATCTATATTTTTACTTTTTTTATTTAAGCGGTTAATATTAATATATTGAATAAAATTCATCGCTATTTCATGGATACGTACAGTACAATATTTCATGGATACATACAGTACGATAAATACAATCATTAATATTATTTCGATTGCACTGTGACATCTTTTCGCAAATTGCAGCAACAATTGATTCAGCTACAATTTAAAAAAAATGAATTGATGCTGCTGGACGTTGATTGATGTCAGATAACACAACATCTCTACTCTACTGACATCTTTTGATTGCACATAACATGATAGTTGGCCCACAGATATAGTTATGAAAGAGTTGGTCCATGCACAAGACCTGTAGGCCTATTCGTTTACTTTTTGAGATTTTCAGTGTAAGTTGCATATCCATCGATGCTTTTCAGAACAAGTATCTTAGTGGTTTTATAAAAAAGCAGAAGTGGATCAGTTAATAGCTTAGTGATCATTCCTGCCATCTGTCAAAAACTGTATGCAAACAGGCCTGTAGAGCACATGACAATGATGTCGATTCTGGCATGATTCTCTAAAGCTAAACTTAAATTTAACAACAGTGTATCTTTGTCATTCTCTATACAGAATGAAAAGGACAGACTGATGTTAAATTTAGTTTTAAGTTTAGAGAATCACGCCAGAATCGGCACCAATGTTCCCTAATTCCTGACAGCAGCAGCAGTTGACAGATCGATCTAAGTATCAGTTGACATGTAAATAAATACCATTGGACGGAGAATCTCGCTATGCATGTAAATACGTATGTATGTATGTTTTTGCCATGAATTCGCGATATATCGTTTTGAGGTTCAGAAACTTATTCAACTTTTCAATTACTTTTTCGTGGATTTTTCGGAAGCTCGGGAGACGGCATATGGATATGCATTATACGAATATGTGAACATAAATCACTTTATTTTTTTATAATTCGATCGCCCTGCGTTTATTGTTAACCTTAATGGCGACAATAAACGTTAATTATAGACAAGTAACTGAATGAAACTCAATTTGAATCGAATAAAAAAGTACTAACTATATTTTTTTGTTCCAATGAATGCGTTTAAAAACCTTGTGAAGTCCCACTATCTGACATTGTAATACTTTTATTTTTAATATCTCATGTTCTAAAAACTGGACTGGATCAATGTATGTATTTATACTTATTGTATCTATGTATGTATATATATCTTATATATGTATATGTGTATGATATGTATTTACTAATAGATTATATTATACTAGCGATTTACACCGCCGTCTCTCCCACTTCCTTCTAATCCTCTCCATCCAAAGGTTGCCTGGAAGATATCGCTTTAAGCGATAAGGCCGCCTATTGCATCACCTGTACTAAATGTTTTTGTGCAGAATGTTCAATGTTTATCGTGGTGTTTAATAAAGAGTTTTTGTATTGTATTGTATTGTTATATTTTTCATATTTTATTTTATTTTTTCACTTTAGAGCAGAACGAAGGAATGTTCATTTGTTCATAGTATAATATGCCAATAAGTTCAGAGTATAATAATAAATATACTGTAAAGAAGTGGTATAAGTAATCATGATTTTTTTGCAATATAAATACATACATAGCTAACTTTATAAATAATATGTTTCGAAAGATCAATCATACGTACGAAATCAAATTAACCACTTTGTTCGGTTTTGTTTATCCTTAACGTATAACAATATGATTATAATACTACTAGCGGACCGTCCCGGCTTCACACGGATGTATTAAGTAGTGTCTCTTATCTATTAGACAAGTCCGTCTGCCTGTGGTGCTGTTTCAGCGGCCAAACCGTAAGAGATAGATAAAGAGAATATTTAAGTTATAACTTAAGAATAGTCTGATAAGACTACAAACCGGATTTGAGTAACGTAGCACTTCCGGTTTTCGAGAAATCAGGTTTGGTGAACATTTGGTTCACTGGTTTGCTAGTGGAAACCTAATGAATCAGCAATCACCTGATTTTTAAGCTATGCAAAAAGTTTCTAAGTAAATAGGTAGAGTATATTAAATCTATTTGGCCATGGGCATGGTCATTCTGATTTTTCTGTTTAGCGGAATAAGAATTTATTTTAGACTTATAAGTTATCATTTTATCCCGGAATTACCAGGGGAACGGGAACTTCGCGGGTAAAATCGCGGGGCGGAGCTAGTAATAACACATTATCAGCAAATTATCGAATATATGATATCGAATTACAAAAAAATATGAAACATGTTTTTTTTAAGTTTCAGTTTAGTTTATCTAACCACTTGTCAGTCCGCAATTGTCCGGGACCCCTCGCCACATACGTATCCGTACGTTGCGCGGCCTGTAAAAACAGGACTCATCCGCTGGACTCTTGGATAAAAATGCCATTTTCTCGCTAGATAATGAAGTAATAATATCTTTTTTATGAGGGTAGTTTTGAAAAATGAAAACACAGATAGTATATTTATTTTATACGGAGTAGGTGTGCAGAATTTTAATCAATCCTGTGCACTTTTGGATGATCTCCCATACAAACTTTGACACGTTTATTTTTTTGAGGGTAGTTGTGAAAAAATATGTAACAGGCTTAGTGTACATCTATTAAATAATATTTATGCAAAATGAGCACTCAATAGGTCCAAGGGATAAGATTTTACGAACAAACGTTTTTTTGCAAAAAAATCACTTATTACTTGTCGAGGCAATAATAGGAACCTACTGGCCCAAATTCATCATTCTACGTCCAGCCATTTCGGCTGTGCGTTGATGAGTCAGTGAATCAGTCTGTCATGGTATCCTTTTCTCTCTTTATATTTCAAAAAACAGATTACACTTCAAACGCAAATGGACATACTTAACTCAATAAATCTTCCGGCTCTTCATGAAAAAAGCAAGTATCCCTGTTTTCCCCGCAGTGTCTGACTGGCAAAATTTTATCAAATCAAATCTGATTTAATATTTTCCTTTTATCATTCATCTCGCATTCTCCGATAATAAGGGCTGACGCATAATTGACGCAAGTCTGAGCCTCGGAAAATATAAATATTGCGTTGTAAAGTCATGACACTTGTAGATATCTGTAATATTCGTCATATTGCTAAGTCCTAAAGGCTGTCAATGAATTTAAATCCGCGCAATATAGGAATTGTTGTACTCGAGTTGTCGTGACAAGGCATTGTTACTCAGGAATTGTACTCACTTCGTAAATTAAAATGTCAAAGTACTTAAGCGTTCAGCGGTTATTTATGACAAACGCTACGTAGGCATTTCTGAATCAGGAAATGAGAGGGTAATTAATGAGATGTCTGAAAGTTAGATGATAGGTAGGGACGCGAAATTTCTGTGTAAAACGGAAACAGCCACAGAATAAAAATATAAAAAAAATTAGTTCCCTACTTATTTTTTATATCAAATAGTCTTAACTGTTATCTTGCAGAAGTTTTTATTGCTGACAGTTTTGAAGATCATTGGCATTACGAGGAATGGAATTGAGAGAAATTCAGACTTTTTATATAATTTAGAAATTATAAACAAAATTAATGAAACACTTATAACTTCCAAGTGCCAATAAGAATTTAAAACCTAAGATTTTGCAAAATAAAGAAATAGTAAAATCCCTTTTAGAACGGGCATGAATTTACACTATTCTTTAACCTTCTCGATCTTATTCAGGTTCCGTGTTATCAACAATAGAGCCGCTAAGCTGTTTTTTAAATCACGGAAAAACAAAAAAAAAACCTAGTCAGCAATCCATTTCTTTCAAAAATCTTCAAATAATCCCTTTTATCGCAGAAAAATACCAAAATAAATAAATACAGCATTGTTACAGTCTGTGCGGAAAGAGAATGGGATTTAGATTGCAGGGCGCTGTAGTGCTTTTCTACCGTATTTGTAAGGTTACCCCTTTTCGACATGACTAAATACAAAAAACCGCAAGAAATCACAACAACAAACAAATCCGTATCAATACAAAACTTTGACATTTTACAGATTGCTGGGTTTGATAGCCAAATAAAAATCTTAATGTTAGTTCCCGTTTTTCGCCACGCCCTTTCTCTTTCCGCACAGACTCTAGTATGTTTGTTTCGTACAATTAATCAAAATACTATAATGTACAATAAGTATTGACTCAGAGGAGCTCAATGGCGCAGGTGGTTAGCTGGTTCGGTCCCAATGGTCTCGCTTTCGCAATGGTCGGTCATTGGATGGGTGACCAAAAACTTATTATCTCGAGCTCCTTCGTGCTTCGGAAGGCACGCCGTTGCTCACAGCTGCATCTACGGTCGTTAGCATCCACCAATCACGTGAGTCACGGCCCAATTTCTCTTTTCCAACCATAGTCAGTGGGGACATTAATAGGCTTATGACGATGATGATGACAATATTGACAATTGACAAGATAGAGGGATCGCATCGAAGAATACAAACCAGCGGCTAGCACGGTGACAGCACCTGCTGGGACTCCCAACCCCAGCATCGGTTTCTGTCGCTCCTCCAACCATCCAACAGCGCCTACCACCAGACCCCCAATGCCGCAGACTATCTGCAACAACGACAATTTTTATTGAGGGCCATGAAAACTCACGCTAAATTCAGGGTTAAATTGCTAGAGTTGACATTTGTGATACTTCGCTGCGCAAATAAATAAAATAAATAATTATTTCCAACACTCACACCAATTAGCCTAGCCCCAAAGTAAGCAAAGTAAGGCTTGTTTTATGGGATACTAGGGTAACGGATAGAATACATATACTGTACATAAATAAGTATATTTATATAGAAATACATATTAAACATCCATGACTGGAGTACAAATGCTCGTATTCATCACACAAACCCCCCACAGGGATTCGAACCCGGGACCTCTCGAGTCGGCGACACCATGAAACCCGGAGTAAAAACCACGCAGCCACGGAGGTCGTTGAATCGTCAAATGCGGCAACATACTTGACTGCACAAGATATGCTGCGCTGATTCTTCAAAATGTGTAGTCTAACTCGCTTTACTGATTGAAGGTGTCTGCTACATATCAAGTCGGAATGGGATTGTCACCGTTTCAACTCGAGCAGTTCGGTATTCTTTATATGGAACTCCCTACTGGAACTCAGGAGAGGGCGGGGAGAGGGGGGGCTGCAAATCACAACTCCCCATGTTTAGTAAACAAAATAAAAATATAGGTCAGTAACGAATGCTTTTATATAACTTCTGCCTCCACTCCCAGCTCTTATGCCGTCCCAGGCCACAGCCCTCGTGGCTCTATGGGTAAATACGGACCTGACGGCAACACACACTATTCGGAATCGTACAGTAATCGCCTCGCCTCGGGAAGTTCGGAAAGCTCATGTTTCTTCATGAGGCGATTACGTTACGATTCCGATAAGTGTGCGTTGCAGTAGATGACGGTGATGATCCCTTTCCGAGCTGATATGTCAGCTACGACGTTTAGCGCAAGAACATTTACTGAATCAAATTATGTCTACACTAGAACCTTTTCTATTACTTAGGAGGAAAGATAATACAAGTACACCTTATTCTCCAATGCTAAGGCACATAGCTTCCCTATGGATAGATTCACACTCGGGCGCAGTGTAGACTACCCGTGCGAGTGAAATCCTGATGCAAAGATACCTGGTACTTACTGCAGAGCTATTTGTCGTATTGCTAACTACACCGACCTTACTAGCCTGCATCATACTTCGGAACTCCACAACCTTATTTACGCGGTAACAGAGACTAGTAAATGGAGCATAAGTTCATAGATGGACGCTTCATTCATTATTATTTTAATGTCTCCACTACTGGCGCACAGTCCTTCTCTATGGATGGAATAGGCAGATTGGGTCTTGACCCACCAAGAAGACCAAGTGCGGGTTGGTAGGTGCTAACGTCTACAGATGCAGCTGGGACCAACAGATTAACGTGTCCTCCGAAGCACAGAGGAGCTCGAGATTAGGTAAGGTTTTGGTCACCCATCCAATAACCGACCATCGTGAAAGTTGCTTAACTTCCCTATCGCAGGCCGACCGCGCTAATCACCTACGCCATCGAGCTCCTTACGAATCTCCATTATAAGCTAAAATGGAACTGTTTCTCAACAGTAAGGCACCTAGCCCACTCAAGTTGCCATACGAAAGTCACGCACTTGGCCGCAACGGCAAACTTTAATTAATCTGGTCGTGGGCGTTTGGGCGGTAAGTGAGTAACAGCTCATTTTTAGTTTATTTTTTGTTGTTTGTTCGTTCAGTGAACTTAGGAATCAGAACCAAAATTTCGGATTTCGAAATTCTGTGAACAATCATAGAAAAATTGACTCACGACAAGAATACTTACTTTGTTTCAGTTCTGGAATTGACTCCGTCGAGTTGAGATATGAGATGAATGTTGTTTTCATGTCCTTTAGAGTCTGAGGAATCCATTCTGGTTTCTAGGCAACAACTTCAATTACCTACTTTATTATCAGATTTTTTAACAAGTTTTTTTTTAATTTTATTTATTTATTCCCCGCCTAAAAACGTTAAAAGCTGTAACTATTTAACATTTATTAAAGGTAAATGTATCAATTATATTTTTACAACTACACCCATTATTTCTAACAATTAAAACTTTGAGTTAGTATTGTACGTTTTTTTTTGCGAAAATTTAATAAAAACGGGATGACATTTCATTTCGCTGTTAATATTTTTTATTATTTATCGTTATATTTTTTTCAAGTGTCGATTGCCTACTTTATTATCTTAAATAAGAATAAGGACTTAAGTGCTTATATCAACTGTTATTTATTTAGCGTGTACATAATAAGATCACGAATGCTGACAATGTTACATATATGATATTTCACGGAAACTTTTGTCATGTATGCTAAAGTTGTCAAGAAATTATTCTTTGTCATGTACCAAGTTTGTTGAGCATTATTTAAGAAAATCGCAGGTGTTGCTCGCTCTAGCTTGGTATTTCTGTTTATGTACGTTAATTAATTCTTTTAAGTCTCACAGAACAGAGAAATTTAAATGTCATACATAACATTGGAATGTCACGACATTATCAAATTTCTTATATTGCTTTCTGAAGTTATGTTGGTATTAAAAAAATGGTACTTAATTTTCAAAGGAAAGTTCCGCCCGCGACCTCGTCGTATTTCAAAAGAAACGGGAGTATAATCGCTTCATAGAAGGCAGTGTCAGTTTTTATTAAAGTGTGTGACAGCGCCCCCTAAACTTTCATGAAATTTCCATTTATTCTTTTCGTAAACGGCCACCATAGCCTATAGACCAGGGGTGCTCAAACTTGAACTGCTGGCGATGTACCTCAAAATTTTTAGACTACTTACGATCGACTCTGAGAGGCTGCAAGTACGTGTGATGCAGGGTTGTCGTACATACGTTCTTGGTTATTTGACTATTTGACAATTTTATTTTTTTTATTTATTTATTCAGAAAACCAACAGCGTAACAAAAAAATTTTTTTTTACATACTTTCTAATACTAAGGCTAATAATAGGTTTTCTATGAAATTTACAATTGTACTAAGACGTGGGAAGACATGATCTATTGCTTATTAGCTAATACTAGTTTTATTGTGTATGATGGAGAACCAAGTACATAGTCCCTCATCACCAACTGCTCCCGGCGACCCGAGTCTTTGTTAATAGAATGAATGTAGTATATTTTTTGCCGTAATAGCATACCGAACGTATTAACTGAAATACTGCAAAACTCGCTGTTTAAATGTGTGTTTCGATATCCCGAAAAGTTCAAGTTCGTTAAATTTAGTATTATATGTACGTGCTATACGAATGAGGACATTGTTACTAGCATATCTAGTGGAATATTTAGGTGTACACAGCAAGGGAGTATGGCGTGTGCGTCGCTTAGGAGTACAAAATCCGATACCCGCTACTAAATTCGCGCAGTCCAATTGCCCATTTAAGGTGTCGAACAGTAGGCACATGTCAAGCAATACCCGCCTCTCCTCTAAGCTCAAGAGGCCATGATGTTGACATCCACTATGATATGAATCAGGGGAAATACGTTGTCGATAGTTAAGATGTTTAATAAATTTTTTTTGGATTCTCTCTAGACGATCTTTGTGTATACTATATTGGGGTGACCAAATTTGACTAGCGTATTCTAATGTACTGCGAACATATGCACAGTAAATTGATTTAATGGCGGCCATGTCACTAAAGGGTTTGCACGAACGCAGGACGAAGCCCAAGCTCTTGTAGGCCTTGTTAACAACGTGGTCTATATGAGGTGTTAAAGTCATCCTACTATCAAAAATAACTCCCAAATCTCTAATCTCCGTCACTCTTGCAATTGGGTTTTTATTGAGTGTATATTTGTAATGAATAGGCTTGCTTTTTCGTGTATATGAGATACACTGACACTTGCCTATATTGACAGTGATTTTGTTTTCCATGTAATACTTGCTAAGATTGTCTAGATCGGATTGTAGGGATTCGCAATCGCGAATATTTTTGATGCGAAGAAAAATTTTTTTGTCGTCTGCATATAACAAGTGTTCGGCATATTTTAAATGAACCCCAATGTCGTACAAGTAAGCGCTATAAAATAAAGGCCCTAGATGCGACCCCTGAGGCACGCCTGTTGGTATATCAATGAAGTTTGATCTATATCCACCCAAAACAACTGCCTGAGAGCGGTTTTCTAAATATGACTGTATCCAACGTAACAAGTCCCCGTGGATCCCCAGACTATAAAGCTTGTGAAGCAAGATGACGTGATCAACGCGATCGAAAGCCTTTTCGAAGTCCGTGTAGATCACGTCTACCTGTCCGCCGCTGTCCATATTCATCAAAGTGTAATTCACAAAGGTAGATAAATTGGTAATAGTGGAGCGACGACGAAGAAAACCATGCTGACGGTCTGATAATCCTTTGTAGATAACAGGGTAAATCGCTGCGTACACAATTTTCTCGAAGACTTTACTTATTGTATTAAGTATGGAAATTCCTCTGTAGTTTTCCACCTTTGTTTTGGAGCCTTTTTTGTGTAACGGAATAATGTGAGATTTTTTCCAAATAGTGGGAAAAGTGCCCTCAAATAGCGATCGATTAAAAATAACTGTTAGTGGAGATGCCAATGTTTTAGAGCAGTTTTTCCAAAATATTGGAGGAATGTTATCATTGCCAGCGCCCTTGGAGCAGTCCAAGTTGAATAAAGCTTTAGATACTGTTTCGACAGGAATATTTAATTTAGAAGCATGATCGATGCTCGTAGATGTTTGTTGAAACGACGGGGTGGCAGTGTTAGGTTCTCCGAAAACACTCCCAAAATAATCACTAAACGCTTCGCATATCAGAAAACCATCTGTGAGTGTAGTTGACCCTGCAATAACAGACCGAGGATAATTAGAACCTCCACGAAGTGACTTTATATATGACCAAAACATTTTGGGACAAGTTTTAACAGAGCGCTCAACGTTGTTGATGTAGCTTTGAAAGCAGGCTTCACGTACTCGGCACTGTCTTTTACGTAACAAAGAAAATTCATCATAGTCCAATAGGTTTCCGTACTTTTTCCACCTAGCGTGAGCCTTGGATTTCTCTTTTATAATATTAATTAGGGACTTACTGTACCAGGTGGGATACGAGCGATTTGAACCATGTTGCTTGCTAAAGGGGACATATTTATTGATGGCATCGTAGACAATTTTGTAGAAGGTATCTGTTGCTTCATTGACTGAACGGGATGACAAAATAGAATTCCAATCTTCTTCAGTAAAGTGCTTATTTAAGCTGACATAGTCTCCCTTTCTGTAGTTACGTTTTAAGCTGTTTAATTCCTTCAATGGCTTAACTGACACGTCTAATATTTCAATCAAAAGAGGGGGATGGGAACGATCTTCCTTAACAAAAGGTATATGTTTTTCAACTGCTAAAGGTAAATTAGAAAATGCCAAATCTAGTACGTTCCCCGCATAGTTTGTAAAATTATTGTATTGACAAAAGCCTAATAGGGATAGGTTATTTATTAAGTGAACGCCTGCCTTTTGCACCGCGATACATCCACGTTGTGCGAAGATGGGTTTGTTCGCACTCCATTCAATTTGTGGAAGATTGAAGTCACCGAGTATCAAATGATTATCGCATAGATTGCAATTAAAACCTTCGCTTAATGAGTCCACAATTAAGTTTATATCCTGTGTAATACGATTAGGATCCGGTGGTATATATATAGCGCTTATGTGAAGTGCTGCCGACGAGTTAATCGCGTGCGAAGGTATCGAAACTGTAAGCATCTCGACTGGTGGGAGCGGTTCGCGCTCGCTAGACCGTCGCGCTCCCAGGTTACTTTTAACTAAAATCAGTACGCCGCCACCTGTAGATTTACAACTCAAGTCAAGGTCACGGTCCCTACGGAAGACATCGTACTCCCCGTCACAGAATTCACCATCAAAGAAACCATCTTGTAACCATGACTCGGTAATTACGATTATGTCAAAATTATGAAGCCTTAAACTCTGTTTAAATTGCAAACACTTTGTTCTTAACCCGCGAACATTCTGATAAAAAACTGTTAGTTTTGAAGCCATTTTGTCGCACGAAGCTCAGCTACCAGATAACCAACAAAGTTTAAAAGCTTAAAATATTTTAACATATGATATAAAATACCGTCATGAGTATTAATCGGACTATAAATATGTTTGCTATTCGACCGAGGTGCTATATAATAAAACCGACATATAAATATAAAACAAGTATTGGTTAAAAAAGTATATATAAAATTATTCGAACTGGTTGCAATTCGTTTTTGCTTCACAGTTTTTTCATAATAATTTTGGGGGTAATTAACAAAAGCGACAAACGTACGACACCTCGAATGGCTCGTCGGGCTGCAATAAGTTACTAGTAATCTTAACAAAAGCCATCCACTGCACAGCGTATACGTAAAAAGAATGTGCGAGTGATTTGATTCGTTACTGTTATATGGTGCTGTATCGCATAAATTGAGTAATAATATCTTTGAAAGAATTTTATAAATTACGGCAGATTGTTTTTTATTTATTGTTAGTAAATTAAATTTTAAGAAAATAACTAAAACTGATTTAGGAATGAATAAAATCGGCAGCAGTGATTGTGTATATAGACGCGAAATATAAAATGAAAATAGTTTTTCTTTAATATAATTATCATCATATTCGTGATATAATAAAAATAGTACGATTGTATAGAACGAGTTTGGCGTGTAAGGCAAAAATATACTCACATGTTTCGATTGAGTGTTCAGTATTGAGCATAGAATGTTGTTTACTCGGGTCGCCACAGAGTATAACGGTTGCACAGAGGTGACAAGATTTAAACACGACAGTGACATGGAAAAGCATATAGAAATAAAAATAAAACTGTAACTTAAAACATAACATCTGAACCATACTACACAAATTTTTTGAAGTCTTCTTCCGAGGCAATAAAAACCGCCGGGCATGTGTCGTCTTTCCGTATATAAATTTTTCCATATTTCGACCACACGTACTGATACTCTTTTGATTTAGCAAGTTCTTTACACTTCTGCAATAGCATTTTGTTAGAAACCGTTAAGTGTTCATTTATGTATATAGGTTTGGGGGCACCAGGTAAACTTAAATCTTCCGTTGATAAGCGGTTTTTGCGGGCTCGTGAGATAAAATTGTCGCGGAGTAGGCGTGATCTTAACTTGGCAATGATAACTCTAGGCCGTCCTTGAATCTTGACTTTTGGCATTACTCTGTTTATTTGTATGATATCAGCTGCGGACATTTCTAAATCAATCTTGTTAGCTATCAGTGCCATAATAACCGCTAAGTCTTCATCTTTTACTTCGGGCACTCCCACTATCTCTAAGTTCATCAATCTGTCTCTCTGCTCATTAATGTTCAATTCAAGCTTCAATTGGCGGTTCTGTCTCTTCAATTCTTCCAGTTCACTGCTAAACTTTTCAATCTTTTTAGTGTTATCCGAGAGGAACTCAACTTTTTTAATGATATCATCTTGTTGGTCACTAGTGAACTGAACGGAATCTTGCATGTCACTTATTTCACTCTCTAAGCCTGCAAATTTGGTATTAAGTAATTGCACAGAGTTTTTAATGTCAGAATATTCCGATCGTATACTCTGCATTTCAGTCTTCAGTTCTTGTGAAGTTTGACTTAAGTTTCCAATGTTCTCCTTTAGCATGTTGAGGCTTTCATGTAACAGAGAGTTATCCCTGCTAATTTCTGACTTCCAGTTATTCAGTGATGCCATCATTCTATCGGAAAATTTATTAAAAGCTTCGGTGTAATCTTCACTGTGCTTTCGCTTTTTCATAGTTAAACTAGGCTCTGCTTCCATTTTCTTTAATTGAGACAGATCCGGTATTGAACTTGATGTTTGCTTCGGTGATCGTAACATGTCTGTGCAGATGTAGGTCTATGGATTCAGTCAACACCGATAAGGAATAACTACACAATTTATGCAGTCGGTGTTGAGCCAATATCTGCTCTTAGTTCTTAAATAAAGGAACTAATTTCGAATAATTATTAAGTTGGAAAAATAAATATTAACTCAGAACACGTCTGCTCACGACCGATGTAAACGAACATTCAACGACAATGAGCATGATAAAAACGAGCTTTAAAACAAAACACATCGCGATGCTCATGCTAAGGGCTGGTACAAGTATATGTAGCCCTAATTTAATTATGACTAAGAACATTATGTCTTTACATACACATCTTTTAGACATTAGGCTTTGTGACTTCCAATTCCTTTTGCAGTATTATTAGTCTTTGCCTCTACAAATTGATTTATTTATGCTTCAGGCGCTTCGATTGATGGTATTCTTGGAAATTGAGGCGGATATCATTTTATAAAGGTCCTAATACAATTTGGGTTCGCAATCTGATAATTTAATTATAGCCAAAGTGGCTTCGGTAGCAATTTATCTTTAATGAAATTATTACTGTACTGTATCTATTGAAAAAAGATTTGAGTTACTTATATCAAATAATTTTGTTACATATTACTTAAAAACAGTGACTATATAACTATAGCTACTAGTAGACAAACGGTTCGGTTTTGTTAAAATAGTTTAGTTATTATAACAAAACAGTTATTTAAAATTTACAAAAGTATTTTGTTATAAATAACTATGATTTTGACAATGCTTACACTTGTTCAGTAATTGGTTACAAAATTATTGGTTAGTATAACATCACTATACTGTTTATTTGTAACCGAACTATTTTGTTATAGTCTACAACACAATTGTTTGATGAATTATAGCTGTATATTATTATCTTACTTGCAAAAGTACTTTTCTGCTTTTAAACCCTGTACGTACTACTTACTAATGCCGCGTATTCATTAGGCAACATTTGTTGATACATTGTTTATGGCGTTCATCACCTTGTTTAAAAACAAGTTTTAACACTGTTTTTGAAACATTGCCGTCCACACTAGTCAGTTGTTGCTAGGATGTTGCCCGAGGAGGTAGTGTTGCTCTGTGCTACTTACAAAGTAATTCATGAGAGTACTACAGAAAAAAAAGGAAAAGGTGGTGGGTTCGAAACTACATTTTAAATACTGTTTATAAACTGTGTTTATACACAAATGTTGCCTAATGAAACGCGGCATAATAAGTAAGTAGATACTGGGGATTAACAGGGGATTGGTGTAATCCTAATAACCTGGTTGCACAAAATAATATCTAAAGCGCGATTCAGCGTATGTACCGAACATTTAACTAAACACGTACTTGCAATCTGTAACCAAACTTTTTGGCTAACATTTGCATTACTTTGCAGTTATTCATAGCGGTTTTTGTGCTTGCTAATAAATAGCACAAAATAGTTGTAGTTGCCAACTTTATGTAAATAATCACCTCAAATGTGTTTGATTCTAACAATACATTGGTGTAGATTCTGACATGATTATCTAAACTAGGGCGGTACTGAGAGACGTAAATAATATTAAGACAATAAGTTTAAAGTTAGATCTTTTAAGTTGAGATTTTTTTTGTATGATTGAAATTGGGTTGGAGAAAATCTGTAAAATATACCCTAGTATTTATCATGTTGAATATTCTGAGTATAGAAAAACTATACGATATAGTACGATTATTTGCAATAGTACTAAGAAAAAATATCAAGAAACTCAACAAGGGTTAAAATACAGGCATGTCCGTCCGATGATAATTTAAAAAAAAATGTACTTGTATAGGTTAGGTTAGGTTATATTTACATTTTTTGACGTGATAACGTCTTGTAAATCGATGAACACCGGCTGCACGCACAATAAAGTGTCACGTTCAGCCTCAAATTGAGAGTGCAAGCGAGAGCGCGGAACAAGCGATAGAGAGGCACGATCGGCCCAAGCGTCGGATTGTACACATTTATCTCTCTTCTCGCGTGACGTCAGAGCTAGCAATTATGCAAATCTTGAGCAATGTTTCTTTATGACTTTATCCCGTAAAACTATCGTCCAGAAACCGTCTTTACGAAAACCATTTTTTTTAACAGCTGTATGTTTATATCCTAAGAAAATATTACTACAAAAACTCACACTCGGTCCAGGTTTCATACAGGATTCGAATCCGTATCTTCCTAGATACTTATGGTATATGTTTTTATTAGCTTCCCCTACATCAATAATAACTTCACAAAGAAAACCACAAAAATGTAGCAAACAATTTTGAAACGAGCAGGAATGTCAAAGGACCGTTTGGTGTTGCTCCTTAAACCGAAAGTGCTTTGTCATCTAAGTAATCTTTTAGAACACTTACACACTCCCTTTGAAATAAAGATAAATTACCACCCTTTAGAGAAAGCGAGGTAACTTACCCAAATCCTTCATACATTTGTTGTCAAATAATAACAAAAATTTATATCTAAAGAAAAGATTTACTAGAAAAAAAAACCCTTTTAAAACTTTCTGAATGTTCATTTGTTGCCTGTGTTGCCGTCATGATAATTTTGCATAATTTAGGATTAAAGAATGTGTGTCTGTTTTAATTTTCCTGGCTTCATAGTTTCGTCTGTGGCTGTTTAAACATTTCTGTAGATGCTTAACGGTTTGCAATGTTACCTCATGAATAAAGGTAATAAAACAAAAAATAAAACCGACTTCAAAACAAAATCGATAATGGAATTAAAAAGTAAAAAAATAATATCTGGTTCATGATTTGGAAGTCAGGCGGGTCAAGATTGAAAGACGTATTATTACCGATCGGAAATGAAAATCTATTTAATATTTCAATCTTGACAATATTTCTACATATATTCATGTACATATTTCATTGACTAGCTATAAGAGAAAGAGAGAAAGAAAATGTGCACGCGCACTGCTGCAAGTTAAAATTATACTCTCGATCGATTCTTATTATTAATCTTCCGCCATTATTGTATTTACCACTAGTGCGATTTCGTTCACGTTAACTTTAGTTTTTTGAGAATCCCACACGATCCTATTCTTTTCCGGGATAAAAAGTATCCTATGTTTCAATCATTATATCTATAATATACACCAAATTTCATTCAATGTAGTCCAGAAGTTATGCGTGATTGACTAACAGACAAACATACAAACTTTCACATTTGTAACGTTAGTAGGATAGACCAAATAAGTACCAATCGAGCACTCCCATAATGTCTGTCAATACTGCCATAAAGAAGGATTCACGAAGTTAGATTACCTCCCTCTGTAGGCGAAGGCGCTTAACGACAGATAATTCCTATGTAAAATCATTCCCCGACCTTTGGCTGGCCTCGATTTAGAACAATAACAGTGCCATCATTTTATACCAAGAAATATGGACTTTATGGCTTTGGGACCATTCCTACGCATAATCATTTTGGTGATTATATTCTCAGTGGTTCATGGAAATTGCACAATTATTTTCGATATCGAATAATTTCCATTAGACGCCCGTT
Source organism: Chilo suppressalis (assembly GCA_902850365.2). Lineage (NCBI taxonomy): Eukaryota > Metazoa > Arthropoda > Insecta > Lepidoptera > Crambidae > Chilo > Chilo suppressalis. Next base: position 20,221,143 of record OU963906.1, on the reverse strand, counting down.
GTTGTATGATTTGAAGGTCGTGTTTTATGGTGTCTGTATACTTGTCTGGGGACCGAGTTCGAGGTTTGATTTTTGGCCGAGGTCTTTGACAGTGGAAGAAGCTATCCTTTTTTTCTTCTTCAACATTTACAATAAAACTTTCAAAAGAAGATAGAAGAAAATAAAATAGTTAAATATTACAAAACGATTATTGCCTTGCCTGTAACACCCTGACGCGCAATGCAAGAGCTAAGGAGTAGATGTGTAGGTCAGTCTCTGGAGGTGCTTCTGCGTCATCCCCCTTTGAAGCCCCGCTTACTGAGCTGAGCTGCACAAATACTACTTCCGGAACCACATCGCCGACTTCAAGTAAAAATATAATAAAACGATTATTGCCTTGCCTGTAACACCCTGACGCGCAATGCAACTGCGAAGGGGTAGATATGTAGGTCGGTCCCTAGGGGTGCGTCCATGTTATCCCCCTTTCAATCGCAGCTCACAGTGCTGCACTTGAACTGATTCCGGGATCACATCGCCGACTTCAAGTAAAAATATAATAAAACGATTATTGCCTTGCCTGTAACACCCTGACGCGCAATGCAACAGCGAAGGGGTAGATGTGTAGGTCGGTCCCTAGAGGTGCTTCCGCGTCATCCCCCTTCGAAGCCCCGCTCACTGCGCTGGACACGGACTGCTTCCGGGACCACATCGCCGTCTTCGCGTGGAACACTGCGAAAAATAACTTTATATTAATACTGGCTGTGATTCTGATATAAATCTCTAGACTAAAAACTAAATTTGAAAACAGTAGCCCTCACATTCGGTTTAGATTGTTCTCAGATTTCCGCTCGCGAATACGCTCGCGTTCAGCTACAACGTTCATTCCCCGACATAACCTCCGAGGAGCTGATATATAAATTATACGCTTTTTCTTCACCTTTCGGATGAATCTTCAAAAAATGAAATAGTAAACATTTGTTGCTAACCTTATTAAGTGTCGCCGCACACGGGCCTCCGACCACAACCACAAAACGCCGCCACCGGCATACTTCTTGTAGTTTTCATACATTTTATATAGACTCGCCACACACGGTACGCCGGTGGCCACCACACGCTACAAATCGTCGTTGCTCGCTTCTTGTGGCCCGCACCGGCCACTTAATGCGCCGATACAAAACGCCGCCACACGTCATTCGCGCGATTCCCCACCCCTCTCTGCCTTAGTCGGCCGCTGTCGCGCGCTTCAGCCACTTTAGTAGCCGCTTCTAGCTTCTTGTAGCGGCGTTTGTGGCTGTGTCGTGTACCCGCGTACGGCGACACTTACTCCTGTTACCGTTCAGTGGTTTGTGCTACCAGTATTTTGTATTAAAAAATTACTAGAGAAAACCTTGGGGCCTGGACCTCGTAGGTTTTTTCGAGAGTCATTTGGCTCTTTTTGTACTTTAATTTATTTTCCATTATCTTCGTTACACCATGGGGATTGAGTTCAAGCCGGGAAGGTGAGTGAGTCGTATCAACATCTTCAGAACTACCTCCACTTTTCATCAGGTGGGGTAGGGTTTCCCCGGTCCAGAAAATGTGGGGTAGTAATTTATTGCGTCATTTGCAGAAAAATACTTCTTTCTCTTATTTATGACTCTCACGAGTTATCTGTTTCTTAATTAGATCTGGTACTTAAGTACTCCTTAGAGACTGCGTGACTTGAGGAAATTTTCCTCTTCAATGTCTAAGATTAACAACATTAATAACTCAAGGTACAAAATTTGAATGAATCTAGTAGTTACTGGTATTTCAACTTGTGCTGTTTATCGCTCATTATCTTAAGCGTGGCTTTGGACCCAATGATATACTGATGTAAATTTTCTTATTCACAGTATTAAGTCTTGAAACCAAGAGCATACAAAGATCCTTCTAATATGATCACAGATAATATGTTTGTATTTAATTACGCAAAAACATCCGGCGAAAACGAGGGAACAATTTAATATATTCTCTGATGATTTTTAAGCTTTGTTTATTTTATCTAAAAATTTTCTGTGATTCAGTGAATGATTTGATATAAGCAAGCGTTTTGAATAAGTTTTTTCAAAAAATTCAAAATTCAATATCATTTATTCAGTCTAGGCTGTTACAAGCACTTGTGAATGTCGAAAGGCTACGCCATCGGTTCGCAAATCTACGGCGGGAGACCTTGTACTGAGAAGAACCGGCAAGAAACTCAGCAAGGGCTGTTTTTTTCTCCCTGTATTATATACAGAGTCGTCAATTTGAAAAATGAGTTCAATATGAGATAACCCATGAAGTCACTTTCCATTACAAATGTAAACGATAAAACAATTATGACTATAAAATAAAAAATATAAAAAACAGATTTAAAAATGAAAAAAAGTTTAGGAATGCCGTGTCCCACTGTTTAGGCATAAAAACAAATGTACCATTAAAGTTAAATACAACGATTAATAGTACCCAATGTAGCAAGAGCAGACTCATCTCCGCTGGCAGCACCCGTTCACGAGCATGACGCATGAACCAGCCATCGCTTCGCTCAACCATTTTTTAGGGAACGTAACGACCCGCCTCACACGACACCGCCGAAGAGATTTTTAAGAGAGTATGACTACCCATAACCACATATGGGTACTAGATAGCAAAATAGGGAAAAAAAAAATTAAGTACCAGTGTACATTACTATAAAAAACTATAAACACAACTGTAGGACACATGCATGTGGTTACCTAAACACTAGTGTCGACTCTGCCACTACCCTCCAAACCCAAAACCAAACCCAACATCAGTGCCTCCCCTTCACTCTGTATAGAGAATAACAAGGATACACCGCTGCAAAACCAAAGTTCAGGTCTAGAGAACCATGCCAGAATCCACACCACCATTAAATCTTTATCTCAGAAATAATAAATGTTCACCTAATTTTTTTTGTTTCTGATTGCTGTGCCATACAGTATAAATACAATTACAAATAAAATTTAACTTAAATAATTAATTATCATTATAATAATAATAAAGTAGTATAGAGCAGACTCATCTCCGCTGGCAGCACCCGTTCACGAGCATGACGCATGAACCAGCCATCGTTTCGCTCAACCATATTGTAGGGAACGCAACGACCCGCCTCACACGACACCGCCGAAGAGATTTTTAAGAGAGCATGACTACCCATAACCACTCAAACCAAGTAAAATAGTTACTTAGAATTCAGGTAATTTATCTGTACGACACTGCAAACAAATACAAAACAAATTTACAGTTACAGCCATGCAGTTTTGTCATTTAAGTATTCGTTAATAGTATAATAGCCTTTCTTAAGTAAACAATTTTTAATGTGACACTTGAACTCATTTATGGGTAACTCAAGAATGGCATCAGGAATTTTATTATAAAAATGTATACCTTGACCCATAAAAGATCGGTAAACCTTCTGTAACCAGTAGGGTGGCAATGCAAGCTTATTTCTATTCCTTGTGTTAAAATTATGCACGTTACTGTTTTTGGTATACAAATTGATATTATTTTTAACGAGGAGTATACAATTGTAAATGAATTGAGAAGCAACAGTCAAAATGCCGATTTCTTTAAATTTTTCTCTAAGAGATGTTCGGCTACTCAATTGATAAATAGATCTCACAGCTCTTTTTTGTAGAATGAATATACTTTCAATATCAGCTGCTGTTCCCCAGAGTATAATGCCGTATGATAAGATACTATGAAAGTAACTAAAATATACAGTCCTGGCAGTTTCTGTATCAGTAAGTTGTCTTATCTTTCTTATGGCATAAGCTGCTGAACTAAGTTTACCAGCCTAAAGCGTAATGTGATGATTCCATTGCAGTTTTGAGTCTATAGTTATACCCAAGAATGTAGTTGAGTCTACTAAATCTAATTTATTATTATTTAATTTAATTTCAATATGTTCGACTTTTACATTAGGTAAAGAAAATTTAATACACTTGGTTTTATTAGCATTTTTAACTAATATTATTCGCGAACGAAGAGACGTATATAGATACAGGGCGTCCCATGTGTTTGTCTATAGGGACACTATATTAAATAATGTAGATAGGATATTTTACTGACAGAAGACATCATTTTATTTTTGATTATAAGTAGAACTGCATTCACAGTTTTAAAAAAATCGCCTGTCACAACCGTAAATTCGTGAAATGTGAAACAAAAAAAAAACATGTATTTTATGATAACCGTCGAAGGGTTTAATCATGAGGATTATTTTTCACTAAATAACATAGTATTTTAAATGAAAGAAAATTTAAAAAACACGAAATTTTATTTATTTTTTTAATAATTGAACACATACTACAATAACAAAGAAACAATGCAACGTTTGTATAACAATCGCTTTATTATTATTTTCACGTACCTATGTGTACAAGTGACGTGAATTATTATAATAATCAATATTTAATCTTATCATAAATAAGCAAATCTTGTATTATTAAGTGTGCAGGTACATTAGCTGTTGCTTAAGTAAGAGGAAACTTTCCTGAACAACATTTTAATTTCATAATCTTTCTTTCTTTTTAAGAAATAATAATCCATATGATTAATCTTTCGATGGTTATCATAAAATACGTCATGTGTTTTTTGAAGTGATAATTTCTTTAGCGGCGTTGTACACTTTTTTTTGTATGGGTAAAAAATGTTAAACTCGCGTCAGGTTAAACACGTGGGCTGATCGCATCATGACTCACAATAAAATTGGAAAGGTTGTTAACTTTCAATATATCGGACGAAACATAGTAATATTTTAGTTTATCGTATTAAATAATAATCTATCTAGAACGTCCACGTGGCAGCTTTATTGCGAAGAAAATGCATTTTTTTTACAATAGATGTCGCTAAGTGCGCTCAAACGTGATTCATGTAAGTTGATTTTTCTGAGAGATAAACTTTTTTAATGTAATATAAATTGTCATGTTGGTGTACAATAGCGCAATAAATAAATATTGTATTCTACCACATACATGATAGTACTTTTATACTGATAATTAAAGCAATTCGTGCAAATTTATTCCCTAACCATTCCAAAATATCAAAAATGCACGACGTTAATATTCAAGTTTTCACTTCTGCCGGCACTCCCGGAGTGCAACCCGTCGGTATTTTTTAAATTACATGAAATTGATTCCCAGTTATTACTAAAAATAAAATGATGGGTTCTTTCAGTAAAATATCCTATCTTCAACATTTAATATACTTTCCATCGGTGTAACAAACCCGTGGTACGTCCTGTATACGGTACCGGTTCAAACAAGACACGTTAATTTTTAGTACCATGTCTCGTATGGCCCGCTGATATACAAACTTTTTAGTAAGAATTAACTTTCTTTATTCTTTAAATATGATGTTGTCAAAATTGTTATTTACTCTTTAGAATGTTTCTAACATTCTCTCGGAAAACTGACATGGAGTCTGTTGAAAATATTTATTATTTTAATTTATTGTTCTGTGTCTATAATAAGTAATAATAAGTTTAATAAAGATTTTTACTAAACCACGAATTCGACTTTATAATCGTTTCTGCTTCTTCGCGCTTCAAATCTATTGTCAGTGATTACGATAAAGACTGCCTTTTTTCATCTTTTGGTCTATGTTGTCTGACAGTGATTTACAGAACTGTGTGGAGAAAATAAAAAGATTGTGCCAGCCGCTCGGCTGCCCGCGACAGCCCATTTTCCAGTCTAGATCTTCCGGAATATTTTGATCCCCTTTATAGTTTCCCTAGGAAGTTTATAAATTCTTCAGTCGACAAAACTATACACTGGTTCATGTAGGTACTATACATTAGTATTTCAATCGATTTTATATAACGTGTACTGTACTAATGATTTATTTTAATATATTTTAGCAAACTTATTACGGGTGAATGGATAGATAAATTTTTGTTTTAATCTCTTCATATGTAACGCTATCTAATCGAAAATGTTATCGCAGATATTAAAACAATTGCTTACGATTAGTAATTTCAAGATCAACTTGTAAATTAGATAGAAACGAGTCCGAACCAGTTCAATCAGATGGCAATGTTTACTTATTATTAGGTAAAATAAAATCTCATCAGTACAAAAATAAAAAAAATACTTGCTTTGTTCGATAACAATATTTGCTATTTAAAAAAGATTAATAAATTAGAACACACGCCCTATTTTCAAAAAACTTAAGAAAATATTATGGGGACTAATTTTTTGATTAGTTGGAAAACATATTGAGAAGTTATTTAATTTAATTGCGGTTGATTAATTATTGCGATAGTAAAACATGGACAGTAATAAAAAATCAATTAGTCGGTTATTTTATCATACAATGTCAATTCTAAAAATAATTGAGCAGTACAATAACTGAATAAGCGGTAAAAATTATGGAATGAGCGGTTTGATACATAGTTCGGCAGATCATAGCGAGCGGTGACACCATAGTGACACCCGAACTCAAATTCAATGAAAAGAGAGGTTCATTAGTTGGGCGGAGCTTATTAGCGCGGGTGACCTGCTCTTATTATACAATAAGTTTATTTTACTGCTACTAAGCAAATTCTCTGGCATTTTAAGTAATTAAGTATGTTTCGAATTACGAATATAAGTTCCTATTATTATTATACAATTTCTTTTATTTAATTCCTTCAGTCAAAGCAAAAGTAATTTAATTTTTGATTACTATTTAAGTACTGTTTTTTTTATTTTCGAACTTTATCGATAAGCCTCTGTTAGGTAGTCAACACTACAATAAAGTTCTTACATCCACTTGACCAGGATATCGTATATTTTAAAGATTTCACTTACTAATTCTTCAGTTGGGCAGACGTTTGTAACACAAAATCACACCAATTTTATTTCACAAGACTAACGAAAAAACACGACACAAAAAAATGACGCTAACTGCACTTGATGAAATCGAGCCAAAAACTTATAATATTTTACGATTCCTCATGTACAGGTTGGCGCAAAAGTAATCACTCTAATGGGAAATGTCATAATTATTTCAAATGGCATTGTACGAGTACCTACGTCAATCATATTTGATAATTGTAAATAAGACAGATCAAGACAAGCAGACAAGCAATGGAGCACGATACTCCGCAGGAGTATGTGTGCTTTCAACAAAACGGTGCAACCGCACACACAGCACTATTTCATTTTGGCTGTTTGATATGGCCAAAAAGATTGCCCGATTTAACCGACCCAGGATTCTTCATTTGGGGCTCCTTGAAGTCTCGGGTTTATGCCAACAAGCGTCAGACAATCGCAGCCCTTATAGAGTCGTTCCACAGGAATGAGAACAGTTATCACCAGAAATCATGGAAAATGCTATGGAAAAGGCCACAAACGTGTATCAAAACAGGCGGTAACCAATTGACGGAATCATCTTTACCACTAAACAGAAAAAAAAATTAAAGGTCAGATAAAGATTTTCATCACTTAACTTTTATATTAATTAAAAAAAATGGGTGCGTGTACTTATTTAGGCGCGTGAGAAGTTATCCTTCTTTGGCATCGTTTAAAATTAGTTTTTAATTGCATGCAAATAATTAATTACAATAAATTAATAAAAAGTCTGGAAAAGGACACAGTCAATAAAGTTCATTTTTAATTTGAAAAAATAAATAAATAATCAAAATATTCAATTAAAATCGCTACTGAATATAATTTATTAGAACATATGTGATTTGCACTTGTATGAAACTCAAACACGTATTCCGAATATACAAACTAGAAACATGTGGATAAATATTATAAATATGAATACCTATAACTGTTACTTTATTACAAAAAATAAAGATGTGGTTTTTGGTTCTACTACACCAATGGTCAAGAGATGGCGCTGTAGTCTCCTGAATCGCGCTTTGGTTCCGTTGTTCGAGATTAATAAATACTTTTGATATTATAAATATACCTATAACTGTTACTTTATTACAAAAAATAGAGATGTGGTGTTTGGTTCTACTACACCAATGGTCAAGAGATGGCGCTGTAGTCTCCTGAATCGCGCTTTGGTTCCGTTGTTCCAGATTAATAAATACTTTTGATAGGCCTTCACAATGCAGTCGTTAGCACCCACTAAATAGAGATTCTATTTCTATTTTGTTGGTAGATTTTCTTAATGTGCGGTAAACACAAAAGTAACAGCATGAAGTTGGTCGCTAAAGCGACCAACTTCATGCTGTTCATTTTTTGTGTTACAGTGATGCGCGCGCATCTTAAAATTTCACTCTCATCATTTTTTCATAACGCGCCTAAAGAAGTATAACTTCAAAAAGTTATGCAGAAACAAAATCGGATGATTACTTTTGCTTGTTTAAACACACATCGGTGATGCCTTGCCGATGTTGTTTTTACGAATATTTCACTCAGAAGAATAATTCTGAAGATTGATGTGATATTGATAAAACTTTTATTTGAGAAACGTAGAAACTTTGTCGAGAAGTGTCCGTTTTGGAAGTAACATCTGCGTTACATAAAAACGTGCGAAAACGATAGAATTTCGTTTTTCAGTTTTAGCATCTTTTTTCTTTCAAAACTTTTTATTGAATTTGAATACTTAATATAAAATGATAATGGTTAAATACCTCACAATCATCATGTAATGAAATTTTGTTTTTGGGATTTCATATCTAATAGTAGGAACGAAACTTTATTACTAAGACATTCTGTCCTTTCTATTTCTTTTTAATAACCCAGTGAAATGCTTGATACTTACACTGCCGCTGGGTGAGGCGACGGAGTTATGAGGGACTCTCCCGCGGGGCTACCCACTCGGAGCTCTGAGGTGTACCCTTCTTGCCAGCACTGACGGCACGGGCTCCTTATTGGGAATGGACCACACCTCCTTTCTAGTCCTCCCGCTTTTTGCGGGTGGTACTGCATCTTAAGGACCATAAATACTTTAAATTTGATAGTCGGAAATTTCTTTGTTCTTATGTATTTCTACGTCACAACAACAGATCGTGTTTTAGATATTTGGATTGCCCACAAGATTTTCGCTCTTTACAATAATTAATTTCTTGCTCAAAAATATTATTTATTAAAAAATTACTGAACACTGATAGACAATTCAAAAGTAACAGAGTTATATTAAAAAAATGAGCCTTATTTGAATTACATGCATATTCCCTATTGTTTACTTGAGTGTAAGCCAATAATTTATATGCGCTTGAAAATGAAAACCCTCAAATTAAAATTCAAGCTTTCCGATTTTAGGTTAGGTACCATTTCTAAGTAACTTCTCAATAAAACCTTTTACATATCTCGTACAAAATTACCAGAAGTTACAATGCCAACATCTTCTTTTGGTTGCATTGTAACTTCTGGTTCTTCTTCTTCTTCTCTAGCACTTTTATGACAATGACAGGAGGGTGCTGTTGGTTGGTGTATAAGTGGTGAAATGAGGAACACATTACGTCATATCTCCTCACTAAAGGGAACGTTATCATTAACAATATCTCGGAAACAGTAATAGAAAATATAAAAGGCTTATTTACAACTTGCTCTAAAAATAAAAGGCTTTTTGTTCTTATAAGATCTTGGTCACACTGTGGTAACCAATTTACTCGTCTAGAGTTGAGGCTCGTCTCAAAGAACATTACATACACCTTTCTTAACTTGAATGTAGTAGGCACATTTATGAGCGAGGTTTGCACAATTTGTACAAAAGGCTTTCATGCGGACAGATTTATTGACTCGACGATGCTTTGTTGGTACCTATTTTAATGTGAAAGAGCTTTTTTCTTCTCATAAAGTAATTGTGTCGGAAACATTCGTACACACAAATTGACTTTCCTTTTAAGGCATTACGTGAAATGTGTTTGACGATTCATCGGACAGAATAATTTGTGTGGATTAAGTACCTACTTACATAGGTATACGACGCTTTGGAGATGAAGTGTTAGCAGATTTGACGTCGTAATTTTTGGTATGACGTGTCTTGTTTGGCGTTGAAATAGTCAAATATCTAAGGATAATTTTCTCAGTAAGTAGATATTGAAGCTTTGAAATTCTCGTTAGCGCTCTAAGCTGTCGCGTTGATTCTGCGGATATAATATTCCTGGGAAAGGTTTCCTATAGAGATCTATCAAAATTAAAAAAAAAAAATGCTGACCTTGTGGGCACTGTACGAAATAACCACCAAGTAATAAAAGAACGTTCAAAGTTTACATATTTGGATTATTTTGCTAATAGAAGTCATTTTGCTTTAGTGACACTAAAGCGACAGAAGAATGATGAAATTCCAAGTACTTCACAACCAGCAGAGATCACACACCTCCTAAAAAGAAGCTCATAACACAGTTAAGAATAAAATCATTACTTGCTGAATTGAGAAAAAATAGCTGTTCTAAAATCAAGAATAAGGAGACTACAAAAGAAAAACTCTAAACTTTGTTTCATTATTGCTAACTAACAGTCAAACTCTTTGATAAATCAAGAAAATGATTATTAATTAACATCAGAAAATGCTCAAAACAATGATTTTTTGGTACCCAAAAAAGTAAATTGTCGACGGAAGTACGTAAATTTGCCCTTCACTTACATTTCATCAGCCCACGCGATTACAACTTTTTAAGAAATAACTTCAATACCTGCCTTCCACTTTCCACTTTCCACAAGTGCGGGTGCACTTTGAGCCAATCCATAGACTGTGAAGCTGGGTTTACCAAAGAGTCATTTGAAGCTCTCGCTTTTGGTAAAAAGGGACTCAAACAAAATTACAAATGTTGTCTGGTTTTCGATGAGATGGCTATTGGCTATTATATTGGCTCTGTAAACATTGGGCAGTATTTAGGTGATGGTACCCAATCGATTGTCAGGGACGTCCTAGTTTTTATGATGACTTCAATCAATGATAGCTGGAAACTTCCGTTAGGCTATTCTTTATTGATAAGGTTAGCGCCGAGCAAAAGGCTTCTTTAGTAAAAACTTATTTAAATTCAACCTGTGAATGTGAATTAGAAGTTATTAATATTACATTTGACGGTTGCCCTGCAAATTTTGCCATAACAAAAGTATTGGGTTGTTTAATAGGTGGGGGTGATGAAATTAAACTTATATTTGTTTACAATGGTAAAAAATATCAACATTCCCAGACCTTTTCCACATGTTGAAATTAGTAAGAAATACATTGGGTGACAAGTATATTTTACTAAATTTGGAAGGTAATATTGTATATTGTAGATACATGCAAAGCTTTTTCAAATTGCAAGAAAGCGAAGGATTTAATGTGGCTAATAAGCTTGAAGAATCTCAAATATATTACAAAAAACAAATAATGAAAGTGAAGTTAGCAGTAAAGGTATTAAATGCTTCAGTAGCTAAAATTAATAATAACCTGAAATTTGAAGAATTTAATAATTCTGAAGCTAGTGTTGATTTTATTCGACATTTTAATAACTTGTTTGATATAATGAACTCTCGTGATTTAAATTCATATGGGTTTAAAAAACCCCTAATCGTTTACAATTTTGAAATTTTTAAACAATATTTGGAAAGATAGTTTGATTACAAAAAATCGTTTAGAAGCGATAATATAAAAATATTGGATACCAACCGGAAAACCGGCTTTAAAGGGGTTTTAATATGTATAAAAACCCCTCTCTTCTTATAAGAGGAGCACATATTGAGCAGTAGCTTGGACTTCTTAAGTACTTATAGACTAAGCCAAGATAATATTGATCTTTTTTGTGCAATTAGAGCAAAATGCGAATTAAATAATAATACGACGGTGACACACTTAAAATCAGCGTATAAAAAGTTATCAATTCACGGTGAATTAAAGCATTGAGCCGGTAACTGTGTTCTCTTCAGTGACATAGGTATTTTAAGTTATTCTAACCCTGAAATTTAAATAAATCGTACCTCTGATCAAAGCAAATTAATTGACAATGACAAAGATATCCGAGAGTCATTGGATATATATTATGACTGGCGGCCCGCCCTCGCTTCGCTTCGGTGTAGAACTGAAGTGTAGACTACAGTTTTTGTTCTCAGGCTTGTATTATACACAATGACATTCATCTATGATTCTTCTTATACCTGCATGCAAAGTTTCAGCCCGATCGGTTTAAAATTGACAAAGTTTCATACAAACTTTCAGTCCCTATTTTATCCCCTTGGGGGTAGTATTGATCAAAATCCTTTCTTAGCGGATGCCTACGTCATAACATCTACCTGCATGCCAAATTTCAGCCCGATCCGTCCAGTGGTTTGGGCTGTGCGTTGATAGATCACTATGTCAGTCAGTCACCTTTGAGTTTTATATATATAGATGATGAACTGTTATAAATCAAACGTTATAAATCAAATGTTAAATGTATGAATCTTACAGGTGCGTACTATTAGGCGGGGAAGAATGTCTTCGTGAAAGTCAAAGGTATTTTTTACATTGCTGTGTCTTATAAGGTACAATAAGTTTTTCCTCTACTGAAATATGAAGACTGTGTGGCATCAAATTGTTTTATTCGCGCCCGAAAAGTTTTTATTAAAAGCATTCTCACTTAGAGAGGACTAAATTTTCTTTAGTAAAGTTTATTAAATTTTCTTACGTTTTTAAAGCGCGTCAGCTGGAAAATATCAATAAAATTACAGGAAATTCATCGACCAATTAATATTTTCACTGATAATATATTTGGAGACAGTTCGGATCAACTATAATGCGAGAAATAAATTATCAAATAAAATCACATTTATTTGCAAGTATAGGCGATACAAAGGTCGCTGGTGAGCACGACGGAGCTTGTGCTCATGGAAGCGACTTGGGAGGGACGACACCCCCGCATGGCCGGGGGTTGTCGTCGTAGGAGGGTGGATGATGGAGGTTGAGAACACTCCCCCGTGAAGGGCTCCCCTGGTGGAAGCAGGGGAGCAAAGGCTGCAGGTCCTCAGATGCGATACTCGATCCTGAGACCCCGTACAATGCCTGATGGCGGCCATCGCTGGGGTTTTAGTGGGTAGGCCTCCCCCTTCTGGCGAGGAGAGCCCCACATAACCACCATGTGGTATGCAATTTCATGCATTTCCCTAGCGTACCAAAAAAAGGCGATACAAAGGTGTTAAATATTAAAATTGAAGCTTATTCCATATTTTACCACAATACAAGCAAATGAAAAGAAACAAAAAACCTCCATTTATAAAGATTTCTCCTCTTAAAACTCCGTAATTGGGCCTTTTCCAAGAGCATAGGAAAGTATTATTTAATTTTGTACGAAATATATTTAATTTGCAGGTTTCCTAATTTTATGACCTATTTTATTATATACTTGAGGTGAGATACAAAGTACACTATTTTTCATGAGCCATGTCTCGTTAGATGGTACCTATACAAAGTCTGATTTTCAATCGTCTGCTATTAAAAGTGAGATATAACTGTTTCGTTTTAACAACATATAGCAAATGAGTACCTCCAAAATACCACTCCATACCGTAGCGCAGATGCTACATTCACATGAGACGCTATTAATACTGTTGATATATATCACTTTGCCGAGCATGTACAGAATACAGGAGAATTTATATAACAAATAGACCTAGAAAAGATACGTTTGTAGAACTTAATCAACATGCTGCCATTGTAAGACTGATTTAAAAAAAAATATATGCCCAGGGAATAATACATCTATTTAGGGCGTGCACTGCCGTAAGCAAGAACACGGAGCCATGGACCAATACAGAGTGGACGTCCGCTACGCGGGCAGTTTCATGTTATTTTATAGTGCAGCTCTGCGTAAGAAGATTGATTTTATTTCCTTTTAACATTGAAAATGTTTTTTCGTTCGCTCCAGTAAGCTGAATGTGAGGCTCGCCCGTGATACCCCGAGGTTTAGGGCCACGAGGACGTATGAGATCTTAAAGACGCGAAATTTGTAGGGCTTTAAGAAAATGCAAAATATATTTTAAAAACGTCAAAAACCTTTTTTGGTAATCGAAAAAAAAAACGACTTTTTTCGACCTAAAAATCGTGTTTTCATAGAAAATTTCCGATAACGCGAGAACAGGGCCAAATTCAATAATATAAAGAAAGCACCTCGGTATAGAACCAAGGACCATTTTAGGTCATTACGAGGACGTCTGACAGCTCAAAAGACGCGAAATTCGAAGGGCTTCAAGATGATGTAAAAATATTTTGCAAAAGTTTTTGAAGTGAAAACTTCTTTAGCGGCTTTGTACACTTTTTTTGGATGGCTAAAAAATGTTAAACTCGCGTCAGGTTAAACACGTGGGCTGATCGTATCATGACACACAATAAAGGAAAGGTTATTGACTCTCAGTATATTGGACGAAACAAAGTAAGTAATATTTTATTTTATCGTATTATAATAATAAGTCTCTATCTAGGACGTCCACGTGGCAGCTTTATTGAGAAGAAAATGCATTTTTTTACAGTAGATGTCGCTAGGTGCGCTTAAACGTCATTCATGTAAGTTGATTTCTTTACAATAGATGTCGCTAAGTGCGCTTAAACGTGATCCATGTAAGTTGATTTTTCTGAGAGATAAACTTTTTTAATGTAATATAAATTGTCATGTTTGTGTACGATAGTACAAAAAATATATTGTATTCTACCACATACATGAAAGTACGTTTATACTGATAATTAAAGCAATTCGTGCAAAATTATTCCCTAACCATTCCAAAATATCAAAAATGCACAACGTTAATATACAAGTTTTCACTTCTGCCGGCACTCCCGGAGTGCAACCCGTCGTTTTTTTTTGATAAATCTATAATAGGTAGATTCATTTTCAATGTCCTTTCAAGTGGTGTAGAGCACGAGATCTGTGAATTATTTGGCTATTTTTGTAGAACATCGATGAATTAGAGTAATATATCACGAAAATTATTTTATAATACACAACATTTTGGCCACCAATCCAATAAATAGCCTTTAAGAATATAGCTTAATCACCTTTTATGTCGTCTTTGCGAGTTCATAGACGAAAGAGGAACGAACGCGCAAACGAAATAAACCTTATATTACAATTTCTGTTTATAAACTTTATTAATAATAAAAGTTGACTCATTTCGCTCGTGTGCGGTATGAAGCATAAATTCTGTGTGAGTTTGCAACTGAGAAGTTTATTAAATATAATTTACAGTACAACTAGAGAGGAGTATTTATGTATAGCACTTAATTAATGCAAGGAGTTATTAGAACAGTATGAATATGTTTTAGGTGATGCGGGGCGTAGCAACGATGGCGCTCGAGTTGGACTGCCCGCCATATGGGGAAGTAATAATAATAATGTTAATTGTTTATTCCAGGCATAAAAAACCCAATAAAAAGTCATATACAAAATTACAAAAAAAGTAAAAGTGTAAACAAAATAATAATAAATAAATAAAATAATATATATATACTAGCTGACCCAGCGAACTTCGTACCGCCCTAAAAAAATAGGGGTTGTCCAGCGGACAAAATTGTGAATCTAAACCATTCTCAGATCCCCTTGAACACACACAAAAAATTTCATCAAAATCGGTCCAGTCGTTTAAGAGAAGTTCAGTGACATACACACTCACAGAAGAATTATATATATAAAGATATATCATAAAAGCATAAAAGAATAGTAAAGTAACCTCCACTCGATACAAGATCGCAGTAAAATACACACCAAGTAGGGACTTTTTTGAGGTATACTGTTCCTGTCAAATAATAATTTCTGGCGACACAATATGACCCATATGACTGGCCTGACCATAATCCCTTAAAAGCCCATGATTACTCTCACACACATACACACACACACACACACACTCACACACACCCACACCTACATACACACAAATAAGACATAAACACGCATTTAAATTCTATTTTAATGTTAAATTAAGATTTATATTATTTATTGTAGCAAATATTGTTTTCTGGAGGTGGGCTTTAACAGTTGCGACGCAGTTTTATAATTAATGCAGTTATTATCGATCACTATTGTCAATGTATGTTTGTTATATGGTTTGAATAAATATTTAATTTCATTTAATTTGGTGCGTTTATCATCAAGGTATCAGCCGTAAGTTCAATCTCCCTATTCCATCCATAGGCAAGGAATGTGCCCCAGCAGTGGGAACATTAATAGGCTGATGATGATGATGATGATCAGCCGTAAGACTCCTACTTCTGAGCATAGCCCATTCTTCCCCAAGGATTTCCATATCGATCGGTCCTAAGCTATTCACATTAAGCTATTTCCGGCCACCTTCACCAGATCGTCCATCTACCCATTGCCATTTCAGCGGAGCAATTCTTCGAGCGAAGTTACCGATGTACTTTTAGTACTTGTTCAAGATAGGTAAGGAATAGCAGATTTCCCGCTCAAATTGGAGCACCCCACTGAGGAAGTAACGTCCACCACTTATCATGTTGCTTTATCCTGCAGCCAGTGTTGCCATCAAGTTTGAAAGCGTTGCCGTATTAGGTACATCAGATTGCCGTATTACCTAATTTTATTTATTAAAATTTATAGGTAGTTAGTATTATTATACGGCAATGACAAACCTTCCGTATGCCGTATAATCTGAAATTATGAGCTCAAATTGCCGTATATTACGGTAATTGCCGTATCAACGGCAACGCTGCCTGCAGCTGAATCTGTAAGCGAGTTGAATTGAACGTATGTTCCATGTGGAACTTAAAACTGGAATGAAAGGAAAAAAAACCGGCCAAGTGCGAGTCGGACTCGCGCACCGAGGGTTCCGTAGAAACCTGTAGGTATATTGTAATAATTATTATAAAATATTTTTCATTATATGATGTAACTAAAAATTTACGGTTTTCGCAATTTTTTCTATCTGTACCCCTAGCATGAACCATTATGGAATTCAAATAGTTTGCAAACCGAAATGTCAATGTCAAATTTTGTATGGAAACTTTAACAGCAGCAGCACAAAGGACGTTACGAGAACTAAAAATCAGTACACATTTGACAATGACATTTCTGACTCGCAAACGATACGAATTCGATATGGGATCGTGCTAAGGGTACTGTACTATAAGACGTTACTTCGTACCAAATTTCAAGATTCTAAGTTCACGGGAAGTTCAAGAACCAAATTTCAAGATTCTAAGTTCACCCTGTAGGTTTTGAATCCCGTGCGAGTTTCGAAAATTTGCGGCATAAACGGTTGTATCTTTTGATTACTTGGCTTAGAAGTTTATTTTTTTCACAGCTCGAAGGGACAGTAGATCTCAGTATTAGATATGAATTTCATTTTGATACCTTCACGCGTTCCTGAGAAAAACGGTCTTGACAGACGGACGGACGGACGGAGAAAGGAGAAAGTGATTCCATTCCGTTTGTTTTATTTTACAGTTTTATCTACACAGGAAACGCTCAGTTTATGTCTGATTAAGACGTACCCCAGTCTGCAGGTGTTCATGTCGTTGTCTGTTGGTCGGTACAAAGGTCCTAGAAAATACAGTGTCGGCTGCCGATCCATTTCCGGTTTAATGTAGGTTTTTACCTATGTAACCGCTGCGCCCAAATAGGGAGCCGGCTCTGAAAAAGGCGTCATTTCGGTCACGCACACATTGACGTTACGTTAACAGGCATTCTCACGCAGTTTCAAGCTGTACGCAGAATCAACAGCGGGAAGTTATATTTTCGAGGATGGCGGAAGGAACGTGTCCTTCTGGCTACTTTATATTTTGCAAGGTTCAAATGTGCAACCAACACCATGAAAGAAGTGAATATTTATATATATTATAGTTAATTTCATAATTTTTAAGATTATTTTTATTTTATTTAACAGGTTATAAAAAAAACATTTTACGTAATACTATCGACCAAGAAATATTACCCGCAGATATCGTGACCGCTTTTGGTACTATGAACAATTTCAGAAATAACTATTCAATTAGGTCAATTACGATTAATTAAGTTTCAAAGTATTACCTACCTACAAATTCAGCTTAATGCTTGCTTACAGATGAAAAGAAAATAAGCTTTCCACGCTGTATACATCTTTTTAAAACTGCCAAAAGTATGCTGAAAATAATGTCGACAAAGAGTAAGCATATACCCATATGCAATTATTGTCGTAAAAAACTAAGTTCTTGTTATAAATGTGATCAAGCAGTAAAATAATTTGTCATCAGAAGAGATAAATACAAAGGTTGTTATAAACGAATTACTGAATAATGAAGGGAAACAAGTAAGAGAAAGAAAACACACATCTTCTGATATACATATTTAAAATCTGCATCATAATTCTTCAACTATATCCTCTAAACCAATAATCAGAGTTGTATTCGAGTCCAAAACAATGAGAACGAAATTTTCATGGACTTTTGACTCTTCATTGGGATGGAAGCATTCCTTGTATTCTATTTTACCAACGATGATGAAGAAAAGAAAAACAGCAACAAAGAGTGAATTATTTTATTTACGGTCAGATCACCCAAAAAATATAAACATTTTAAATATGGTAAACTCGACATTCGTAATGATTTCAAAACTGATGAACATATTATTGTGGTTCAAGATGCGCAATTCAAACAATCCGTAATATCAGACCGAAGCGCTAAATCCCCGAAATCAAATCTCAAAGGCAACGAGTTAAGAAAGTCAATGCCTATTATTAAAATGAGAGGTTTTGATGATAGTTCAGTGGTCGTTCCGTTTTTTCCTTTTGTGGTACGGAATCCTAAA